>JALPQD010000153.1:1349535-1465241 GCA_023101885.1 Typhlomys cinereus
TTACTACACATGGTCTCTTACAAGTTTCCTAGGCAGGCTCTGAATTCGGGTATATCTGGAGCTGGAGGCCCTTCTATGAGGCAAATCTCAGGTCCAGCTTGACCCATATTTGCTATGTAGCGAAGGGTGTCTGCTCATCTCCCATAGGCAGCAGTGTTTACTGCTCCCAGAAAGATAGTACCTTAGTCCTTTGTGTTGAACTGAACATAGGTCATGCCAAAGCAAGCCTGACTGTTGAAGCCCCAATTCCTGAAATGCGCAGCAAGGGATGGCTGTGTCAAGGTAGCTGGTCTTGGGGATGGCCAGGAAGGTGCTCACAAATCTGAGTTTGTTCCTTTGAAATTCACGTGGTAGGATGTTCTCATGTGTGTCTTAAAAATTAGATTGACTGGTCTAACATGGTTTGAATGCTAGTTCACTGGTTATGACTAGTTACCCTGAGTATAGACTGGATGTAGTTAGGGACCTATATTTTCAAGGAATGAGTTTTAGGTAGTGTGAAAAAACTGCTTCACCTTTGGTTTTGGAAGATTTTTTTTTCCTGATCTGTGCCACATAGCTTTTATTTGTAAAGCTTAGGTGTTTTTTACCCAGATTGTGTTAAATCAGACTCAACCTGTTATTTATAGGTTTCTGGGAACTTCAGTGACCAGTTAATTTTCTTAGTGGTTACCAACTTTGTGTATCAGGACACTGTGTCCCTAAGGACAAAAGGTGACTTTATCCTGTTACTGCTTCTACCTCCTGGCTTTGCTCTGGTATTTTCCAAGTTCCACCCACCAGGGCCACCTCTTTTTCTGCCTGCTTTTACATGGGACCTGGGATCTGAACTCTTCTGATTGTGAGGCATGTCACTCCAAGTACCCAATGGTTACCAATTTTGAATAAGAGTAAAAACTGTTGCATTGTTGTTAAAAAAATCAAAAAATGTTTCTCGAAACCCTTATCATTTTTTGATTATTAAATATGGACATTTAGGTAGAAAAATAAGTGTGTGAAAATTATAACAAATAAGAAAGGATTCAGAAAGAACAGCTAGCATGGCTGTAAAGCTGATTGTAGTTAGCAGAACACATGTGATGTTAAAGTGTAAATGGAAAGGGCACACTGGGGACAAAAAGTTTCAACAGGGACACAAAAGGACAACAGACAAAGAGAAGAATCAATTAGTATTAGCATGTGGAAATAGTGCAAGCAAGTCAATACTTTATTTACTAGAAATTTTTACATAATTTTAACCTAATAAAGATACACTTAAAAAAGAAAACTATAGGCCAATCTCTCTGATGAACACAGATGCAAAGATTCTCAATAAAGTCTTAGCAAATCAGATTCAAAAACATATCAAAAGCACCCATGGGGACCAAGTAGGCTTTATCCCTACTTGGCACACAAGGTTGGTTCAACATATGCAAATCAATAAATGTAATTCACCATATAAACCAGTCCAAAATTCAAGACCACATGATACTCTAGATAGATGCAGAAAAAGCTTTTGACAAGATCCAACAGTCCTTTATGATCAAAACCCTAGAGAAGGTTGGAATGGAAGGAATCTTTATGAATATAATAAAAGCTGTATACAACAAACCAACAGCAAGGATTATACTCAATGGGGAAAAACTTGAAGAACTCCCACTTCAATTAAGAACTAGACAAGACTATCCACTCTCAAAACTTCTTTTCAATATTGTACTGGAAATCTTAGCTGAAGGCATAAGACAAGAAAGGACATAAAAGGGATTCAAACTGGCAAGGAATAAGCCAAGCTATCCCTATTTGCAGATGACATGATCTTATACTTGAGTGATCCCAAAAACTCCACTAGGAAGCTCCTGGAACTAATACAGAAGTTCAGCAGGGTAGCAGGATACAAAATAAATGTACAAAAATCAGTGGCCTTCCTATATGCCCAGAATGAAAGAAGTGAAAAAGCCCTGAGAGAAACAATCCCATTTACTATAGCCCCTAAAAAAATGAAATACCTTGGTATAAACGTAACCAAGAAGGAAAATGACTTTTACCATGAAAACTTTAAAACCCTAAAGAAAGAATTTGCAGAAGACACCAGAAGGTGGAAAGACCTCCCATGTTCCTGGATTGGCAGAATCAACATCGTAAAAATGACCATCCTACCAAAGGCAATATACAAATTCAATATATACCAATAAAAATCCCAACCAATCTTTAAAGAAGTTGACCAAACAATCCAAAGTTCATATGGAGCACAAAGACCCAGGATACCAAAGACATCCTGAGTAACAAAACACCATGCCAAACCTTAGTCTATACTATAAATCCATAGTTATAAAAACAGCCTGGTACTCGCTCCACAATAGGACACACAGATCAATGGATAAAGGTTGAAGACCCAGATATAAGCCCACAAATTACAGGCCATTTGTCTTTGACAAGGGGGCCCAAAAAATCCAATGGAAAAAGAACAGTATCTCAACAAATGGTGCGGCAAAACTGGATCTCCACATACAGAAGATTAAAAGTGGACCCATACTTGTCACAATGTACAAGAATTAATTCCAAATGGATCAAGGACCTTGCTATAAGGCCAGAGACTATAAAAACCATAGGTGAAAGGGTAGGGAACTGCCTCGAGCTGATTGGGCTAGGCCAATAGTTCCTAAACAGACATCCAATGGCACAGTCACTGTTACCAACTCTCAACAGTTGGGATCTTGTGAAATTAAAGAGCTTCTGTTCAGATAAAGAGATTGTAACATGAGCACAAAGGCAACCCATAGAATGGGAGAAAATCTTCACTAACCACATATCTGATAGAACCCTATTATCCAGAGTGCACAAAGAACTTAGAAAACTAAACACCAAGGAAGCCAATGGCCCAATTGAAAAAATGGGCCCTGGAACTTAAAAGAAACTTTACCAGGGATGAAATTGAAATGTCTAACAAATATCTTAAAAAATGCTCCACTTCCTTAGCCATCAGGGAAATGCAAATCAAAACTTCCCTGAGATATCATCTCACCCCGGTCAGGATGGCAAAAATCCACAATACAAACAACAACAAATGCTGGGGAGGATGTGGAGAGAGGGGAACTCTGCTACATTGCTGGTGGGAATACAGGCTCATACAGCCACTCTGGCGAGCCGCCTGGAGATTCTTAAAGAAATTAAAGATTGAAATGCCATATGATCCTGCTATTCCACTTTTGGGAATAACCCCCATATAGCAAAAATTCACCTCGATAGCACAAGCATGACCATGTTCATAGCAGCACTGTTTACAATAGCAAAGTCATGGAATCCGCCCAAATGTCCAACAGTTGACGAGTGGATAAGGAAACTGTCGTACATCTATACAATGGAGTATTACTCAGCCATCAAAAATGATGAATTACTGGAATTTTCCGGGAAATGGATGTCATTAGAAACAATTATATTAAGTGAAGTATCCCAGTTCCAGAAAATTAAGTGCCGTATGTACTCCCTAATAGGTGGCTCCTAGTACAAAACCCACTTAGAGACACTCAAAGATAAATATCTGTAATACCTACAGTAATTGCAAAGATTATGAACAGGAGGGATGGGGAAGAGGGACACACCAGTAACAAGGAGAGAGAGGACCATGTTACAACAGGGCAAATAAGCCACCATCAAGGACTGCAAGTAAGTTATGAGACATCTGGTTAAGTTCACAGATTTTCCTTTCTGATCATTTACAACTGATGGGGTATGATCTTACCAGAAGAGGAGGGCGTATAGTCTGGCAGATAGAAAGTAACCATTTCGCAAATGGGTGATTGACCCCTCTCTCACCGCAGTTTCCTACTTTTATTGCATCTACCTTTGAAGATACTCTTATAACAAGACTCTAATTTAATAGGTTTTTATCTCTAGCCAGGGGGCAATGTCCAATACCCATCAGGATGTAATGAAAGGCATTGCAGGAGCAGCAAAACTTAAAAAATAAATCAACAACCATAATTCAGAACTTCAGAGACTCTATATCAACCACCTGGAACTAGACCAGCCTAATCTCTCCCCATCCTGAAGCTCAGGGAAATTTGCGGAAGAGGGGGCGGTAAGATTGTTAGAGCACAAGGATGGGAGGAACAATGATATGTGAGATACTCCACACAAGTTAGGGCCGAAGCAATCATAATTGGACTTTGCATGCCCTGCACAATGTCCCATACACTATTGACCCCATAAAGTCTAGCATTTGCTAAAGGCACCAAGATCCTTGGAGGCAAGGAATTGACAGCCACAGTGGTGTTCCTATCCTTAAAGGGAACACAGGAAACGGTTCTAGGAAATGCCACTGGGTCCTTGCACCTCACCGGGGAGGAGGATCCAAAGGAGACTTTGGCATGCTCATTAAAGGATGCTGTGGAGGGCTGGAGAGGTGGCTCAGGGGTTAAGCCTCCGCCTTGCAGGCGGAAGGTCCTGAGTTCGGATCCCAGATCCCACGTATAGACGCCAGGCGGAAGCGGGGGCGGCCTGCGCTTCTGGTCCTGGTAGGGCGGAGCCTGTGAATCCCAGGGCAGAAGGAGGTGGTGGCGTCCATGGTGGTTCGCGAATTCGTCCGTGGTTCTACACATACACAGACACAGACACACACGCGCGCGCACGCGCACATACACACGCACATGCACACAGCTGAATAAATAATAATAAAAAAATTTTAAAAAAAAGGATGCTGTGGAGATGGGAGGGGGAGGCACTGGTGGGTGTTGGGGAGGGAAGGGGAGGGGAGGGGGCACAGGGGGGGAGTGGAAGGAGGGAAGGGACCAGTGTTCCTGTTAAGTTTGTATGAGTGGAAATAAAAAAAATAAATATTAAAAAATAAGCTTAGGAAAAAAAGAGAAAAAAAAAGAAACAATTATGTTGAGCGAAGTATCCCTGACACAGAAAATTAAGCGCTGTATGTACTTCCCAATAGGTGGATCCTAGTACCAAACCCACTTAGTGACACACTCAAAGGTAAATCTCTGTAATACCTATAGTAATTGCAAAGATTATAAACAGGAAGGAAAGGGAAGGAGGGCCCCGCCAGAAACAAGGAGAGAGGGGATCATGCTACAGGAGAGAAAATAGGCCACCATCAAGAACTGCAAGTAAGTAATGAGATATCTGGTTAAGCTCACAGACTCTCCTTCCTTGTCACTTGCAACTGATGGGGTTTGATCTCACTAAACATGGAGGGCATAGAGTCTGGCAGATAGAAGGTAACCATACTGCAAATGGGAGATTTCCCCCTCCTCACCACAGTCTCCTACTCTTATTCCATCTACCTTTGAATCTACTCTTATAATAAGACTCTATTTTAACAGACTTTTATTTCTGGCTAGGAGGTGACATCCAGTACCCATGAGGATGGAGCCAAGGGCAGTGCAGAAATATCAAAACTGGGAAAAAGCAACAAATCATAATCCAGAATATCAGAGACTCTACATTAATCACCTGGAACCAGGCAAGCCTAATCTTTCTCCATCTTAAAGCTCAGGGAATTTCACAGAAGAGAGGGTGGTAAGGTTGTAAGAGCCTTAAGATGAGGAAAAGCAAGGATATGCAAGATACTCCACACAAGTTAGGGCCAAAGTAATCATAATAGGACTTTGCAGGACCTGCGCAATGACAGACAATCATTGACCCCCAAAGTCTTGCATGGATTACAGGTGCTAGGATCCTTAGAGGCAAGGGATTAAGAGCCACAATAGTGTTCCTATACTAAAGGAGAACACAAAAAGAGCTCTAGGCAATACTACTGTGTCCTTACACCTCATCAAAGAAGAGGACCCAGAGGGAAATTTGATATTCACACTAAAGGATGCTCCAGGAATTGGGGGGGGGGCACTGGGAGAAAGGGAAAGAGGGAGGAAAGGAAGGGGAAAAGGGCTAGGGAGCAAGGGGATCCAGGGAGAGGAATGTGGTACCTACCAAGTTTGTATGAGTGGAAAAAAATTTAAAAAAACAGGCAAATTCAGAAATACTTCTTGTTCAAAACATTCAGATAAAGAATACTCAATCCATGTTCCATAGCCTGATCACTCAATAAGACAATAAAGTGTGTTTCTCCCTACTATGTCCAAAATTATTTTTATTGAATGGAGTCACAGTTGAGTATTTTTAAATTCACATAGCAAAGCACTGTTTTGAAATGGAAAATGAAAAACAAGCTACATATAGAGACACTAACACTTGACAAATCCCTCAGGTTGAGCAAAAGTATCAGACAATAGATTTGTACTATATTGCTTGCTTACCTTAAATAAAACTAAACAGATAGAAATTAGAAGAAGGCTGGGGATTCTAGGAGCATGAACAGAGAGATGCATAAGGGAGCCTGCCGAGGTGAGACAAATACCCCATATTTAATGTCACAACCTTGGTGGTTATGTGGATACATAAAATAGTCACACTTTGGGGATACACAGATGTATACAATTGTCATTGCTTCGGGAATTGCATGGATGCATACAGTTATCCCAACTTTGTGAGTTATACGGGTTCGTGTAATTGTCACAGTCTTCAGAGTTACACAGTTGTATATAAGTGGTCATAGTTTGGAAGTTGCACAGGTGTGTACAATTGTTATGCCTTGGGAGTTACATGGGTGTATATAATAATATAGTGTTTGGTGTTACATGAACACATCCAATTGTCATATCACTGGGAGTAACGTGGGTATATATTGTTGCAGCTTGCTAAATTTAAAATGTGTATCTTTTATAAATAAGTCAAGCCTTATCATAAAATAAAAAATATTATCAGGATAAAAGAACGGGTGAGAACTTACACACAGTACATATAACAAGTAGCTGATAAAATGTTTTTGTTCATCAAACCACTGCCATTTCCAGCTGCTCTATCAAGCTTGCTTGCTATGCAGAAATGAGACTATATGCTCGTCACCTCCTGCATGTTGTTGCTATACAGAAATGAGACTGTATATACAGTATGCACTGCATGCACTTCTTTGCTTATATACTAGCTATCTGGGGTAGGATGGTTCTACATCCTTATCTCCTGTAGCCCTGGTATATACCAGTTTGGGATAAACCGTCTGTTAGATGTTAAGCATGTTAAACACAAAAGGACTCAAGCTACTACTCCTTCTCCCTTTTTCTAGGGGTTCAGACAAAGAATCCTTTAGGATTCCCAGTCTACATAGATAAGGCAACTCCACTCTCCCAAGGACTATTCATATCCCCCAACTTGTCTACAGATCTCAGGGACTTTCACTGACTGTGGTGTGAACCCCCCTTTCCTTCCCAGTACTTTTCCAACTTCATGCTCCTGGCCAATAGTCCTGAACTCATGACCATGTCCTATAAGAGACCTCAGAACTAGTGCTCTCTCTCTCTCTCTCTGGATTCCAGATGTGTCACTGGAAAAGCTGCTCCTTAGAAGAGGTTTAAAGTGAAAAGTTGAAATGCAATGACAGACCATCCATAATGTGAAATTTTTGTGTACCACTCAATGCTGTCTTGCAAATGAGTTTGAGGAAGGCTACTCCATGGTTGAGAGCTGGTCCTTGCTGGTCCCCAGTCCTGAGATGTAGCCAGGCTGAAGCTTGTACTGATGTTCTCTTCTGCTACTCCTTTTAGGTAGGAGGAGGGAAAGTTAACCCAATCATTAGATAACACACCCATGGGATTATTTTGTGATGTGTTATCTAAACCAACCAAGTCAATGGTAATTTACTTGCACAATCCAAGAATGGATTTTGCAATAAGTGAGAGTCCACCTCTATACAACCCAACACATAGACAATCAAATCAGTATCTGAACCAGTACATAAACTCATCAATGAATAATCTGCACATGGATTGGAGGATCAAATGGTAAATAAATAAATCCTGAGATATCACACTCCATGTGTAAATGAACAAATTATAATTCAATTTACCATTGAGTAATTTCCAGAGATCTTGTTTCTGATCTATGACTGTTGAGGTTTCTTAAATGTTTGTACAGAAACGAAAAATTGTTGATAGTGGAGCATATCTTCATGTATGAATAGTTTTCATGTACTTATATGGAGGAAAGTATAGGATGTATACTTACATCTTAGTTATTGTTTTGTGTATTTAAAATTTGAATGAAAACAATTCTGAGACAGGCCAGAGTGAATCCTGAAATCCACAGAAGCTTATAGGCAGAAGGGTGGGACATGGTGAAAGGGAATGGTGGAAGGAATGGATGGGATTTTAGGGAAGGAGGAGGGAGAGAAGCTGAAATGAAAGCTTAGTATGCTTGTAAAAGTAGAAAAAATTAAATAAATATCATGGGGTAAAGAGTGGAGGGATGTCATGGTTTGAAATGTGTCCTACCCCCATAATCTCATGTGTTTAGGAAGATCATGGCACCTTTGAGAGGTAGAGCCTTCTGGAGGTCACAGGGTGTGGGCCTTGAGTTGGATTAGTCCCACTCTGCCTCCTGGAGAGGTCTGCTTTTGTAGCAGATGGTCCAGTAGCTCTCAACCTCCAAAATGTCTGCAGTAACTTAGCCTACCTCCAGTTTCAGCCAACCAGACATGCCACCTCCTCCATGAAAGACTGTATCTCCCTGTGGAACTGTAAGCTAAATAAATTCCCTTTCTCCCTTCAGTTCTTTGACTTTGGATGTTCTCTCATGGCAAGAGAAAGGGATAACCCTTACAGGTGATAAATTCTACTAGACTGCTGAAGATGATCCTAACACAGGGATCACAAGCATGGCATTAGACAAACTCAGTGAAACAGAAAACCTAAGGGTATAAACATAGTAGGATGATTTTAGCATGAGGAGGGTCTGAAGTTAGCTGGCAGAGAAAAGAAAATGTAAACAGTAATCAGAATATATCTTACACATATATATTTCCAAAGAACAAATTTTTTTTGTGTGGGGAAACTTTCTTGTTTTTATGAAAAGGAATTTGTTGTTTTATCTACATACACAGATTCAACTACTCTGATCCACAAACCCATTTCCTCACCAACTCATTAATATCTGCATTTGAAGTGCTTCCACTTTTACACACAATAATCCCAAACACTTTATAAAAGTAATGTTTCTCTTATGTATCAATTCTCATGTAACACTTATTCTCTTGTGAGGCATTAAAGACCATTTAAATATATATAATATATGCAATATTAACCTATTAAAATATTTTACTATTTTGTTCATAATATTTCATGGAATTCTTGGGAGAATGAAGATATTTTGCATTCTTTCTCAGCCTTTTTATTTCATTGTTTTAAAGATTTATTTATTTATTTATTTGTATTTATTTCTTCATTTGGTGTGTGTCTCTGTGTGAATCACTCTAGATTGCTCTACCTCCTCTTTGCTTTACTCTGGAGGTTCCCAACCTCTGCCTTCCAGGATCGGAAATACAGGCTGTTGCCATTTTCTCCTGGCATTTTTTACATGGAATCTGGGATCTGAATTCAGGACCTTCTGCTTTCAAGGCAGTGGCTTAACCTCGGAGCCATCTCTCTAGACCATCTCAGCTCTTTTAATAATTAATGTTATTTTTTAGTCACTTAGTTTGAGTAAATTTAAATCAATTTACTCCATTTTCTTCTGCTAAAGTTTTCATTGTAACATAGAGGTCTGTATATTAGAGAAAAACAAAGCAGAGGCTTTGGGAGATTTTGCAGTTTGGCAGAAAGTTTTGTATCTTATGTTTACAATCAGGTGGAACTGAACTAAGCAGTGGGGTTAGGAATCTTACATATATTTTATTCACCAGGAGGAATCTTTACTATTGCTTCATAAATTTTCACTTATCCCTGTCTTTATGTTTTATTTTCTGTTTTCTCTTTTTCCTTTATCCTTAGTGTAATAGTTAATCCTGTGTGTCAGATAGACCACACCTGGCATTAACTAAGATCACCTGACAAACCACCTGAAGAGATTACCAGGATCAATACATTCACAATCCTAAGACCACCCCAAGATTAGATTGGACCCTTCCAGTAGCTGACTAGATAAAAGTAACCATAGAAGAGAGGACTTGAAAGAGAGACTCTTTGAAGGTGTGCTAGAAAACTCTCTTCTCTCCTGTCTCCCCACTCCTTCGCTTCTTTGACTGCCTCTGCAGGCCTCCAATGCACCATCTCTTCAATGTGAATAAAACTCTCCAAGAATCCTCAGCCTTCAGCCTTCACCCACTGGACTATTGGACTGAGCAGCACTGGCAGCCATTGTTGGATAACTGGGTCATATCTCATAAGCCAACTTAATATAGTCCCTTTTTACATATCCATTCTGTTGATTCTGTGGCTCTAGAGAAATCTAACTAAATCACTTGGGTTTGTGAAGTTCTATGTCAATGTTAATGAGTTTGGGGGATGTATTAGTCAGGTTCTCTAGAGATGCAGAATCGACACAATGAGGTAGTCCAACAATTGCTGCTAGTAGTTGAGGTAATCCAAAGATGGCTGCCAGTAGTGAAGGTAGTCCAACGATGGCTGCTCAGTTCGGTAGTCAAGTGGGTAATGGCTGAAGACTAAAGAATTTCTAGAATCTTCAGTCTAGCCAATTACTAGGAGGGTTGGAAGGCTAAAGGGTCGAAGACACCAGGTGGCTGGAAGGAATAGTGATTCCTAGCACAGTACCAGAAGGCATTTGTTCTCTTTGGTGGCTCCTTTTTATATGATGCAGTACTGGGAGGATCCTATGAGAGCTTTGGAGGTCCTGATAGGATCTAGGGCAGGTATAATCCTATCAAGTGGTCTCAGTTGGTCCTTTCCAAATGTAGTCTCAGCCCAGCTTAGTTAATACTGGGTGTGTCAAGTTGATACCCAGGCTTAACTATCACAGGGGATTTGGCTTAGGCCTGGGTCCCACTAATTGTGCTCAATAAACTCATCAAAAAAGTTAACAGTGTAAAGCAGAAGAAAGAAAATTTAGTCAGTTTGGATGCAAGGAGGAACAAGAGATGCCCTGCTGTCCTCAAGTCCATCTTTAGGGTCTCAATATGGATATAATATGAATAGATATGTAGAACTAACTACATCTCTTTTAGCATCAGTCTTTCCTGAAAGATAGTTCCAAAATTTTTCTGTAATCTGTAATAATCCTCCCATTTCTGGCTGGAACCCAGTACCAGTGGTTCACTTCTTCTGAGGAAATTGCCATTACCTGGGGTGCTTTACTTCAGCAACCCAGAGTGGGACCCACAAATAGCTCTTTACATACTTTTATTTCTGCCTGACCACTTCCACCCAAATCTTTTAAAATGACTCTCTTTTGAATCAGATTATAAGCAAATTCTCTTGTTGACTTTGAGATCGGTTTGTTTTTCTGTTAGGCCTTAAAATTGTGATCTTATTGCCTTAATACCACACTAATTATAGTAACTGGAACACATTGTATTTTGGAATTATTTCCCATAGAATTTATTTAACCTACAATTTCTTGTTGAATGGAAGGTATCAAAGTTAGGATCTCACACATACTCAGAAAGTAGTGAATCCATTGTTACATCTTAACCATATAATATTATTTCTAATTAAAAACATTAGAATTAAAATATTTCAAAAAATTGGTAAAATATCTTTACTTTGGTTTTCTCTTAAATGTTGATTCAGGCTGAAGGAAAATTCTTGATAATTTCCTGTAGGATTTTTTTCCCATTCACTACAAATTAGAGAAAATGTGGTCACTTCATGAAGACCACACCTCTAGTCTTCGGTCTCTGCCTATCCCCTTAATAACTCCTGACAACTCCTTAACAATCTCCAACATTTTCAAAGATTTCAACCCCAACTCACAGGAGCTGTATCTTCTTGCTCTCCATTCTCTCAACTCACCATGCCCTCCTCATCATCTCTGACTTCTATTCTAACAGTCTTCCATCTTAAGTGTAGTTTATGTCTCCTTTGGAGATGACAACCCCAGTTCTACATGAACTCTTCTTTCTTAAATCTCTCCCTTGTGTCGGGAATTGCTTACCTGGAGCATGTTCAGGGACATCTGAGTTCAAATCCAAGGAAGAACACATTTGGTTCTGAGGTCACCTCTGGTAAATCTCCATGTTGGAGGGAGTTGATACCACCAAATCATTATGTTCCACATTCCTTCTATGAGCAAGCAATTACCTATGCTGATATCAAGAGGCAGGCCAGAAAAGTGAGGAATGCCAGGAACAGATTGGCTAGAGCCTTAGAGGAAGACAGGCTGGCCTGGAAGCAGAGAAGGAAGAGCTGAACTGAAGAGTGGGAACCAGACAAAGACCTACACCACAGTGGCAGGTGTTCTCTGGATAAAGTCTCACCACCAAGAAACTGCACTTAACTTTTTGTATCCCCCAGTAGCAGTCTTGTCCTCAAAGTGATATATTTAGATTCAAATCAATCTCTATTAAACTTTGGTATTGAAAAGTAAATATGTGTAGTGGATGCTTTATTTAATAATCTTTTCAGTTTGTGTCAGGAGGGATCTTAGGTCAGCTGTAAAAAGATCTTGCAGAGGCAAGGGAAGCCAACAGTAGAAGTTCAGACAGCAGCACCTCCAGTCACCCTGTGGACATAGGAAACCCCTCACATTCCCAGGTTTTAGAGAGGAAGAACTGGTGTAAGAGCTCAGTGACTGTTGCAGAAAAGGTACAATGACTTAGCTTGTGTGCTTGGACCAGGGGACAGAATATAATCATATTACACACTCCTAAGGTGTCTCTTACCTTGATTTAAGCAGATGAACACAGGTACTGGAGAGTGTAAGACCTAAACTCCTGTTGTCCTAGTAATAGTGTGGGAGAGAAGCTTCAGAGAGCTGTGTCTAATCCCCTCCAGTCTAGCAGAGTTTGATGAGCATATGCCTTGGTTGCATTAGTTTTCATCAGGGACTCTATTCATCAATATTCAATCTCAGAATGGCATCTCTTGTTGCCTTTGGTGGTTGTTAGAAACAAATTCTCTGCAGCCCAGAAAGATATTGGATTTGAGACCCTCAAAACTTATTTTACTCAGCAATAGGATTACAAGCATGCACCACCACAGCTTTTCATTAGGCAAATTAATCTAACTGGGGCATTCCTTGAGTCCCTTTGCTGGTATTTTCTCTTATAATATCTAAGTTGCATGAAATTATGAAGTCACTATAGACATTCTTTATTGTAAATGGGAATTGAATACCAACAGTATTTTTAATCAAATTCCTATCTAATATATATCACTTTATCATTCAATTGTCTACCTGCTAATATCACATATTTATGGATCTTTCATCTATCATTCTTTTTTATAATTATTTATTCAATTGTGTATGTATGTGTGTATGTGCGTGTGTGTGTGTGTGTGTGTGTGTGTGTGTGTGTGCACGTGTGTAGCACCTTGGGTGAATTCAGGAACCCACCATGGACCGCCTCCACCTCCTCCTTGTTTACTCTGCCGGGGATTCACAGGCTTGACCTACCAGGACCAGAACTGCAGGCCACCCCCGCTTCCGCCCTGCGTGTATATGTGGGATCTAGGATCCAAACTCAGGACCTTCCCCTTGCAAGGCAGAGGCTTAACCTCTGAGCCACCTTCCAGCCTTTCATCTATCATTCTTAAAGTCTCTTCGTAAATCTTATTTTTGCAGAACGTGTGGTGTGTGTGTGTGTGTGTGTGTGTGTTTGTGTGTGTGTGTCTCAGCGGACACTGTGTGTCTGTGTGTAGGACCAGATGACTTTAGAGGAGTCCATATTTGGATTGCTTCTAGGGTCCTTTAACTTTGTTCTGAAAAGTCTAGCAGCTGGCTGTTGTAGAAAGAAGCATGCCCTGTGAGGCAAATGTGTAGGACTACATTTGGGGCCGGGCATGGGTGACCCCATCTGTAGGGAAGGGTGCAAACAGGACAGGGAGCTGTTGAACATATGATACAGGCCTAGCATATCAGGATAACTGCAAATGACATCCTACCCTGCTCTGGGCAGCCTGACCCTCCTCTATCCACAATTCCAGTCTCTCCACCCAAAGTGGCTTTGGCGGACCTTATCCCACCTCTGGACATTTGAACGATGACTGCACGGGCACCTCCATCCATTCAGGTAGACCCGGGCAGGTCTCCTGTGACTGAGAACTGTCATCAAGTGGGCCCATCTCTCGAGGAGAGAGATATGTCTCCAAAACCTGCCTTTTGACAGTAGCAGGGATTGTTCTCTTCCAAACATCCATTATCTTTGGCTTTATCTTCTCTCTTCATGCATGGACATCCAAGTCTTCCCTCCATCTTATGCTAATTCTTTCACCTTCCCTCTTCTCTGTCTCTCCTTGGGTTCTCCCTTCTCTACCTTCTGACCAGGTCTTTCTAGTGTGAGCACCCCAAATGGCTCCATGACCTTAAGCTCCCTGCCTCAGGCCTGAGAGGCTGAGCTTGCAGTTGGTGGATCCTGTCTTCTGGTTCTGGTTCTCCGCCTCCCTCCACCTTTTGACTTAGGTTCATCCCTCCAGAATAAAATGTCCCAGAAATATTTCTGTTTCTCCACTTTGCGATTTCATTAAAGGACAGAGGATAGAACCAGGAAGTCTATCCACAGACAAATCAACCAGTTTGGGTGAAGAGTGCCTGCCTGCCTCAGTGTTATTTTGGGAAGTGGGATTCAGATCTCAGGATGAACTCAAGACTCGGGAAGGGCAAAAGGGCTTTGGAGAGTTTAAGGCCACAGGAGTGGCAGATCTGGCATCAGGAAAGAAGTACCCACTGTGGGGGAGCGTATGGGGAAGTGAGCAAGATAAATGGCCTGTAGAAAGTGACCGTATTCCTCGAGAAATAGGACTGGAAGGGGACATAACTGTCACCTATGACTTCGTGTGCAAACATGGACCCCAAGGAGCAGTGCTATGAGGAACATTTTCGACTTTCAACCTGCAGGAAAACACAGGCTGGCCAGCTCCATTAAGAAGTTCAGTTCTCCCAGGGGCTTTCTGAGGCCAGCATCATGAGGCGCTGTTGCAGTCTGCCTACATGGTTGCTGATAAATGACCAGAACACAGCTTAAGGGAACAAGGAGTTTACTTTCTTACGATAGTCCGGTTACAGTTCATAGTCCAGCTTGACGGGAGAACACACACCAACACCAGGGCTGAGGGAACTGGCCACCATAACGGCTGAGAGATGGACAATCCTTACTTGCCAGACCAGCATGTCTGGCCAAGTGAACAAAAGGATGCCAACTCTCTCAACTAGCTCTCTCTGATTTATCCAGGGCCTAATCCCACCCACCATGGGCTGGGTCTTCCCCAGCAGCTAGACAATCTCCTTCAGGTTTGCTCTGGGCTTAACTCAACTATCAACTCTCTACAACTGTGCCCAGAGCTCAAACCCTCAAGAGTCAAGTTGACACCTGTGCTTAACTATGACAGGCGCCCATTCTTTTCCAGGGTCCCTCAACTCGATGGCGGTGATCAAGTAGGTCAATGGGCACAGGCAACATAGTTCAGGTGGAAAATGCACTGCTCCACAAGAGCAGGAAAAAGCAGGAGAGGTCCAAGCCCTGGAAGAAGGTGGCCCTGGGCCTTGGGAGTCTTCTTAGGCATGACTGCTCATGCTGAGCATCAGCATCCGAAGTGCACACACTAAGCCCCAGGCCCGAGGGGTCAAGACGATCATCTTCCCTGCTGTCTCGACCTTGCAACGAAGTGGACACCAGACCGATTGACCTTCTGCCTGGTGCATAAGAGAAATAGGCCACAGGAGAGTCTGAGGACCAGGACCCCACACTTGCATCCCTCCTCCAGTGGCACCCTCCCCAGAGATGCCTGCACTCTTGTCTGCTGAGCAACCTAGCGCTGTCGCTCCCATAAGACAATGAGTTAGCCACCTTCTTGAATAATGGCTTGGAGGACTCTCCTGGAAAGACCAAATATTTCTAGCGGAATTGGAAGGCACTTTAACTTAACTCACCAGGTGGGTGCAGGCACTGAAAATCTGCCTTGCTATTTATCCTGTGGATTTCTGCAGGGTAGGGGAGGATGAAAAATCCCGCCCTGCTTTTTTCTTCGAGCACATATATGCACTTGAAACCTTAAAAGGCTAGATTTTCCTTTCCTTTCCAATTCCTCCACTCCCCTAGACCCATTCACCTGGACATTTCCCTTCTCTCCCACACTCCAGTCCCACATGCACCTCTCCTGTGGTCTCCCAAGTCCATTCATTCTTCCTGAGTTTTGGAACTGGACCTGAGATCTGAGTTCTACTGGGAGCATAACAGCACCACCATGGCCTCTGTCCCCTCAATCGTACGATTTGCATAGGTTTGCAGGTTCTTGTGCTGTGTTTTAAATATATCCTGTCCTTTGGAAAGAGGCCTGCCAGAGCAGTTTTTCATTCTGGAGGAAGATCCTGAGCTGGAAGGTGGAGGGGTCAGAGGCATGGAACCTATGAGGGACAGGAACAGGTCCCTGCCAGTGGAAGCGTCAAACTGCCCTTCTTCAGAGCCTGTGGGGAGAAAGTGCCCCTATGATGGAGATATCCCCCCACCCCTATGATGGAGATATCCCTCTGGGATGCCCTCATGGGCCCAACCCAAGGAGCTGAGGCCATGGACTCCGGCAGGAAAGGGAAGGAGGAAAGACAGAGTCCAGAAGGCCAACACCGAAAGTTAAGAAGCTGGTGAGCCTCTGCCACTGGAAGGACTCGAGGGTGAGTCCCGATGAGCTGGCATCCTGTGACATGGAGTTGGCAATGAAAGCCAGTGGTCCCAGGAGTCCACACCCAGGGCAGAGGAGGCATTTTTAAAAGAGATTTAAAGTGAAAAGTACAAGGGCAAGGTTTGATTCACTGAGTTTGTTTGGAGGGACCCAGTCATGAACCCAAGCACTCCACGATCAGTAACACCATAAACACGAGAATGCACTGCAGAGTTGTGTTAATGCACATTTTATAATAAACAACATATCATTGTTTGCTTTCCTCCAAATGAGTAGCTAAACATATCATCCTCCAAATAAGTAGCTAAAAATATTCATCCACTAGCAAAAAAACTTTGGGTTTCTGTATAAAAGTTTAAAAAACCTCAACCCCCATAAGTCAGAGTCGAGATCTCTGGAGCTGATTCAGTGATGAAGTGAAATATATCATTGGTTCAGGAACAGAGTCAGTTATTCACTGATTGGATTATCCCGGGGTTAATTTTTTAAAGGTGATCATTCATTCCCACTTATTAGGAATGTGAGCACTGCAGATTATCCATTGTGATAGTTAAGCCTGGGTGTCAACGTGACACACCTGGTATTAACTAAGATGGGCTCAGACCACACCTGGAGGGATAAACTGAGACCACCTGAAAGGATTTTACCTGCCCTACATCCCATCAGAACATGCAAAGATCTTCATATGTTCCTCCCAGTACCGAACCATATAAAAGGAACCACCAAAGAGAAGAGATGCTTTTGTAGTTGTGCTAGGAATCGTTCTTCCTCCCAGCTGCCCAGTTTCTTCACTTCTTCGACCTTCTAGCCTTCCAACCCTCCAAGTCTTCATCTAGACAGAAGACTCTAGGAATTCTCCAGCCTTCAGCCATCACCCACTTCACTGCCAGACCGAGCAGCTACTGGCAGCCATCGTTGGACTACCTCAGCCATATCTGTAAGCCAACTCAATATATATATTCATTGTGTCAATTCTACATCTCTAAAGAATCTGACTAATACATTCATTAATGAGGTGATTTTCTGGATTAGATACTGCATTGAATTTGTACGTTTAGGTTATGCAGTGGTGGATTTTTTCACCCACTTCACTTTCTCACTCATTTCTTATACATCGTTTGAGTTATGCTAATGAACCATGCCCAAATCCTATTATATAACCCATGGGTGGGTTATCTACTGATTGAATTATCTCCCTCTCTCCTGACATAAAAAGAGCTACAGAACAGAACATTGGTTCACTTTCCAGCACCTCTCAGCCCGGCTGCATCTCAGGACTGGGGGGCCAGCAAAACCCGTTCTCAACCATGCAGGAGTCTTCCTCAAATTCACGTACAGGCGAGCTCTCAGTGGTAAGTACAAACTTCACATTGTGGAATGCATCCTTGCATTTAAAGTTTTCTCTTTAAACCTCTTCATGAACGCAGAGAATTTGAATTAAAAACCAATTGATGTCCCATGGAAATCTGTCTTTCGGTTGTTAATATTTAGTGAGTGAAACTCAAAATGTGAGCATTCAACTCTTCATGATGGACTAGTGTGCAATTAAGAGAATTTCCCTTCAGTGGAACTCACAGTGTTTTATACAACCTTAGATGAGAAAAGAGAAAGCTTTCAGAGAGAGGAAGAAGGGAAAGGATTGCTTATCAGTCCTCGTGCAGACCTTCAGTTTATTAATTCAACAGGCTGGGGTAGGACACAGCAGCCTGAACCCATCCAAGCAGTGTCTTCCATTAGCTAGCAAATATATACTCTTGGGGCCCTTACCCGTAGGCCTCTGCGGTTTACAATCTTTATAGGTTGCTACAGTCTGATTGAAAGATTTATTTGGGGAAAACAGAGACTGGAAAATCCAAATGAATTTATTGAATGGTATGTGAGAACAATTGTGAATATATAGATAGAATTATACATACATGAAAGAGAGAGGGAGGAGAGAGAGGGAGAGAGAAATTCTGGGTGCACATGGCTAGCAATGAATTCTGAGGTTTACTTTGGGTTGTTCATTCATAACCTCGGCCCTGTGGGCTTCAGGGATAGATGTTAGTTCTCCAGGTTTGTGTGTGGACACCTGCCATGCTGATTCCCACAGAATTTCAGACAGTTTCCGTACGTGGTAGAACATTGCCCTCAGGTGGTACCCTGTTTCAATTTCCCCTTCCATTTTCTTTCCAAGGGGCTGCTGAGAAGGAAAATGATTCCTTGGAATTTGGATCTCAAGAGAGAAGCCAAGGCCACCAAGCGCAGAGCTCGTACTAACCTAAATCATCCCCTGAGAATGACCAGTTGCATATTCTCCAGACCAGTGACTACAGTAACTTCCCACCCAGACAACAAAGTCAAGCGCCACAAGCAGCGGGAAGAGAAGCTGGAGAAACCCCAGCAGCTCTGTGCTTTCAGCAGGATGCAGGGACTCCCGGTGCCAAGCCATGCAGAAGACCTGGAAAGTCCCTTGGATTTTACAAAGGCCACACAATTGCTTGCCTGGAGCATGCTCAGGAAACCCGGAGGTCAAAATGCAAGGAAGGACACATCTGGTTCTGCAGTCACCTCTGATAAGTCTCCATATTGGAGGGAGTTGATATCACCAGATCATCATGTTCCACCATCCTTCTATGAGCAAGAAATTACCTATGCTGACATCAAGAGGCAGGCCAGGAAAGTGAGGAATGCCAGGAACAGATTGGCTAGAGCCTTAGAGGAAGACAGGCTGGCCCGGGAAGCAGAGAAGGAAGAGCTGAACTGAAGAGTGGGACCCAGACAAAGACCTACACCACAGTGGAGGTGTTCTCTGGAGAAAGTCTCACCACCAAGAAACTGCACTTAAAAACTTTTTGTTTCCCCAGTAGCAGTCTTGTCCTCAAAATGATACATTTAGGTTCAAATCAACTTCTATTAAACTTGGTATTGAAAGGCAAATGTGCGTTGTGGATTTTTTTTTTTTTTTTTTTTTTTAACAAAGAATCTTTTCAGTTTGTGTCAGGAGGGATCTGGGGTCAATTGCAATGAAAATACTTTGCAGTGGCAGGGGAAGCCAAGGGTGGAAGAACTCAGACAGCAGACAGTAGCCCCTCCAGGGACTCTGTGGACACAGGAAACCCCTCCCATTCCCAGGTTTCAGAGGAGAAACACTGGTGATCCTAAGAGCTCAGTGAGTGTTTTACAAAACGTAAAATGACTTAGTTTGTGTGCTTGGACCGGGGGACAAGAATATAATCACATTACACTCTCCTAAGGTGCCTTTTACCTTGATTTTAGCAGCTGAGCTCAGGTACTAGAGAGTGTAAGGCCTAAACTCCTGTTGCCTCAGCAATGGTGTGGGAAAGAAGCTTCAGAGGGCTGTGGCTAATCCCTTCCAGTCTGGCAGGGTCTACTATTGATGAGCATATGCCTTGGTAGAATGAGTTTTTCTAAGGTACTCTACTCATCAATATTCAGTCTCAGAATGGCGTCTACTGTTGTCTTTGGTGGTTGTTGGAAACAAATTCTCTGCAGCCTTGGGAGATATCGGATTTGCTCTGCAGTAGGAGTACAGTAGGTGGAGCATGCACCACCACAGCTTTTCAGTAGGCAAAATTAATCAAAGTGAGGCATTCCTTGAGTCCCCATGCTAGTATTTTTCTTATAATACCCATGTTACATGAAATGATCAGGTCACTGTAGACATTCTTTATTGTAAACTGTAATTGAATGCCAGGAGTATATTTTGAATCCATTTTCTAATATTTATCCTTTTCTCATTCATCTGTCTACCTATTAATATCACATATCTACGTGTCTTTCATCCATCATTCTCAAAGTCTCCTTCTTAAGCCTTATTTTTGCATAATTGTGTGTGTGTGTGTGTGTGTGTGTGTGTGTGTGTGTGTCTCAGCGGACACTGTGTGTCTGTGTGTAGGACCAAGGATGACTTTAGAGAGTCATATTGGATTGCTTCTAGGTCCTTTTAACTTTGTTCTGAAAAGTCTAGCAGCTGGCTGTTGTAGAAAGAAGCATGCCCTCTGAGGCAATTGTGTAGGACTACATTTGGGGCTGGGCATGGGTGACCCCATCTGTAGGGAAGGGTGCAAACAGGACAGGGAGCTGTTGAACATATGATACAGGCCTAGCATATCAGGATAACTGCAAATGAGGTAGCAATTTGACATCCTACCCTGCTCTGGGCAGCCTGACCCTCCTCTATCCACAATTCCAGTCTCTCCTCCCAAAGTGGCTTTGGAGGACCTTATCCCACCTCTGGACATTTGATCAATGACTTCATGGGCACCTCCATCCAGTCTGCTGTGACTAAAAACTATTGCCCACTGAACCAGTCCCCCAAGGGAAGGGATGCATCTCCAAGGCCTGTCTTTTCACAGTAGCAGGGATTGTTCTCGCATTGAACATCTGTTACTTTCAGCTGTGTCTCTAACTTCGCTCTCATCATTCATGCACCTCCTGTCCTTCCTTTCACCTTTTTCAAATGCTTTCATCCTCCCTCCTTTCTTTCGATCCTTTACTTCCCCCTTGTGTAGCTTCTGAACAGGTGTTTCTAGAGTTAGCATCCCAACTGGCTCTATGACCTTAAGTTTGCTGCCTCAGTCTCTGAAGTCGCTGAGCATATAGTTGATTGGTCCTGTCTTTCCCCCCTCTACCTTCCTACACCTTTTGGCTCAGGTTCATTCCTCCAGAATAAAACCTTTGAGCTAAGCTTTCTGTTTCTTCATTTCAGGATTTTATTCCAGGACAGAGGGGAGTGGAGGAAGTCTATCTGCAAGCAACTCAACCATGTTGGGGGGAAGAGGGCCTGCCTGCTTTGGTGTTATTTTGGGAGGTGGGATTCAGGTCTCAGGATGAACTCAAGACTCAGGAAGGGCATGAAGACTTGGGAGAGCTGAAGTCCTCAGCAGAGGCATATTTGACATTAGGGAAATTGACATTAGGCTCTCCCAGTGTGGGGGGACTTATGCAGAAGTGGGCATTATAAATGGCCTGTAGAAAGTGACTATATTCCTGGACCAATGGACCAAAAGTGGACATAACTGTCATGTATGATTTTGTGTGGACACATGCACCCCAGGGAGCAGCGCTGTGAGGAGCATTTTCAACCTTCAACCTGCCAGGAAAGTACAGGTTGCCCAGCTCCACAATAAAGTTTAGTTCTCCCGAGGACTTTCTGAGGCCACCTTCATAAGGCACCCATTTTTTTCCAGGGTCTCCCAGTGCAGCCCAAATCCATGGTCATGATCATGTAGGGCGATGGGCACACGTAGCACAGTTTAAGTGGAAAAGGCACTGCTATGCTGGCAAGGGCCCAGAAAGACAGGAGAGGTCCAAGCTTTGGAAGCAGGTGGCCCTGGGGCCTTGGGAGACTTCTTAGGGATGGCTGCTCTCAATGACAGCAAACACCCAAAGTGCACACACCAACAAGCCTCAAACCCAAGGGGTCCAGACCATCATATTCCCTGCTGTCTCTGCCTGAAGCAAAGTGGATTCCAGGCCGATGGGTCATCTGCCTGGGACACAAGAGAAATAGCCACAGCAGAGTCTGAGAGCCAGGAACCTACACTTGGATCCCTTCTCCTGCTGTATCTCCCCAAAGATGCCTGCACTCGTGTCTGCCTGAGCATCCTGGGAGGATTGTGGCTCCCATCAGAGAATGAGGTAGCCACCTTCTTTGGACAATGGCTTTGAAAACTCTCCTGGAAAGACCAAACATTTCTCTTGGAATTGGAAGGCAGTTTCAACCAACTCCCACACCGGGCTGCCTCACCAACTTTGTCAAGAACAGAATTAACATGATAATTTGTATGATTTGTGGTCAGAGCAAGTGGAAATATCCAATCAGAAGCCAGTCGCTAATGGGTCAAGGAATTCCACAGGCCATAAATAATGTAGGGTGTATTAGAATCTCTTATAGGGTACTCAAAATCTACTGGTGATCAGAGCTGACTAATCCCCACATGCCAACATGGCTTTTGCCTCAATTTACCTAATCATGTATCTGCTATGTTAGAAACCCCTCCTCCTAGAGAAATAGCCTATAAAAGTCCCTGTAAAACAAAGACTGTGGTCTCACTCCTGATCTGCTGTATCAGGGAAGGCCAGAGTCCAGGTTCGAGCTTGAATATAGGCCCTTATGTGATTGCATAGGTATGGGCTCCTTGATGTTCTCTTGGGATTCAGAAATCTGAACACAACACTGTGAGGAGCATTTTTTGGCCTTCACCCATCCAGAAAAGTACAGGCACGCGGGGTCCAGAAAGAAGTTCAGTTTGTCCAGGGATGCTTGGGAACTGAAAGCATCTGCTAACTTAGAAGATCAGAGACCTATTTGTTAAAAGACAATCTTCCATGGAGATGGATTTCTCTACTTATGTGGATAAAACATTCTCTTTGCCTTCAAAGAATGTAGAGAAAGTCAGTATTTTCCACAAAAACCAAGGAAGAAATGATTCTGTGCTGAGTAGAATTTAAAAATAATAAAAGCATCTATAGTTATGGGCATGGATCAGTTAGTTAAAGGACTTGCCATGCAATCAATAGGCTTAAAGTTTGAATTACCAGGTCAAGCTTTAAACCACAGGTGTATGCTGCATGTATGTTTATTTCCAGCTTCAGAAGACACATAGTGGGTGTCTCCAAAGAAAGTTAGCTATCCAGGCTAGCCCCATTAGTGTGTTCTGGATTTGATTATACCGTCGAAGATTAATGATACAGTAGAAGATTAGTCAAGGACAATCAAGGGTCTAGGTTGTGCTGAGTAGCTTATTGGCATGGATCATGTCTATAAGCTCAGTGCACTGAAAATGTCTATGTCCCAGAAATCTGTGCTGAAAACAGCAGATTCCCACTATCATTGTGGACCTTCCATGTGCAGACTGCCTGTGGTTAATTAAGAGCCAGACAAGGACATAGTTAGAAATAAGGCAGAGACAATGGTAATGACATCTGTCTGTCATTGTGTTCAATGAAGCTCTGTCTTCCCTAGCTTTTCTTCTTGTTCATTCATTCTTTTCCAGTAGTTCTGGGATCACTTTGCCTCAGGGACTGCAACTGCACCCTCTGTCCCTGTGAACAACACTTTGGAAAAACATGTTTGGGAGTCTCCTTCTCCTCTGACATCTATGATTTCATCATGGTACAAGAAGGCACCACATCCTGAGATAGCAACCATCTCATTATGCAAACAATAGGGTACGGCTTTTTGTGTTGGAAGACAACAAACAATAAAAGGAATGTGAAAGTGAGAAAATGATGGCCTTGTAATCCACTGGGTGGCAACACTCTATAGGGTGCTTTATTTCCAAAGAAAAAGTCATTTCAACTTTTCCTGGCTTCTGTGCCATTCTCAGAAGTACTTTAACCACACAGCTGTCAAGACTCCCTGGTCTTCACTTTCATCTAACATTAGACATGTAAAATTAAGAGTGAGCAAAGCACATTCCAGATATGCATGTATGGTCATTTCTTACCACATTATTTCACAGCAGGAAAGTTTCTGAAATCAGCCTGCTGTTTTTCTATGCTGACCCAGTAGAGTACTGTGTACTAACGCTTCCTCATTACATCATTCAATAACTCACAACTATTACATCTCACTTTCCACCTTCACATATATTGCCTTCAACTGACACTGCTTCAAATGTCCTATTTAGGGTTCAGGAGTCACTACATTCAGATTGGGTTTGACACCGGATTCATAAAAGGGAATATATATTTGGTATCCAATCAAAATCCATGACACACTGAAGGGTTGCTACTAATGCCATTGCTTAGCTGAAAATATAGCCTTATGCATAAACAATGACAGGTACTTTCAGCCTTCCTAAGAGAAGACTTTCTTCTCAGGAAACAGCTGAATGAAGGGATGAATGGTTTCACCAGATGAAGGGTGAAGGCTCAGACTTACTTATGTCCTTCATAGCCCACTTTTAAAATGTGGAGATCACTAAAGGAAGTAAGAGACAAAAGATGAGGATCAGGAGTGTGAAATGCTGTTTTGAAAGCAAGATAATGGCAGTCAGAGTGATTATGAGTTCAAAAGAGAAATGTTTTACTGGCAGAAGGCCATCAGACAACTATGGGTGGGAGAGGAGCTCCCAGGGCATTGTCACTTCCAGCTTAACTTTGGGAAGATAGAGAACTTTTAGATACTTACATACAAATATTATATATATATATTTACATAGATATGAAAAAGATATTCAAGTCATACATTTGAAATATGCTGATAATTTCCTGTGTCTTGTTCAGAGATTACAAGAGCTCTTATCTGAACTCCTCACTCTATGGTTATCCCCTACGAATATATATATATATATGTATATATACATATATATACATACATATAGATGTACATGAATATATAAGATAAATTTGAAAATATATTTCATAATATTTTATATCAGAATTTACATATTCCAAAAAGGCAAATAATAAAACATGGATGAAATGAGAGTAAACCATGCTAAGTGAAAACAGTGAGTCTTTGTGAGATAACACAGATTTTTTTTATCTCATTTGTGGGTTGTAGAATTTTATCCTTCCTGGTCAGTTGTAATGATGGGGTATGATCTTACCAGAAAGGGAGGACATACAGTGTGGCAGATAGAAGCTAATCATTTTGCAATGGGAGACTGACCCATCCCTCGCCGTATTGTATTAAGATGGGCCTGTCATTCTTTAGTTGAGGGAAGTTTTCATTTATGATAATTTGAAAAATTTCCTCAGGTGTGGTATTTTGGGATTCTTGCTCTGGTATTCCATGAAAGCACATGTTAGGCTTCTTCAGGGTGTCCCATATCTCTTGAATATTCTTCCAAAGTATCTTTTTGGCTTTAACAACCTCTTCCATTGAGTTGGTTAATTCTCTCACGTTGTCTTCAAGGTCTTGAAATTCTGTTTTCTGCTTCATTAGTTCTGCTGATAGGACTCTCTGTTGAGTTTTGAGTTGAAGCTAACTTGTCTTTTTGTTTGATTTTAAAGTCTGTCTGAGACTGTTTTAACTGCTCTATGTCTATTTTTTTCTTGAATTGTTTTTCTCAACTCCTCCAAATGTCTGTTGTGTTCTGTTCAAAGTGGTTGATGAGGTTGTTGAACTCCTCCCGGATTTCCTCTCTCATAGTATTAATCATGGTAATGATCATACTTTGAAAGTCATTATCTTGAGTTTGGATTTCTTGGCTATTATCTGTGAATTTGTTCTGGTTGGAATCCATCGTTATGGGGTTAATTCTTTTGGTGGGAGATTTGTCTTCCTGGGTGTTGTTTCTCATGGGTCTGCACTTTGACTTGGGCATTGTTGTTTTGTTTCTTAGGACCTTTCAGTTTCTGTGTATTTTTGACTGAACTGATATAGTTGGTATTACTACTCTTGGGCAGTTATTACTAGTGCTTGCCTTGTAGTTGGGTACAGTTGTCTGTAGTTAGTATTATTTCCTCAATGAGGCATTAGGCTGTTAGTACATCCGTTAAGTCAGGTTAAGTACACAGGGGGTGAAACTTAGTATGGTAGTGAACTTTTACAATTGAGTATCTTGGTGATACGTGAGGGTGAGTGTTATAATTCCGGGAGTTGTATATGTTTTTGGAGTGGCTGTATGGCAAAGTTAATCTACAGTGATTAATACTAAAAAGGAGCAGTATGGTTAAAAAAAAAAGAGGTTTACTTATCTTTGGGCTGGATGTAAAGAATCTGTCCCATGTGGTAGGATGATTTTAGAGGACTTCAGATGTATGGCCTTTGTCTCTTAGAGCATTGCTTGCATTTTCTTTGGATTCTATTGAATTCTAAGTAGCAGTGTGTCCTCCGTGGACCATGAGCGAGGGTCCCTGGTGAGTCGGAGGGGGAGAGGGTCTGATGGTGATGGCAGAACTCTTCACCTGGGACCTGGGACTTGGCTTAGTGGCCCACCCAGGCTCTAGTGATGGAGGCCCCATGTAAGTCCAGTCCAGGTAGGGGAGGCACACAGGCGGGAGGAAAAAGTGGGCAGGGTTCCAGGGCGAGGGCCAGGCAAACTGGAGGCAGCCTGGGTGTTGCCAGGGCTGGCTGGTGGGAGGACCTGGGACAAGGGGCGCCTTGGGAGCTGGGTAACTCACCTGGAATGGAGGACCCAGAGCGAGTCCCTCCTGGTTGTGTGGGTGGGCAGGCAGGCGGGCAGAACAAAAGGGCTGGGACCCAGAGCAAATGGGAGGCAGCTAGGTGTTGCTCGGGCTGGCTGGTGGGAGGAGCTGTGACAAGGGGCAACCTGGGGGCTGGGTAACTCACCTGGGATGGAGGACCTACAGAGAGGGAGTTTTGACTCGGTATGGTGGGCAGGCAGGTGGGAGTAACAAAAGTGAAATCAAATATTAATTGAAATCTATATTTCTCAAGAAGTTATAGACTTACTTTGTTTCCAAACTAAGTATTTAACTGTTGAACTAATCAGCAAATTCCAACCATAGCATGTAAAGGTTGATTGTAATGTAATAGGTAGGTGATGCAGCATCCAAAAATGTTGAAAAGTAACCATATAATACAAAATTAAGACTTTCTTATATTGTGTGTGTGTATGTGTGTGTGTGTGTGTGTGTGTGTGTGTGTGTGTGTGTGTGTGTGTTTGTATACATTGGAGGGTACTACGTGTCCCTTTTGAGGACCAAGAGAGACTTTCAGGAAATATCATGGATTGCTTCTACCTCCTTCTTGCTATGCTCTGGGATTTCCCATGCTTTGCTCACCATGGCCTGAAGTGGTCGCCTCTGTCTGGTGTTTTTACCTGAGACCAGAGACCTGAAATCAGGACCTTCTGCCTGAGAAAGAGAATCTTGACCCCTGACTCATCTCTCCAGGCCAAGATATTTAGATTTTGATACTGCCTAACCTATGAACTTTGCAATTTGTTAATAATATTAGTATTCTGTTCAACCACTGTAGTAGGATTAATATATCCTGAGTGGCACATGGTACACTAAATCCGGAGGATTTTGACAAGATCCAACAGCCTTTTATGATCAAAACCCTAGAGACAGTTGGAATGGAAGGAGCCTTTATCAATATAATAAAACCTGTACACAACAATCCAACAGCAAAGATTTTACTCAATGGGGAAAAACTTGAAGCATTGCTGCCTCAATCAGGAACTAGACAAGGCTGTCCACTCTCACCACTTCTATTCAATATTGTACTTGAAGTCTTAGCTGAAGCCATAAGAAAAGAAAGGGACATAAAAGGGATTCAAATTGGCAAGGAAGAAGTTAAATTATCTCTATTTGAAGATGACATGATCATATACCTGAGTGATCCTTAAAACTCCACCAGGAAACTCCTGGAATTAATACAGAAGTTCGGCAGGGTGACAGGATACAAAATAAATGTACAAAAATCAGAGGCCTTCTTATATGCCCAGAATGAAAGAAGTGAAAAAGCCCTGAGAGAAACAATCCCATTTGCTATAGCCCCTAAAAAAATGAAATATCTTGATATAAACCTAACCAAGGAAATAAGAGACCTTTACAATGAAAACTTTAAAACCCTAAAGAAAGAAATTACAGAAACCACCAGAAGGTGGAGAGACTTCCCATGCTCCTTGATTGGCAGAATCAACATCATAAAAATGACCATCCTACCAAAGGCAATATACAGATTCAATGCTATACCAAGCTAGTATTTCAACTTTTCTGTATATGTGGAGATTCGATTTGTGGCCCAATATGTGGCCTATTTTGAATATCGATAGAGATCTGTAAGGTCCATTTCAGTAAGAGTTTGATTAAGTCCCAATGTGGCTCTGTTAAGTTTGTGACCTGTTGATCTATTCCATGCTTAGTGGGCAGAGTTGAAATCCTCAAAAATTATCACTTGGGGGTTGATTTCTTGCTTTAGATGCTGTGGTGTTTAATGAATGTGGAGGGATCCACATTAGGTGCATATATATTCAGTATTGTGAAGTCTTCCTGGTGCATTGTACCTGTGACTTAAATGTAGTATCCATCTGTGTCTCTTATGAGTTTTTTTGGTTTGAAGTTCACTTTGTCCAATAGCATAATGGCTACCCCTGCCTCTTTCCTGGTTCCTTTAGATTGCAGAATTTTGGACTAGCTTTTTATTTTTAGGATGTACCTATCTTTTGTGGTGAGATGGGTTTTCTGAAGGCGGCAGACTGGTGGGTTGTGATTTTTAACCCAGTTTTGTAGTTTGTATCTCTTAATCGGTGAGTTAATTCCATTGACATTTAGTGTTATAATGGAGAAATTATTTTTAATTCTGGAATTTTTTATGTTTAGTGACTTTTGTTTTAGGTTTTGTTGGTATTTACTTCCCTTCTGTCCTCCTGCATATGCCTGTTTTTCCTTCAATCTTGAGTATCATTTCTAGATTTTTTGAAGGCCTGGTTTGGTAGACATGTAAGCCATCAAGATGTTTTTCTGCTGGAAAACTTTTCTTTCTCCCTCGATCATGAATGATTGTTTTGCTGGATGTATCAGCCTGTGTTGACATTTTGCTCATTTAATACTTGAAGTACACCTCTCCAAGCTCTTCTTGCTTTTATTGTTTCCATTGAGAAGTCATTTATTATTTTAATAGGTTTGCCTTTAAAAGTCACTTGTTTTCCCCCCCTTGAAACTCTCAGCACCTTTTCTTTTTTCTTTTTTTTAATACATTTTTTATTATTATTTCAGCTCATACAAACTTAATAGGTACACCAATTCCCTCCCTCCCTCCTCCCTCCCCATCCCCCCATGCCTCGCGCCCCGATTCCCAGAGTCCTTTCTTGTGCATGCCTGACTCTCCTCTGGGTCCTCCTCTCCGTTGACGTACAAGGACCCAGTGGCATTTCCCTGAACCCTTTCCTGTGTTCCCCTTAAGCATAGGAACACTACTGTGGCTGTCACTCCCTTGCCTCCAAGGATCTTGGTGCCTTTAGCAGATGCTAGACTTTGTGAGGTGAATAGTGTGCTGGACATTGCACCGGGCATGCAAAGTCCAATTATGATTGCTTCGGCCCTAACTTGTGTGGAGTATCTTGCAAATCATTGCTCCTCCCATCCTTTTGCTCTTACACTCTTACTGCCCCCTCTTCCGCAAATGTCCCTGAGCTTCAGGATGGGGAGAGATTAGTCTCTCAGCACCTTTTCTTTGTTTTGAATGGGGAGTGTTTTGACTATTTGCCATGGCAAGTTTCTATTTTGGTCATATCTGTTTAGGTTGCGGAATGCCTCTTGTATTTGGATGGGCCTCTCATTCTTTAGATAAGGGAAGTTTTCCTTAATGATAATTTGAAAAAATTCCTCAGGTGTGATATTATGGGATTCTTTCTCTGGTATTCCATGAATGTACATGTTAGGCTTATTCAGGGTGTCCCATAACTCTTGAATATTCTTCTCAAGTATCTTTTGGCTTTAACAACCTCTTCCATTGAGTTGGTTAATTCTCTCACGTTGTCTTCAAGGTCTTGAAATTCTGTTTTCTGCTTCATTAGTTCTGCTGATAGGACTCTCTGTTGAGTTTTGAGTTGAAGCTAACTTGTCTTTTTGTTTGATTTTAAAGTCTGCCTGAGACTGTTTTAACTGCTCTATCCCTACTTTTGCTTCTTGAACTGTTTTTCTCAACTCCTCCAAGTGTCTGTTGTGTTCCCATTCAAAGTGGTAGATTTGGTTGTTTAACTCCTCCCGGATTTCCTTTTTCATTATATTGATCATGGTAATGATCATGCATTGAAAGTCGTTATCTTGGGCCTGGCTTTCTTGGCTATTTTCTGTGAATTTGTTCTGGTTAGAATCTATCGTTATGGGGTTAATCCTTTCTGTGGGAGATTTGTCTTCTTGGCTTTTGTTTCCCATTGATCTACACTTTGTCTTGGGCATTGTTGTTTTGTATTTTAAGACTTTTCAGTTTCTGTGTGTTTTTGACTGAACTGATTAAATTGGTATTTCTACTCTTAGGCAGTTACTACTAGTGTTTGCCTTGGAGTTGGGTGTGTTTGTTTGTTGTTATTGTTTTTTCCTAGATGAAGCTATTAGACTGTTAGTACATCAATTAATTCAGGTTTAGTAGACAGGGGGTGAATATTAGTATGGTAGTACACTTTTACGATTTAGTACCTTGGTGATATGCGAGGGTTAGTGGTATAGTCCCTGAAATAGTATATGTTTTGAGGGTGACTATATAGAAAAGTTAATCTACAGTTATTAATAATTGGGAGGAGAAGGATGGTAAAAAGTGGGCTTACTTATCTTTGGACTGGATATGAAGAATCTCTTTCTTGTGATAAGATGATTTTAAAAGACTTCAGATGTATGCCTTTGTCCCCTAGAGCTTGGCTTGGGTTTTCTTTGAATTCTTTTGAATTCTGGGAAGCAGTTGCCTTCCCTGGACCATGGGCGAGGGAGTGACAGAGTGTTCTGGGCTGGCAGAAGGGGGGTGCTAAAAAGGATCAGGAGGATTTACTTGGGGCCTGGGGCATGGCCAGTGGTCCACCCAAGCTCAGGGCAGCTTGGGTGCTGCTCAGGCTGGATGATGGGAGGAGCTGGGAAGAACGGGTGTCCTGAGTGCTAGTGGGAAGTACCTGGAAAGCAGGATGCCTTACCTGGACTTCAAGCAAGTCAGTAACCAAGCATTCCAGGTGGGCAGAAGTGGGAGAGGGGCTGGATAGCAAGTTAGGGAGTGAAGAGTGTTCCGGAGGGTGGAAAGGGGGAAGTGTACTGTGACTTTTAAACATTTCACTTTTTTACTTTAGAGTCACAGAGATTATGAGAAATAGAAACAAAAAGAGGCAGAGAAAGAGAGAGAGAAAGTGATACATTGATTATCTCTTTTAGTTATGGGGACTGCACTGAACACCATCAGTCAGCTCATCAAGTAGTTGAGTGCCAACACCTTCATGTACTCAGCCATGTTGCCAGAACTGTACTGCAATTTTTATTTGCTTAATGATGAATGAATTTTCTTTGTGTGTGTGGTTCCCTTCACTTAGATACTAGCTCTGTGTCTTCCTGATACAACGCTAGAAGAAAACTCACTGCAAAACACAAGTGATAGAAGTATTGAATATAGATTTTTAAACCCTAAACTAGATATTGGATACTCCATTGTATCAGATGACCTCATATACTAGGATAATCTCTATAATGACCTGGCCAATATTACACAGGGATATTTATTAAGTTCTGTGTTAGTTAGTTTTAGATATCAAGTCGACAATGCAGAGTTTTGCATATAGACATACACATAAGGAATTGTTTGGTAATCCTTTTTCTCTGTGCAAACCTGAAGGAAATTGTCTAATAGAAATGGGATGATGCAAACTATGGTGTTAAGGATGTCTTTCCAAATGTATTTTGCTAAGATGGCATCTGGGAATGTTAGCATTGGGACAAGGTGGGAGCCCAGTAAAATTGAAAATATATATAACTTTTGCTATGGATGTGATGGGAATAGGTGTCTCATTTTATGATACTATAGAAATGTCCTATAAGCCATTACAAAAATAACATGGAAATTGAGAACATAAATAAAAATGTCCTTGCTTGGGCTGTGGAGACTACTCATGAATGAAAACCTTTACCTATCATGCAGAAAAATGCATATTGGGATTCCCAGATTCCACATAAAATGTCACCTGGATATTGATCATGCTTTTGCAGTGACCAGTGCCAAGAAACTGAGTGGAAATAAAGAAAACTCAATGGAACTGTGATTTCAGTCAGGAGTATCTTATCAGTGCCCCAAGAGTCTTATTCCTAGAACAGCTCCATCCATAAAAATTATTGTGGGAGCAAAGCAGAGTACATGGCAATTTCCTTAACATTATAGTCCTGGAACAGCTATATTTGCTCAAGTTTAAGCAACACATTTCCCCATCACTCTCTTAAACCAACAGGAGTGGGAGAAGAATGCTATCAGCTCATTTCCAGGAATCCAGGGACAGAGGAGGAAGTCTGTATGTCATCCTCCTTCTCTGAAACACACAGAAGTGGGAAGAGAAAAGTATCAGCTCACTTCCTGCATTTCAAGAACTGAGGAGGATGTCTCTCTGTCATACTGCATGTCAAAGATTCATTGTTATACTGTTTCCAACATTTCATCTACAAACCCGTGCATCCTTTTCCTTAAAATGCATGCTATCTATCTAAATGGACTCTGTTTTTCTAGTGCAGTCTTTTCCTTTCTTGGACATTGCGGAATTTAATTCCTTATGGATCTGCCTAAGTTTCCCCTGATATACTTTTTTTTAATCATTCTTTAGATGCCGTCCACTTAAGATATTTAAAATATTTCACAGAAAATGTGTTCAGAGAATCCTGGGAACAAAGATGGCAAAGAAGAGATTTCCCCATGCCCCAACATTCATATGTATCAATGAAATGATGAAATCATGGTTCAAAGACCTCAAGGGAATGATCCTCACAATAATTGTCCAACCTATGTTTGTGACCTAGAAAGAGGTCCTCAGATGTAGAGCCCCAGGCCAGAGAGTGTTCATATAACACAGGGGATCTGAGGGAGTCACGAAGAAATATAACAGGGACATGAAAAGAATCTCTGTTCAGCAACAGGAATAAAAACAGACTGATTGAGGGGCTGGAGAGATGGCTCAGGGGTTGTGACTCTGTCTCACAAGCAGAAGGTTCTGAGTTCGGATCCCAGGTCCCACATAAAACAAAAACAAAACAAAACAAAACAAAACAAAAAAACCCAGACTGATTGAAATACACTCCCCTGTGACAGATGATTATCTGGATAGTGTAGAAGCTCAGTGTCAGCTCAGACTTCAAGCTTGGCAGACATGACAAAGCTACTCATTCTGATCTTTGACTTCTGGCTCCTCAGGTTTCGCATCCTCTCATGCAGTTTGACTGAACCCATGTGCTTTTGGAGAATAAAGGAAATAGAAGAACAGAATGAAGAAAAACCTTTTGATTTTGTTGTCCTACTTTCTCTGCAAAAGGAACTCCTGTTCAGTAATGAAATCGATGAAGTTCTTCGTGTGCCGTAAGTAACTTTCATGTTTAATTCAGTTCCACCACTTTGATGAATAGTGTCTCACAGGTCTGAGGATGGACAGGTCATCACTGCACATTCTGCCCTGTCATTTAGAGCCTGTTCTAACTTAACCCTTTGTTTTATCCCTGGATATATGCTGTTTTGTGACTGAGAATGCTTTTTATCCCTTTACCTTTTGTGTCCATAGCTGGAGACCGAGTGACAGCCCTTTCCATATTGTTGATTCATAAATCTCCCCATTCTTCATTGAAACCTCTGCATGTAGTCCAAACATGTCCTCTTCCCCCCAAAAATGAGAACTATCACTCTGTGCCATAGTGTTCTAAGTTTTATTTTGAAAATATGGTAAAATGAGCCCCTTCATGAGATTCTAAGGTTCCTTCCATCAGTATGTGTTTCATAATCCATAAATTCGGGAGACTTTCATACTTTTGCTATATCAACTTATGTAGGATGTGTATATACATTTTTACTCTTCTTTCAAATAACTTATATGTCATCTCCTCATACCAGGGAGGCTCCATGGCTCCTGGTGCTACAACTGAGAATCACAACAAGATCTATATAAATGAGATTTTGTACATTACATCATGTAATTAACTTTTTAAAAAAATCTTTATTGGGAAAGAGAGGTGTGCATGTTTGTTGGTTTTTTTGATTGGGGACCTTTAAGAAATAGAGGTATGTAGGTATGTTTGTTTTTGTGACTGGTGATAGAAAGTAGGACAAAGAGAAAAAACAGATCCAGAGAGACAAAGAGAAAGAGGGAGAAAAAAGAGAAGGTGAATGCACATGCACTTGGCATCTATGAAATCAAGAGGATAATTTGCATATAGGTTTCTGAATACTGAAGTAATGCTTTCTAGCTTCTATGCAGGAGTCTTAACCAGATAGCTATTCTACTAGTCTCCTCGTGATGTTTTAAGTAATAGGATTGAATATATTTTATCAATTAAATTATTATTGGGGAAACAAAGGAGGGAAGCACCATGGAATGTCTCTGGATCATCTGAATAAAACTCTTGGAGTTTGTTTATCTCTTATGACAATCTGGGTCTGAGGGATGTAACTCATTTTTCAGGATTGTGCCCAGTAGATTTACCTATTGGTTCATCTTTCCAATCAATTCATAGAATTTTGCAATGAGTTATATGTGTAGCTATACTGGACTTCACATAACATTCAGGTTTCTCAATGACCACTCTTTAATTGTAAGATGCATATATCATCACAAAGAGATATAATTGTGCATTTCCACATGTATGAGGTGGGCTTCCTTGTCAGTGACAAGAAAATTGCTGTCTTATGTTCTTTCCACAAACCAAAAGATAAAATGTCCTCTCTAAGTATGCTCACAGGGGATGTTCATCTCTTTTATTGTATTTGACATTATATTACATTCATCTTATAACTTCATCATCTCATTAGAAAAGAACTAAGAGAAACAAGGGATTTATGACAGCTTATAATTTTCATTCATTATTCTTGAGAATTTCAGGAAAATTTATGCCAATTCCAGGAGAAAATGGAAACAAGCCATGTGAATCTCAAAAATTACTGTGAGGTTTCCACTGTAAGATCCCATTCTATGAGTATAAAAACAACTCCTTACAGAGAAGTTTGATGTGCTGTCTTCTTTCCTATAGGTTTATCAGCTGTCTTCCCTAGTGATCTATTTCCTTCCCTGTTTTAGGATTTTGTTCTAGTTTGCAGTAAGAGGGATGAGTTTGGATGAATGAAAGGAAATGCACTTACAAGTGGGACATCCTGAAGTGAGATAATGGATACGCTATGTAGGCTTGAACCCCCACAGGAGTGATCCCTAAGGTCCATAGAAGCTCACAGACAGAAAGGGGGAAGTTGTGAGTGGGAATGGTCAAGGGAAGGGGGAGAATGGAGAGGAGGGAGAGACAGAAGTTGGGATGAATATTCAATATGCTTATAAAACTAGAACAAAATTAAAAAAAGAAAATAATTACTGTGAAATAAGACATCTTTCTCAATTCCTAATGTCAAAATTCTGAACCAGCTCTCTCTACATTATTCATTCATGTAGATTCTGGTCCCATTCAGTGTAGGCATACATCAGTATGCTCACATACCACTGGCTTGCTGAAGGCCTGAATTAGGTGAATACATATTCCTAAATGTGTACAGTAGTTCATTTTCAAAGGCCAATTTGGCATGTATAACTAACTGCTACAAACATCTTGAAGTTTTGGCACAAAGTTTTTTTTAATCAATTATGTGATAGTCTTATTACCTAAAGTGAGTGGGTATGAATTTTCCATCTGATCCAGGAAGAATAAGCAGCACTGTTTTCTAAAGAAACTCGTGTTCAATATTAAGACGACCATATTGTAAGCTTTTTCCCTAATGATTTCCACATTCCTCTTTTTAGGTTACCAAACAAGAACTACCAAACTGCCATGGCATTGGTTTTTGCCATAGATGAGATCAACAGGAACCCCCATCTTTTACCCAACATGTCTCTGGGACTTATTTTCTTAATTGGGAGAATGGAAGATGAAATTACAAATTTACATAATACTATGGATGAATTAGCAAGAACAGGGGAGAGTCTGCCTAATTACATTTGTAAGAGACAGAAGGGTATTGCATTTACACTTACTGGACCAAACTGGTTCACCTCAGTTAAACTTTCAACATATCTTCAGATGTTAAATATACCACAGGTGAGTTTGTGTGAAATGAGTAGAGTTCATTAAGGATAGACAATTAAAAGTGACTTAATTATTTGAGGGTCTATTTTGATGATGAATGGTTAGACATTAGTCAGAATCTGTAATCAATTACTTTTAACTGTTGCTTTGAGAGATCATTCAAAGCAAATCAGCTTCAGGGAGAAAGGGCTATTTATTTGGCTTAGGGTTCCACAGGGGAGAAACAGTCTTTCCTAGCAGAGGCACGCTGGCTGATGGCTGAAGTGGGAGGAAGACTAAGTCACTGCAAACATCCTGGGGGCTCAGGGCTGCTCAGTCCAGTAGGCAGGTGGGTGACTGCTGAAGGCTGGAGGATTCCTAGAGAGATGAAGAAGTGAAGAAGCAGGGCAGCAGAAGGGAAGAAGGCTTTCTGGTACACCTTTGGAGAGTTTCTCTTCAAAGTCTTCTGTTATATGGTCTGATACTGGAGGTTCCAAGCAGATCAAGGACTGGTCTTTTATATTGATCAGGATAATCTCTTCAGTAGTCTAACAGCTGATCTTAGTTAGGTAATGCCAAGTGTGGTCAAGTTGACACCCAGGATTAACTATCAGATTCCAAACATGTTTCCTTGATTGAAGTAGAAGAGAGGGTCATGAGTGTTCAACTCTTGTTTTTTCTGAATGCTTTCATACCAACAATCATGATATGAATCTCAAGTGTAACCATGGGGTGCAATGATTATCCTTATATTTCTAATTCATATTTAACACATTTCAGATATTAGGATGAAATGCAGCGAATCTTGTTCCTTATGTTACTTTTCACATTTTCTGTCTTCTAGCTGACTTTTGGGTCATTTCATCCTATCTTCAATAATCACGAAAAGTTTCCTCTTCTGTATCAAATGGCTCCCAAATACACATATCTGGCCAATGCTATGGTCTCCTTGATGCTTCATTTCAGCTGGACCTGGGTGGGGTTGGTCATCTTGGATGATGACCAAGGCATGGAATTTCTTTCAGACTTGAAAGAGGAGATGCAAAGATATGAAATTTGTTTTGCCTTTGTCAATGTAATTCCAGAGAACATGGATATATATGGGAAAGATGTTGATGTTTATTATAATAGAATCATGACATCATCAGCTAATGTTGTTATCATGTATGGAGACATACACACTTCCTTGGGTGTGAGTTTTGCAAGATGGAAAAAGTTAGGAATCCATAGAATCTGGATCACCACATCACAATGGGATATGACAACAGAGAATGATTCCACTCTTGACATTTTCCATGGATCTATCACTTTTTCACACTATCATAGTGAGATTTCAAGCTTTACAAATTTTTTTCAGACAATAAAACCTTTCAAAAACCAAGTCAACTATTCACTTGCTAGACTGGGATGGATACATTTTAATTGTTCCACCATAGAATCTAAGTGTAAAATATTCAAAAGTGGTTTATCCAGCACTTCTTTGGACTTGCCATCATTTCAGAGAGCTGAAATGTCCATGAGTGATGAGAGTTACAATCTATACAATGCTGTGTATGCTGTGGCCCATATTCTCCACCAGATGCATCTTCAACAGACAGATAAGCAGCAAGCCTCAAATGGAAAAGAATGGATTTTCTCCTTTAGACAGGTAAAATGTTTTGCATGGGACACTAAACAGTGTCAGAATAAAATCTGAAAGGGACTCTCTTGATATATCCCATAGTGTCTAAAGACATGTACTACAGATATAAAATGAGATTTCTGGTTTTCTGATTTTTCCAGACATGCAAGGACATCTATACCTTTTCACTGCATAAGTGACAAATTTACATATGGGGTGGATCATAAGCAACATGTTAGGGCACGTTTTTCATGGAATATCTATGATAATTTTTGCAAAAACATCAAACTTCTACCCAGTTTATATTCTCAACATATAAACCCTAAATTAACAAACTCACTAAATGAGAAGAAGGTAATTTTGCCTGCAAGGCTCTAAAACATTAGATAGCAATAAATTTGTATTCAGCATAAATTATGTCAAGTAACTACAAATCTTTAGCTACAGCTGATTTCACTAGTTTAGTTTATGCTCTAGGAAAAATTGAATAGGTATCAGTGTTTGCTATAATTTTTTCACCAGTGCCCCTATCTATTATGTAGATATGGATGTGTTTGGACAATTTTCCTGTATAAACTGACAATGGAGAAGCATAATGATTTTATAACTGCCCATATGCTTTCTGAGCTGAAGAACATTTAATGTCTCCAATCATTTTACATTTTGATAGAGAGGTTTAACTTTCCACACTCTGAATGGATGGAGCCTAGACCAGTAGAAAAGCAGTGAAGTGGACCACAATGGCCAGCCCTAATGCAGATTACCAGCAACCAGGCAATGCTCTCCCAGAATCTGGCCATACTAAACTCTGACCATCCTAAACTTAGGAAACCTTTTGGAAGAGGTTATAAAATTTTAAGAACCCAGTGATGTGAAGATCCTCCATTGTACAAAGCACTCCATTCAAGGCATTGATGCTGCTTCCATGAACTCGCAGCAGTGAGACTTTTCCTTACCACACCTGCATAATGACTGAAATACCAATATTCCCACACACACTATGAGGAAGATAAGAATGATAGGAAAACACAGGGGAGACCTTAGGGACTGGAGCTTGATGAGGGAAAGGAAATGTCCCTATCAGTGGGCTATTCTGAGAAGGGGCAAGGTGATTATCCACAGAGGCTTGAACCCTCACAAGAGGAGACAAGCCAGAGACAATCCTGGATTCCATAGAAGGGACAATGTGGGAGTGTGGTAGGAAGAGGAATGCTTTGATGAGTGGAAGAGGGACAGAAATGGCAAGGAGTGCAGATGGAGGGAAGCAGGGTCTAGTACTCAATATGTTTGTAAAAATAAAATATACATAAATGAAAAAAAGTTAAAGAAATGGAACTTGGTCCACACTTGACCTATTTGTCTTAATATGGAGCTCCATGTCTTAATAAAAGGAGACATCTCTTTTAGTTGAATCGTGTTCTGAGGACTATTCAGTTTACTAATCCATTTGGAGACACCATCAGCATGAATCAGAAGGGAATCCTTGACACCAAGTATGACATCTTCAGCATCTGGCATTTTGCACATGGCCTTGGACTAAAGGTGAAAATAGGACAGTTCTCTATGCTATTTCCACATGGAGGACAACTGTCATTGTCTGGAGATATGATGGAGTTGGCCACCGGAAGCAGAAAGGTGGGTGGGGCCCAGTTGTGATCTTTCACTCTGATCACAGATAATTGAAGATTTGTGATTGAGTATGCACTTGCTCCTCAATTATGAAACTATCATACAGAGTTGATGGAAAACTTACTTTAGCACTATGATTTTCTTTATGCTGCTTCATTAGAAAGGATACATCACATCTTCATATATTGCCTAGTGAGGTTTATAAAGATCATAACATCTTATGAATAAAAGAGAGCATAGCCACTTAAAGTGTTGGTATATGAAAATATAAGTATTAAAAATAATATTAAAACATGTTTTGCTAGAGTATATATTATTCTATGTCTTACCAATATACATGTGTGTCCTCAGATTCCCTCCTCTGTGTGCAGTGTGACTTGCTTTCCTGGGTTCAGGAAGTCGTCTCAGGAGGGAAAACCAGCCTGTTGCTTTGTCTGCACTCCCTGTCCAGAAAATGAGATTTCCAATGAAACAGGTAAGCATATGTCTGGAAAAGAAATTCTTTAAATGTTTTATGTTCTTGCAATAACACTAGTGTGTGGAAGGTATTGAAAGAAACTACTTAGCTAAAAGTATTCCTGTATTAACTAGCTTGTGGTAAATCAGGGCTACAGGTTTACTAGATAAATATTCTAGTCCTGAGTACAATCTCCAGACAGTTCTAGCTTTGCCTGTTTATCTGTTGAAAGCTTTAATCTGATATATTATAAAGACATATCATAGATATATTCTTGCAGAAAAGTAAATTTGAAACTGAGAACATAAATATTTGTGTTATTTCCATCATGAAATTTAACACATTGTGTCATTTGTACTTAATGTTCATTTTCTGTTAAGTTGCAATTTTTTCAATTGGGTTCCATTGGTTTTCTGCTCAGAGTTTGTACATGCAGTTGCCTCAGTATTGCTAGACATAGATGTCTTATCATTGAGCAAACCTTTAATAAAAGAAGATCCAATTTTTCTGTTTGCCATTAGCTTTTAGCCTGTCAGGGTGGCGTATTGCTTCTTTATGTTTTACCTCATCCACAATAAATTTTTATTAGCCAAATAATGTGCAAATCTTGTGGAAATAGACACGACTGTGGTGAGTTCTTGACAGCAGCATTACTGTCTTGACTATTGCATACAGTGTGTTGCCAAACTTTCTCACCTTACTGTTTTCAGGCTGGGTTCTCTAAACCCAGAGTGTCCAATCAAGATAATTCTGGATATGCGCTGAGATTTCTCAGTGACAACTTTCCAGTGACGTTTTACAGATTTATATTCAGCATACATCACATCTGAAAGACATTGGTGTGGGTAGCAATAGAATATATGTGTACATACACATACACACACACACACACACACACACACACACACACACACACATATATATACATATTTCAATTTTTACCCCTTATTTCCAATCTCATTCCCCCCTTGTATTTGGGAATGCAGACGTTCTTTTCTACCAATATACATCCTATTTTTGTGTCCTTTTACATGTGTGGTTGAATGAACTATCATCTGGGTTATTTTTTTTTAATTTATTTTTTCCACTCATACAAATTTCATAGGTACTCCTCTCTTCTCTCTCCCTCCACCCCTCCCTGGATCACCTTGCTCCCTTCCCCCTTTTCCCATTCTTTTCTCCCCTTCCCTCACTTTCTACCAGAACCCCTTCTTCCCCAACCCTGGAGCATTCTTTAGTGTGCATGTCAAACTTGCCTCTGAGTCCCCCTCTCTGATGACATGTAAGGACTGAGTGGCATTGCCTAGAACTCTTTCTTGTGTTTCCCTTTAGTATAGGAACATTATTGTGGCTGTTAATCCCTTGCCTCTAAGGATCATAGTGTCTTTAATGCATGCTCGACTTTGGGGGTGTCAATGCTATGTCAATCATTGCACAGGTCATCCAAAGTTCTATTATGATTACTTCAGCTCTAACTTGTATGGAGTATCTTGCATATCATTGCTTCTCCCCATCTACAGGCTCTAACAATCTTACCACCCCCTCTTCTAAAAGTTTCCCTGAGCTTTAGGATGGGGAGAGATGAGGCTGGCCTAGTTCCAGGTGATTAATGTAGGGTCACTGATGCTTTGAATTATGGTTTGCTGCTCCAGTACTGCCCTTGGCTTCATTCCGATGAGTATTGGATGTCACCTCCTAGCCAGAGATAATAGGATGTTAAAATAGAGTCTTACTATAAGAGTAGATTCAAAGGTAGATGGAATAAGAGTAAGACACCATGGGGTCAGTTTCCCATTTGCAGGATGGTTACCATCTATCTGCCAGACTCTATGTCCTCCCTGATTGGTGAGATCAAACTTCATCAGTTGCAAGTGACCAGAAAGGAAAGTTGGTGAGCTTAACCAAATGTCTCACTACTTACTTGAAATACTTGATAGTGGCTTATTTTCTCTGCTGTAGCATGATCCCCTCTCTTCTTGTTTCTGGAGAAGCTCTCCTTTCCCATTATTGCTGTTTATAACCTTTGCTATTACTGTAGATATTACAGAGAATTATCTTTGAGTATGTCAATAAGTGGGTTTGGTATTAGGATCCACCTATTAAGGAGTACATAATGGTGCTAATTTTCTGTGTCTGGGATACTTAATATAATTTTTTCTAATTCCATCCATTTTCTGGCAAATTTCATTAATTCATCTTTTTTTCCACTCATACAAAATTGGTAAGTACCCCATTGCCCTCCCTCCCTCCACTCCTCCCGGGGTCCCCTTGTTCCCTCCTCCCTTTTCCCCTTCCTTTCCCCCTCCCTCCTTTTCTCCCATTGCCCCCCATCCCTGGAGCATCCTATCATTAATTCATCTTTTTTGGTGGCTGAGTAGTATTCCATTGTATAAATGTACCACATTTTCCTTATCCACTCGCCATTGTTTGACATTGGGTTGATTCCATGATTTTGCTATTGCAAATAGTGCTGCTATGAATATGATTGTGGTTGTGCCATTCAGGTAAATTTTTGTTTATGGGGGATTATTCCCAAAAGCGGAATAGCAGGGTCATATGGCATTTCAATTTTTAACTTCTTAAGAATCACCAGACTGCTCATCAGAGTGATTGTATGAGCCTGCATTCCCAACAACAATGCAGGAGAGTTCCCCTCTCTCACATCCTCTCCAGCATTTGTTGTTGTTTGTATTGTGAATTTTTGCCATCCTGACTGGGGTGAGATGATATCTTATGGAAGTTTTGATTTGCATTTCCCTAATGGTTAAGGATGTGGAGGATTTTTTAAGATGTTTGTTAGACATTTTAATTTCTTCCCTGGTAAAGTTTCTTTTAAGTTCCAGGGCCCATTTTTTAATTGGACCATTTGTTTCCTTGGTGTTTAGTTTTCTAAGTTCTTTGTGCACTCTGGATAATAGAGCTCTATGAGATACATAGTTAGTGAAGATTTTCTCACATTCTGTGGGATGCTTTTGTGCTAGAGTTACAATCTCTTTATCTGAACAGAAGCTCTTTAATTTCACAAGATCCCATCGGTTGAGTGTTGGTTGTAGTGATTGTGCTATTGGATTTCCATTTAGGAACTGTTGGCCTAGTCCAATCAGTTTGAGGGAGTTCTCTAACCTTTTAACTAAGGTTTTTATAGTCTCTGGCCTTGTATTGAAGTCCCTCATCCATTTGGAATTAAGTCTTCTACATGGTGACAAGTATGGGTCCAGTTTTAATCTTCTACATGTGGACATCCAGTTTTTCCAGCACCATTTGTTGAAGATGTTGTTCTTTTTCCATTGGAGTTTTTGGGCCCCTTTGTCAAAGATCAAATGGCTCTAATTGTGTGGGCTTATGTCTGGGTCTTCAACCCTTATTCATTGATCTGTATGTCTATTTTGGAGCCAGTACCAGACTGATTTTATAACTATGGATTTGTAGTATAGATTAAGGTTTAGTATGATGATACCACCAGCAGTGTTTTTATTACTCAGGATTGTTTTTGCTATCCTGCATTTTTTTGTGCTTCCATATGAATTTTGAGATTGTTTGGTCAATTTTTTTAAAGAATTACTTTGGGATTTTGATTGGTATAGCATTGAATCTGTATCTTGCCTTTGGTAGGATGGTCATTTTTATGATAAGGATTCTGCCAATTCTGGGACATGGGAGTTTTTCCACCTTCTGGTGTCCTGTGTAATTTCTTTTTTAGGGTTTTAAAGTTTTCATTGTAAAGGTCTCTTACTTCCTTGGTTAGGTTTATACTAAGGTGCTTTATTTCTTAGGGGTACAGTAAATGGGATTCTTTCACTTGGGTCTTTTGTACTTATTTCATCCTGTGCATAGAGGAAGGCCAATGATTTTTGTATATTTATTATATATCCTGCCACCCTGCTGAACTTCTGTATTAGTCCCAGGAGTTTCCTGGTGGAGTTTTTGGGATCACTTAGGTATAAGATCATGTCATCTGCAAATAGAGATAACTTGACTTCTTCTTGCAGATTTGAATCCCTTTTATCTCCCTTTCTTGTCTTATGGCTTCAGCTAAGACTTAAAGTACAGTTTTGAATAGAAGTGTTAAGAGTGGAGAGCCTTGTGTAGTTCATGTTCGAAGTGGGAATGCTTCAAGTTTTTCCCCATTGAGTATAATCCTTGCTGTTGGCTTGTTGCATACAGCTTTTTATATTGATAAAGGTCCTTACATTCCAACTGTCTTTAGGGTTTTGATTATAAAAGGCTGCTTGATCTTGTCAAAAACTTTCTATGCATCTTGTGAGAGTATCATAAGGTCTTGAATTTTGAACTGGTTTATATGATGGATTACATTTATTGATTTGTGCATGTTGAACCAAACTTGTGTGCCTGGGGTAAAGACTACTTTATCCCCAGGAATGATCATTTTGATATGTTCTTGAATCCGAATTGATAAGACATTGTTGAGAATCTCTGCATCTATGTTCATCGAAGAGATTGGCCTATAGTTTTCCTTTTTAAGGGTATCTTTGTTAGGTTTTAGGCCAATATTAGCTTCATAGAAAGAATTTGGTAGTGTTCCTTCCTTTGCTATTTGATGGAACAGTTTAAAGCCTATTGGTGTTGCCCTTTCTACCTACCATCCTGGGACACTGGCAGTCTATTGAGGACACCTGCTCCCCAGCACCTCTGTCCTTTCCACAAACTCACCTGCCTGGGATGCTCGCAGTCTAGTTAAGACACACTGCATCCCAGGTAAACACCCCCTGCTCACCCTAAGCCCCAGGTAACTCACTTATCCCAGCTCCTCCCACCAGCCACTCTGAGCAGGTGCTTCTCCAGGCTGGGGAGTGCCCCCAGGCCACACCCTAGGTCCCCAGGTTAACTTCACCTACACTAGCACTTCACTACTCTGCCCTTTCCACCTGCCCACCCGTCTGGGATGCTTGCAGTCCAGTGAAGACACACTGCGCCCCAGTCCAGGGAGGACACATGGCTCATCAGAATTCAACAGAGTCCAAATAATACCCAAGCAAAGCTCTAGGGGACAAAGGTCACACAGCTGAAGTTCTCTAAATTCATCTGATCACATGGGAGAGATTCTTCACATCTAGTCCAAAGATATTAAACCCCGCCTTTTACCATCCTGTTCCTTTTATTTATTAATTACTATAGAGTAAAGTTTCCATATAGCTATGCCCAAAACATATACAACTTCAGGGACTATACCATTCACACTCGCATATCACCAAAGTACTAAATCACAAAAGTGCAATACCATACTAATATTCACCCCCTGTCCACTAAACCTGACTTAATTGATGTATTAACAGTCTAATAGCCTCATCTAGGAAATAACAATAACAACAAGCATAAATAACAACAAAGCAAACACTAGTAATAACTGCATGAGTGTAGTGATGTCAACTAATTCAGTTCACTCAAAAACACAAAGAAACTGAAAGAAGGTCTTAAGAGATAAAACAATGCCCACGTTGAAGTGAAAATACATGTGAAACAAAACCCAAAAATACAAATCTCCCACCGACAGAATTGACCCCAAAATGATAGACTTCAAACAGAAAAAATTCACAGAAAATAGCCAAGAAAGCGTGACCCAAGAGCATGACATTCAAAGCATGATCATTACCATGATCAACACTATGAAAGAAGAAATCCGGGAGGAGTTAAATTTCCACATCAACCACTTTGAGGAGGAACACAACAGACACTTGGAGGAGTTGAGAAAAGCAGTTCAAGACACAAAAATAGGCATAGAACATTTAAAACAGACTCAAGCAGACTTCAAAACTGAACTAAAAGAGAAGTTAACCTCAACCCAGAACTCAACAGAGAGTGTTATCAGAAGAATAAACGAAGCAGAAAATAGTATCTTAGATGTTGAAGAAAAAGTGGTAGTATTAACCAGCTCAATGGAAGAGGTTGTTAAAGCCAAAAAGATATTTGAGAGAAATATTCAAGAGTTATGGGATACTCTGAAGAAGCCTAATATGTGCATTCATGGAATACCAGAACAAGAATCCCAGAATACCATACCTGAGGAAATTTTTCAAAAAATATTCAAGGAAAACTTCCCTCACCTAAGGAATGAGAGGCCTATCCTAATACAATAGGCATTCTGCACCCCAAACAGATATGACCAAAATAGAAACTTGCCAAAGCAAATAATAGTCAAAACACTTCACATTCAAGACAAAGAAAAGGTGAGGAGTGCTTCAAGGGAAAAAAAATAAGTCATTTTTGAAGATAAAATTATTATTATTAAATTTATTAAATTACTATTAAAATAAAAAATGACTTCTCAATGGAAACAATAAAAGCAAGAAGAGCTTGGAGAGACGTACTTCAATTGAATGAGCAAAAATGTCAACCCAGGCTGATATACCCAGCAAAACTATCTGTCATGATGGAGGGAGAAAGAAAAGTTTTCCAGTACAAAGACAACTTGAAGACTTATGTGTCTACCAAACCAGGCCTTCAAAAAATTTTAGAAAAGATACTCAAGCTTGAAGAATAAAACAAGCAAATCCATGAGGATAGAAGAGAAGTATAATACCACCAAAACCTAAAAGCAAAATAATACACTTAACAAAAGCCACTAAACATAAAAAATGTCTGGAATTAAAAATAATTTCTCCATTATATCATTAAATGTCAATGAAATTAGCTCACTAATTAAGAGACACAGATTACAAACTTGGATTAAAAGCCACAACCCATCAATCTGCTGCCTTCAGGAAACTCATCTCACCACAAAATAAAAGGCTGGTCCAAAATTCTGCAAGCTAATGGAACCAGGAAACAGGCAGGAGTAGCTATTATGTATTGGACAAAGTGGACTTCAAACCAAAAAATCTCATAAGAGACACAGATGGATACTACATTTTAGTCACAGGTACAATTCACCAGGAAGACTTCACAATACATGTAATTTATAGGCTCCCCCCCATTCATTAAGCAAACCCTACAGTGTCTAAAGTGAGAAATCAACCCCCATACAATAATTCTTAGGCATTTCAACACTCCGCTTTCAACATAGGAAGGTCAACAGGTCAAAAACTTAACAGAGACACATTGGATCTTAATCAAATTCTTACTGACATGGACTTCACAAATCTCTATCAAACTATTCATTCATGAACCAAAGAATACACATTTTTCTCAGCAGCATATGGAACTTTCTCCAAAATAGACCACCTATTGGGCCACAAAACAAATATCCACATATACAGGAAAGTTGAAATTCTAGCCTGTACCCTATCAGACCACATGGACTAAAGCTTGACATCTGTAACAGAACAAACAACAGAAAATACACTAACTCCTGGAAACTAAACACTATGATGTTGAATGAGAATTGGATTCAGGAAGAAATTACAAGAGAAATTCAAGATTTCTTGGAAATAAATGATAATGAAAATACAACCTATCAAAGTCTTTGGGACACAATGAAAGCTGTTCTAAGAGGAGGTGACATACAATATCTATCAGGATGGAGGCAAGGGCAGTGCTGGAACAGCAAAACTGGAAGAAGAGGAAGAAACAAAAGAATATCAAACCATAATTCAGAACATCAGAGACCGTACATTAATCACCAGTAACCAGATCAGCCTAATCTGTCCCCATCCTAAAGCTTAGGAAAATTTGAGGAAGAGGGGGCATTAAGATTGTAAGAGCCTAAGCTGGGGAGGAGCAATGATTTGCAAGATACGCCACACACATTAGGGCCGAAGTAATCATAGTAGGACTTTGCATGACCTGCACAATGACCAAAATGACATTGTCCCCCATAAAACCTGGCATGGGTCACAAACACTAGGATCCTTACAGGTAAGGGAGCAACAGCCACATAGTGTTCCTATCCTTGTGCTCCTCCCATTGTTATCATTACTTTTTTTATCATTATGGGAGGAGTAGTGATATGCAAGATACTCCACACAAGTTAGGGCCGAAGCAATCATATTTGGACTTTGCATGGCCTGCACAATGTCCAACACACTGTTGACCCCACAAAGTCTAGCATTTGCTAAAGGCACTAGGATCCTTGGAGGCAAGGGATTGACAGCCACAGTAGTGTTTCTATGCTTAAGGGGAACACAGGAAAGGGTTCTGGGAAATGCCCCTAGGTCCTTGCACCTCATCAGAGAGGAGTACTCAGAGGAGAGTTTGGCATGCACATGAAAGGATGCCCCGGGGATGGGAGGGGAAGCATTAGGGGATACGGAGGGAAGGGGGAGGGAGAGGAACACAGGGGGATGGGGGGTTGGAGGGAGGGGAGGACCAGTGTATTTGTTAAGTTTGTATGAGTGGAAATAAAAAAAAAAAGAATGATAAAAAATAGTATTCCTATACCAAAGGGGAACACAAGAAATAGCTCTAGGCAATGCTACTGAGTCCTTACACCTCATCAGAGAGGAGGACCCAGAGGGAAACTTGACATGCACACTGAAGAATGCTCCAGGAATTGGGGGGGGGGCACTGGGAGAAAGGGAGAGAGGGGGCAAAGGAAGAGTTAAAGGGAAAAGGAGGGAAGGGGATCCAGGGAGGGCTGGAGGGAGGGAGTGGACCTGGGTAACTATCAAGTTTGTATGGTGGAAATAATAAATTTTAAAAAAGGAGTAATGGTGTTATTTGTTCCTTAAATGTCTGGTAGAACTCTATGCCGAATCCATCTGGTCCAAGACATTGTTTGGTGGGAAGATTCGAGATTACTCCATTGATTTCCTCACACATCGTTGGACTATTTAAAAAATTCAAAACTTCCTTATTCAATTTAGGCAAAATGTGCTTACTTAGGAATTTTTCCATTTCTTTTGTGTTGTCAAATTTTACAGAGTATAAGTTTTTGAAATATGATGTTATAATTCTCTGAATTTCTTGGGGATCAGTAGTGATAACTCCATTTTCATTTCTAATTTTGTTAATTTAGGTTTTATCTCTTTTGCTTTTGGTTAATTCAGCTAGGAGTGAATCAATCATATTGATTTTTTTCAAAGAACCATCTTTTTGACTGGTTGATTCTCTGAATTGTTTTCCTTATCTCAATTTCAGATATTTCTCCCCTGATTTTGCCAATCTCCTCTCTTCTATTGCTTTTGGGTTAGGATTGTTCTAGTGGCTCTAAAGCTTTAAGCTGCATTGTTAAGTTATTTATTTGTGATGTTTCTATTTTTTTGATATAGGCATTAAGAGCTATGAACTTACCTCTTAGGACAGCTTTCATTGTGTCCCAAAGATTTTGACAAGTTGTAATTTCATTATTGGGGCCAAAGTAATCATAATATGACTTTGCATGACCTGCGCAGGGACCTCAGAAAATTTGATTAAGAAAAATTAAAGTATTACATTATAAGAAAAAATGTACCAAATATTCTATATTTTGCACAGAAAAAGTATCACACTTAGGAACAGAAGAAAAGAATTATAGGAATGATTGGCAGTTAGTTTCATATATCAAGTTGACAACTGAAATCTGAACCATTAAGAAACATTTTAAAATATTTACTAGTTAAGGAAAATTCTGATAAAACTGTAGATTATCGAACTGGTGTAAGAATATCCAACTCATAATGGGTTGGGCCATGTCCTGTGCAGGTAAACAGAAGAGAGAGTGAGGTGGTTCTCACATGTACGTTGGCAAGAGGAAAAAACATATTCCTTCCTCAGCAATTCCCTTGGATAATGTGTGGTTCTTTCTTTTTTTTTTATTTCAATTACCTGTGTGTGTGTATGTGTATGTGTGTGTGTGTGTGTGTGTGTGTATGTGCGCACACACACCTATTTGTATCAAAGGGCACTCATGCTCCTGTGGAAAATGAAGGTTGACTTTGGGAATCATTCTGGAGTGCTTCTACTCACATTTTGTTTTGTTCTGGGATGTACTAGGTTCTGTCCACCAGAATATGAAGGAAAAGCCTTGGTTATTCCTTATTTCTTGTGATCTCTTGAGCCATACTGATGAATGTAGCAAAGAACTGCACCTGAAAATAACTTTTCATTCTCCTAACAACTGTGGTTCTTGGATTCAAGAAATCCACAGAAAAAAAGTAGTAATGTTGAAAACTTAGTTATTTTCCTTGTTTGATTTTCAATAAATAGATGGTATGATCGAAATCTAAGTTGTCCATAGAATTCTATGGAACATCAATCAAAAGCCTCAGTATAAACAATGATTTAAATTACATGTGAATGAAACAGATGATTTCTCAAATCATATATTAATTGAAATCTGTATTTCTAGAGAAGTTACAGACTTACTTTCTTTTCCAACTAAATATTTAACTGTCAGACTCATCAGTTCAGAATGTAAATGTTGCTTGTAATGTAATAGGTAGGTGATGGACCATATCAAAATGTTGAAAAGCATTAAGATTTTTTTATTTAATATGTGTGTGTGTGTTTGTGTATGGTTGTATGTGTGTGGTTTTGCGTGTGTGTGTGTGTGTGTGTGTGTGTGTGTGTGTGTGTGTTTCTGTATCGAAAGGTACTGTGTGTCAGGGTGGAGGACCAAGGGTGATTTGAAGGATCATCCTGTATTGCTTCTACTTCCTTCTTGCTTTGTTCTGGGATTTACAAGGCTCCACCCACCAGGACCAGACATACAGGCCATTGCCATTTCTGCCTGGTGTTTTTAACTGGGACCCAAGATCTGAACTCAAGACCTTCTGCTTGTGAGACAGAGTCTTAACCCCTGAGCCATCAATCCCGGCTAAGATATTTAGATTTTGATACTGCATAACTTATGAAGTTTGCAATTTGTTAATATTAGTGTTCTATTTAACAACTTTGGTAGGATTAATATGTCCTGAGTGGCACATGGTACTCTAAATCTGGAGGACTATTCATTAGGAAAAATCAAAAAAACAAGAAACAAACAAACAAAAAAAGTTTTTGACAGGACAGGTCATCTTGAACACCCAAAGCTAAGGGAATGGGAGAAAATAATTCAGGATATGTATGAGAAACAGGTGTGAACGTACGAATTGAAAACTAATTTATATGCACATTTAGGAATTTATTAGAGGCAAGACCTGAGAAAGCCCTTAGGAGTTTGCTTAATTCATGCTAAAAGACCTCACCCAATTTAGTTGGGGCTATTTCCAGAACAAGGGGATAAGATAAAGAAGGTTTTTTAAAGTATTTTAGCAAACTTACAAGGAAGAAAATATATTTCTATTTCTTGTCTCCTTGGGAATATGATGCCAGATTTTCAGCAGCCTAGATGTTACAGACTCTTTTGCCTTTCTGACAATCTGAAGCTGTGAGCTACTTATAAAATGTTTAGGTCCTGAAGCAGCATGAAGATGAAAATAGTAGAGGCTTCTAGACCTGACAATGGCAAATGTAGAAAATATTATGAAAAAGAATGCATATAGTTCTCCTATTCTTATATGATAAAATATAGGATAGTTAAAATATGACACAGGAACAAAATGAAGTAACAATAGCCCTATCTATTTAATTGAAAGACAAGAAGTTCCTTTATTGGGATAATTCCAACTGGAAAGTGATTGTTTTTTAAAAAATGTACACATGGTCATATATGCTAAGTTTGTCAAAGACTGATCAATGCACTTTTGTGAGATGTGGGATGAGTAATAGAAATATGCTAATGATGATCATAAGGCACTTTGTTTTCTGCACCAGGTATGCATCAGTGTGTGAAGTGTCCAGACGATCACTATGCCAACACAGAGAGAAATTATTGCCTACCAAAGACCCCGTCCTTTCTGGCTTATGAAGATCCTCTGGGGATGGCTCTGGCCTGCATGGCCCTGGGTTTCTCCACATTCACAGCACTTGTCCTTGGGATCTTTATAAAGCACCATGATGCTCCTATTGTGAAGTCCAATAACCGCACTCTGAGCTGCATCCTTCTCATCTCTCTTATCTTGTGTTTCCTCTGCTCCTTGCTCTTCATTGGATATCCCAACACTACTACTTGCCTTTTGCAGCAGATCACATTTGGAGTTGTATTTACTCTGGCTGTGTCCACAGTCTTGGCCAAAACAATCACTGTTGTTTTGGCCTTCAAGCTCACAGGTCCGGGAAGAAGAATGAGGTGGTTGCTATTTTCAGGTGCACCAAATTTCATCATTCCCATCTTCACCTTGATCCAAATCATTCTCTGTGGAGTCTGGCTGGGAACATCTCCTCCCTTTGTTGAAACAGATGTACATTCTCAACAAGGCCACATCATCATCATGTGCAACAAGGGTTCAGTCACAGCCTTTTACTGTGTTCTGGGATACCTGGTCTCTCTGGCAATGGGCACACTCACCATGGCTTTTCTGGCCAGAAATCTGCCTGATATCTTCAATGAAGCCAAATTCCTGACTTTCAGCATGCTGGTGTTCTGCGCTGTGTGGGTCACTTTTCTGCCTGTCTACCAGAGTGCCAAAGGGAAGGCCATGGTGGCTGTGGAAGTCTTCTCCATCTTGGCCTCCAGTTCTGGGCTGCTGGGCTGCATCTTTGTCCCCAAATGCTACCTTATTCTGTTAAAGCCACAAAGAGACTCTTTTCAAAGTGTCAGAGATAAAACACACTCTAAAATCTATATCATTTCTTGACCTTGTATATATGTACTTACAAGTACTTTGTACTTTCAAGGTATAGTGTACACTGTAATTATCAAATGTTATTTTAAAATAAGAAAATTTTATTCACTGACTAGTACAGTGCTATATTTCTGTCCAATAAGGATTGTGAAGCAAAATGCCAACAATGTTACCATTCTATGTATAGCTCTTGTTCAGAGAAATCTTGAGTACTGTATTTCTGGAACACAACTGGCATGCCATTATTAGAGGATATGGGGTGCTGCCAAGTGCAATCATCTCAATGTTCTGAGCATGGGTGTTTAAATACTTAGTGCACATAGAGTGCTACCATTTCTAGCTACCAGCCTTTGAGAATTCTCAATGTCTATCTTCCAGCTCAGGTGCTGAAGTCTTAGTCTGGTGCATCACCCAGAATGCAGAGAAAGGTTTGACATAAGGTGAAGAGACGTGTTAGATCATCACACTTAAAAATATATTTTTGGGGGCTGGAGAGGTGGCTCAGGGGTTAAGCCTCTGCCTTGCAGGTGGAAGGTCCTGAGTTTGGATCCTGGACCCCACATATAGAGGCCGGGTGGAAGTGGGGGCGGCCTGCATTTCTGGTCCTGGTAGGGCAGAGTAAACAAGGAGGAGGTGGAGGTGTCCATAGTGGTTCCTGAATTCGTCCCTGGCTCTACACACAGACACACACACACACACACACATTCATACATTCACACACACACACACACACACACACACACACACACAATTGAATAAATAATAAAAAAATTAAAAAATATATTTTTTATTTATTTTAATATGTGTGGCCTTTGGATATAAAGTTTGGTTTTCTGGTTTGAGTACCAAGGGCTTTAACTTCTGATCCCTCTGCAGTTCCCCCAAGAAGCTGATCCCCAGGGGTGTGGTGTTTTGTATTAAAAATGTCAATTTTTACAGTGTTAAACATGCCAAGGAATAACATATCAGTAATTAGTACCTGCACTTTCTGATACCTTCTTATACAAGTAGGAAGTGATAAAATGTAAACTTAAAGCAGTACATAGTGATTGTTTATAGGATGAAATACATTGTTTTTGAATTTGATGCTATTGAACATGTACCAAAGCTGATATAGTTTGGAAGTAGCTATTGGACAAATTCTTAGAAAATAGCAATGTTAATGTTCCTAGCAGCACTGTTTACAATAGCAACGTCATGGAATCAAACCAAATGTCCAACAGTTGACGAGTGGATAAGGAAAATGTGGTACATTTATACAATGGAATACTACTCAGCCATCAAAAATGATGAATTAATGCAATTTGCAGAGAAATGGATGGAATTAGAAACAATTATATTGAGTGAAGTATCCCAGACACAGAAAATTAAGCACTGTATGTACTCCCTAATAAGTGGATCCTAGTACCAAACCCATTTAGAGACACTCATGGATAAATCTCTGTAATACCTACAGCAATTGCAAAGATTATAAATAGGAGTGATGGGGAAGGAGGGCTCCACCAGAAACAAGGAGAGAGGGGAACATGTTACAGCAGAGAAAATAGGCCACCATCAAGGACTGCAAGTAAGTAATGAGACATCTGGTTAAGTTCACAGACTTCCCTTCCTGATCATTTGCAACTGATGGGGAATGATCTCACCAGAAGGGGAGGGCATATAGGCTGCCAGATAAAAAGTAACCATTTTCCAAATGGGTGATTGACTGACCCCTCCCTCACCGTGGTCTCCTACTTTTATTCCATCTACCTTTCAATATACTCTTATAACGAGACTCTAATTTAACAGCTTTTTATCTCTGGCCAGGGGGTGACATCCAATACCCATCAGGGTGGAGCCAAGGGCATTGCAGGAGGAGCAAAACTGAAAAAAAAATTCAAAAAACCATAATTCAGAACATCAGAGACTCTATATCAGCCACCTGAAACTAGGCCAGGCTAATCTCTCCCCATCCTGAAGCTCAGGGAAATTTGCAGAAGAGGGGCCGGTAAGATTGTAAGAGCACAAGGATGGGGAGGAGTAATGATATGCAAGATACTGCACACAAGTTAGGCCCAAAGCAATCATAATTGGACTTTGCATGCCCTGTCCAATGTCCAACACACTATTGACCCCGCAAAGTCTAGCATGGTCTAAAGGCACTAGTATCCTTGGAGGCTAGGGATTGACAGCCACAGTAGTGTTCCTATGCTTAACGGGAACACAGGAAAGGGTTCTGGGAAATGCCACTGAATCCTTGCACCTCATTGGAGAGGAGGACCCACAGGAGAGTTTGGCATGCACATTAAAGAATGCTCTGAGGATGGGAGGGGGAGGCACTGGGAGATAGGGAGGGAGGGAGTAGGGGAGGGGGAAGCAGGGGTGTCGGGATGATGGAGGGAGGGAGAGGACCAGTGTACCTGTTAAGTTTGTGTGAGCAGAAATAAAAAAAAATTCAAAATAAAATAAAATAACAATGTTAAAAAGTAATATCATTTATTAAAATTTTTACACATCATCGAAACAACAAGTTTGTCAAAGAGTGTGTAATGTACTTCTATGACATGTATAGTAATTAAACAAAAGTGCCAAAGTTGAACTGACAACACTTTGCATTCTATGGCTGGTATGTATTGCTGTGAAGTGTCTAGATGATCACTATGCAAATCCAGAGAGAATGTGTTGCTTAAAGAAGACCAAATCTTTTTGCCTTATGAAGACCCATGGTGAGGGATCTGGCTTTCTTGGCCCTGGGATTCTTTGCACATATTGTCTTATATTTGGCTTTTTGCGTACGCCAAGGCACTCTTATTATGAACACAAATAACTGCACTTTCGCTACATCCTGTTCAATGCCTCACCTTTTTTTTCTTTCTACTCTTTGTTCTTCAATGAATATCCCTGCAGAGGCCTCTGCTATTTAAAGCAGACAACATTTGGAGTTGTGTGCACTGTATCTCTGTCTGCTATCTTAGCCAAAACAGTTACTGTGGTGAAGGCCTTTAAGCTCATATCTCCTGGAACAATGATGAAGTGTCTTTTTATATCAGGAGCACCTGACCTTATTGTTCCTGTCTGTATCATCATTCAATTCCTGCTCTGTGGAGTCTGGCTGGGTACATCTTCTCAATCATTGACAAAGATGCACACTCTGAACATGTCCACTGCATCAAAATGTGGAAGAAGGACTCAGTTGATGCCTTCTATTGTGTACAGGGGTACCTTCGCTCTCTGACCAGGAACTTCGTTGTGACATTCTTGGCCAGGATTCTTCCTGAAACTTTCAATGAAGACAATTTTCTGGCCCCCTGCATGCTGGTGTTCTGCAGTATGTGAATCTCCTTCTCCCTGTCTAACACAGCACTAGGGGAAGGTCATGGTGTCCATGAAGGGCATCTCCATCTTTGCCCCCTGTGCAGGACTTCTAGGTTGCATCTTTGTCTTTAAGTGCTACATTAATAAGACTAGGTAGAAATACACTTCATGAAAGTGTTCAAATCGCCTTCCAGTAGCATGTAAGAAGAGAGAATTTTGTGGGAAATCATAAAGTAGAGGGGAAAAAAGCAGAGAGGAATGACTGGCAGTGTGAAAGGGCATTTAGTTTGTAAGATATTTTCAGACAGATATGTCATATATTCTTTTTAAATCAAAACACCTTTTACAAAATAAACAGTAAAAATAGACATAACCCTATGTTGGAGATAACAGAGAGAGGAAGAAAAGGCAAAATTTGGATTTCCTACATGGAACCCACAAGTAATTAACCAATCTTCCAAATACCATGTTTTTGATGATTCTTCATATTGTTGTCAATGGTTTCAAGTCCCAGAATAAATGGAGACTACTGCCATTGCTCTTGTTTGCCCAAAAAATAGAGATATGCAAGATACCTCACACAAGTTAGGGCTGCAGTAGCCATAACTGGACTTTACATGACCTGCAAAATGACTGACATGTTAATGACCCCCAAATTCTATCATGAATCCCAGGCACTAGGATACTTAGAAGCAAGAGATTAGCAGTCATAATATTGTTCCCATACTAAAGGGATGCCTAACAAAGGGCTTTGGGCTATGCCTCACTAGAGTGGAGGACTCAGAGGGAAGTTGAACATTCACACAAAAGGATGCTGTAGGGGATAGGAGGGGGAAGGGGGAGACACTGGGAGAAGTGGAGGGGGGGTGAAAAGAAGTGGAAAAGGAAGGGAGGGTACAAGGGGGACTGTGGAAAGATGGAGGGAGAGAGAGGATGGGGGTACCTATTGAGCTTGTAAGAGTGGGCAAAAATAAAAATAGAGATTAAGATCTTATTATTGAAGATCACTACATGTTGATCATAGGACACAGGTTCAAGAAAAGCACCAGCTGGAAATCTGGAAATGATCTTGTTGAACATTCACCATTCATAGTACCACAAAGTGCAATGGAAGCTACTATGAGAGAAAATTCAGTAAAAGTCTAATCACTGTGAATTCCCATTTTTAGGGTATAATAAAAGCTACCTACCGAGCAGTTTGATGTACTGTCTTTCTACCTATAGGTCTATTAGTCGTCTTCCCTTCTGATGTATTTCCGTCCCTTTTTCTCAAGTTCTTGCTCTATTTTGCAGTAACAGGGATTGATAACATTCGGATAAGTAGGTCGAGTCCAATCAGAAATATGTAGGTTGTTTCTTGGTGCTCATGGGTGTAAATATGGATGAGTATAGGGAAATGCACATATCAATGGGGTGGCCTGAAGAGAGGTAACTTGTTATATATTATGGAGGCCCAAGCCCACAGGAATAGACAAGCCAGAGTGAACCCTGTAGCCTGTAAAAGTATACAGGCAGAAGGGTGTGGGAGGAAATGCAAAGAAAAGAGAAGGTATAGGAAAGTGGGGAGAGATGGAAACTGTAATGAATACTTAACAAGCTTGTAAAAGTAGAATAAATAAATAAAAATGGGAAAAATACAATCAATGTGTGAAAGTTCCATGCTTTAATAACTACCACTCTGGGATGATGGAATCATCAGTGCAATAGTGGCATAAATGTTCACAGGACAAACCACAGCCTGCTGTTGATATTTATATCCCACTTTTAAGGAGGAACACATTCCTTGATATGTAAACCAGAACAAACACGTGTGAAAGAAGAGGATGCTGACTGTGGGGTGTGTAGAGATATCCACTCTGTTAGGGTTTAGAGTTAAAGCTGTATCAAATGACGTTTAAACATTTATTATTATAACCACAGATTGTAGGAATACTCAACATGTAACCTAAATTTTTGTTTGGCAATGGACAATGTTTATTATAGGAGAAGCCTGAATTTAAAAATATCAATCACCCCTTCTGCCCTGGACCTGGACAAGGGTGGACTCCGTGCTCCTCAGGTAAGGACTCTAGACTATACACCAGGCCCCAGGTCACCTGCAGGTCCTACCAGCAGCCAGTCTGCTCTAACACTGGGGAAGACCCCCAGACCACACCCCAGGATCCAAGTGATCTGTGCACCCCTCTAGCCACTCTGCTTTTCTGCCCTGGACTCAGGCCAGGGTGAAATCCCTGCTCTACAAATATCAACAGAATCTACAGAAAAACCAATGAAGCTCTAGGGAACAAACACCATACATCTGAAGTAGACTAAAATCATCCCATCACCTCCAGCTCAAAGATAAGTAAACCCTTTTTACCATCTTGTTCTTCTTATTATTAGTCACTGCAGTTTAACATTTCCATATAGCCACCAAAAACTCATGCAATTTCAGGGACTATACGTCTACTACACCTTAGTTAATTGATGTATAAACAGTTCAAGAGTTCCTCTAGGAAATAACACCAACCCACACAAGCATACACAACTCCAAGGCAAACACTAGTAATAACTGCTTAAGTGTAGTAATACTGTCAAATTCAGTTCAGTCAAAAACACACAGAAATAAAAAGAAGTTCAAAAGAGATAAAAACAAAAATGCCCTGGTCATAGTTCCAATCCATGAGAAACAAAAACCAAGACAACAAATCTCCTACCAAAAGAATTAACCCCATAATAATAGATAGAATAATGTATAGAAAAAACTCACAGAAAGTAGCCAACAAAGCCATACCCAAGATAATGATTTTCAAAGCCTGATCCTTACTATGATCAATACCATGAAAAAGGAAATCTAGGAGGAATTAAATAACCACATCATTCACTTTTAACAGGAACACAACAGACATTTGAAGGAGATGAGAAAAGCAGTTGAAGAAACAAAAATAGGCATAGAACAGTTAAAACAATCTCAAACAGTTTAAAATTGAACTAAAAGAAAAGACATCTGCAACCCAGAACTCAAAAATAGTCTTTTCAGCAGAACTAACAAAACAGAAAATAGAATATCAGATCTCAAAGATAAAGTGGAAGAACTAACCAGTTCAATGGAAGAAGTTGTTAAAGCCAAAAAGATACTTGAGAGGAATATTCAAGAGTTATGGGACACCTTGAAAAAGCCTAACATGTGTATTCATGGAATACCAGAACAAGAAGCCCAAACTACCACACCAGAGGAAATTTTTTTGAAATTCTCATAAAGGAAAACTTTCCACATCTAAAGAAAGGGAGGCCCATCCACATACAAGAGGGATTCCACACACCAAACAGATATGACCAAAGTAGAAACTCACCTTGGCAAATAGTCAAAATACTCCAAATACCAGACAAAGAAAATGTGCTAAGAGATTCAAGAGCAAAAAGCAAGTCACTTTTAAAGGTAAACGACAAGAGACACAAAGAACGAGAGCAAGTCGAGTGTTCTGATCAAGTTCTAACTTTATTGAACCACGGAAGGGTTTATAAAGTTCTTGGGGGGAAGGGGCTTCCCAGGGCAGGGGTTTAGGTGGGAAAACCATTTGGCCAGTCAGGAAACCTTGCTAGGAGACTGAGGTATTTATGGCAGATAAGATAAACCACAGATGGTCGCTTGCTTCTCTCACAAAGGGGCTCAGCTATGGGGGAAACAGAGACAGAGACAGGCAGGCGCCCAAGATGGTCACTTGGGCAAAAGGTCATTTTTTATGGCTCCCAGCATCTCCTCCCTTTCTGTATTATTAAGGGGAGAAGTGGATCTCGAGGAGGAGGGACAAGCACCCTCTATGGGTGTTGGACCTTAACCGATGGGGGGAAACAGTGGCCTGATCCTCCCAGGTGGGCTTTGTAGGTGTCTTTTTGGGGAGGAGAGGAGCTTTTTGGCACCAACCTCTATGCAATCAGGCATGTTTCTCAGGGAACTCAGATGCAGACAGTAGGGTCCTTCCCTTGCAGTGTCTTTGCCTCACACCCCTTATCGGTGTCCATCCACACTTGTGGGCATAGGTCTGAGGCCTATGCTGTTCCCGTAGGGGACCCATCCTCCATTAGCTCTAGATAGCCTGGTTCAGCCATTTCGAGGTGATGATAATGAACCTGAATAGGTTTTGAAGCCAGGGTGTCTATTTGAGCCTTGGATGTCTTAAACTAACTTGTAAACTGTCCAGACATCATCTGCCAGTCGTTGGGAGAGACTAGTATAGGAATGAATAGCAACTCCCATACCTGTAGCACTAGAGGCTAGGCCCCCAGCGATCCCCAAGCCAACAAGGATTGGAGTAAACTGAACAGCTCTTCTATGTCTGGGAATGTATGTCTGGGAATGAAGTAAGTCTATGGAAGGAATAGGGACAGGTGCATCCCCTGGGAGAATCTCAATGTCAGGTAAAAGGGAGGCCAGGACACAGAGTCCAGTCCAATTTGTAGGGAGGAGGGAATAGGCTAACCCAGACCCGCAAGTAAAAACTTTTCCTGGGCCAGCGCAGAGGGCTGTGGAAACATTAGTTATCTCTGAGCAGGATGTGAAGGAGGCTATACCTACATCAATATCGAAGGAATTATTAAGGAAGTGTTTGTAAAAGCAGGTGGAGTTTGTGAATCCAGTGGGTTGAACCTTGAAGGGGACAGAGAATGTGCAGTTAGGGTTATCTATAGGAATAGATTCATTTAAGAGGGGAACTGGAAAGGCCAACTATTGCCTAAGGCCAAGCACACCCAGCAATCCTGGGCTAATTGAGGGTTGGAGGCACTTAAAGCGGAATGGGTTGCAGAGATAATATCAGAAGTATAGGGATCTAAATCTATTCCCCTGGATTTGGGAAGAAGCAGAGGATATAATCTATGCAGGGGATCAAGGAGTTTATCATTTTTTGAAGAGTTTGTTCAACATGGTGTTCTCTGACCTGATCAGTAAGTCCATCGTCAGAGACGTGAATGGGAGCCTGGGTGTTCCAGCATGCTGGTTTTCCAGGAGTGGCTATGCATGAAGTTTTGACAGGCTGAAAGTTAATGGAACCGGTAGAAGGCACAAGACTCCAATCTCCGGTGTCCTTGCCTGATCTTATAATGTTGGGTACAGTGGTAAAATATTGTTGGCCTTGATGGGTACATCTTTGGGCCACACTGTAACATGAGGCATGCATCTCAGTGACAAAGTTACAGCCTGTAGGGCAGAGGCCTGGTAAGCCATTGGAAGAAGGAACAATTTTTGGCTTGAGAGTTCATTGCCATGACATGAGGGCAGTTGGGGAATGGACAGTTAATCCATGAACCTTGGATGGGCCTCCTGGGGAGGAGACTAAGTGGGCAGTTTTATCTCCACAATCGGTAGTCTGGGAGGTTACAGGATGACTAGTGGAAGAAAAACCTCCATTGCAATCACATGGAGCACCATATAGTTGTTGTAAGAGATCGGCGGCAGATATGGCTCCGGGGTCCATTCCTCCTCTGGAAGAAGGCATCATCAGAGGGCGAGCCAAATTGTAAGGAGTCTTCTCATCCTTTTTCTGTAACACAGAGAGCACAGAGAGAAAGTTTCTCAGGGGGGTTATTCCCCTGGAAGAGGGTGAGTTATCGTCCTTAGGGAGGGGAGAAGTATTTGGTCTTGTAGAGGCAGTGAATTGTTTTACTAGTCATTCAGGAAGCCATCTGGGTGCATCTTCTTGGGAATCATAGACACAGACAGATCCACGGCCCCAGATAAGGACTGGATCAGGCCCATTCCATTTAGAAGTAAGGGGATCTTTCCACAATACTGTGGCAAAGCCTTTATGTGTCTAGGGGTGCCAGAGACGATCAGCAGCAGACCTGTGGTTATTATCTAATATCAGGAAGTTAAGAACGAAGAGAGCATGATGGACAATATTTTTTGGAGAGTCTTTAACACAGGAAAGTTCTCTCTTTTTGAATTTGTGGATGGTATTTTTAAGGGTTTGATGAGCACGTTCTATAATACCCTGGCCTTGAGGGTTATAGAGAATACCAGTTATATGTTTTATGTGATGCTGTCGACAAAAAAATTGAAAATTTTTACCAATATAACCGGGTCCATTATCTGTCTTAATAATCTTTGGTGATCCCATGACAGATAGACATTGAAGAACATGGCCAATGACATTTTTTGAAGCTTCTCCCGCTTGAAGGGAGGCAAAAATGAACCCACTATATGTATCGATAGTTACGTGGATATATTTAACCTTTCCAAATTCTGGAAGGTGTGTGACATCCATCTGCCAAACCTCATAGGGGACCAGTCCTTGGGGATTGACTCCAAGGTGGGGGGTAGGCAGAAAAGAGACACAAGCCGGGCACTGTTTGACAATCTGTCTAGCCTGTTCTCGAGTGATTTTGAACATGAGGCGAAGGGTGTGGGCATTGAGGTGATGTAAAGCATGAGCCGCAGCTGCCTGTTCTATAGAGCCTGTAAGGACAGGGAAAATCAGGCGGGTGGCCAGATCTGCATGAGCGTTTCCTTTTGATAGAGGGCCGGGGAGGTTGGAATGAGCATGGATGTGTCATGTAAAAAAGGGCTGTGATCGGGCAGTAATAAGCCTTTGAAGTTCTCTAAATAAGGGAACTGTATTGGTGGTGGATTTAATGTATGGAATGGTTTCTAAAAAAGGAACAGAATGGGCAATATAGGCGCTGTGAGTATATAGGTTAAAGGCAACACTAGGAAGGAATTCAAAAGTTCCTATGATTGCAGCAAGTTCAACAAGCTGAGCAGAGGTGTACGGTGTGTGGAAAGCCATGGACTGATTATTAATAATGACAGCAGCTATCCCTGTAGTAGAACCATCAGTAAAAACCAAGGAAGCATTAGAGAGAGGGGCGGTAGCTGTGATTTTTGGAAAAACAAAGGGGTGAATATGGGCAAACTGAAGAAATTTGTTGCCAGGGTAATGATTATCAATGGAGCCCGCAAAGGACAGACATATGAGAGGCCATTCTTTAGTTGTCTGAAGCAACCAATTGATCTGTACTTTGAATATGGAACAATAATATTATCAGGATCTTTACCAAAGAATTGCCTACTCTGAGATTGTCCTAGCATTATAAGATTGGCAACGAGAAGCGGATAGGGGGTAAGAACTTTTGGAGATGATGCGGAGAGGTGGACCCAAAGAAGTGGCCCAGATTGCCAGAAAACTCTAGTGGGAGAATGAGATGTAGCACAAACAATGAAGTTGAGGGGCTTATCATATTGGATAAAGGAAATAGTTTGTTCTTGAATAGCTGTATTTATTAATTGCAAGGCCTTGTATGCCTGAGATGTTAGGGTTCGAGGAAATGAAGGGTTAGGATTGCCTTTTAGTATCTGAAAAAGGGGTTTGAGTTCTCCTGTAGTGAGTTTTAAATATGGTCGTAACCAAATAACATTGACCAAAAATTTTTGAAAGTCATTTAATGCATGTAGTTGGTCAGTTTTTAATTAAACATTTTGAGAAAATATAAAGTATTGGCAAAGCTCAAAACCCAGGTAGAAATATGGATCTTTTAATTGACTCTTATCAGGGGCGATTTGAAGTCCAAGGGCAGAAAGAGACTGGAAAGTTGAAGGGAGCAATCTAAAAGCTGGGTGGGATTGGGTCCTGCCAGGAGTATATCATCCATACAGTGGACAATATATATTGAGGACCACGCTTTACAAAGGGGATCAATAGCCTGAGCAACATATTTTTGGCAAAGAGTGGGACTGTTGGTCATTCCTAGGGGAGGGAACTTCCACTGAAAATGTGGCATGGGACCTTTGAAATTGGTAACAGGGAGGCTAAAGGTATAGCGTTCTCTATTAGCAGGATGTAATGGGATGGTGAAGAAACAATCTTTGAGGTCAATAATGATCTTAGAATAACGTGAGGGGATGGCAATAGGTGTGGGGAGGCCTGGCTGCAGGGCACCCATTAAAAACATAGTCTTATTAATTTCTCTAAGATCTTGTAAAAGTCTCCATTTTCCTGACTTCTTTTTTATGATAAAAATAGGAGTATTCCAGGGAGAAGTGGTAGGTTCAATATGGCCAGCCTCAAGCTGTTCCTGTACTAACACTGTGGTGGCAGAAAGTTTTTCAGAAGTTAAAGGCCATTGATCAACCCATACAGGGTTATTGGATTTCCAACGAATTTTATCTGCATGGGGTACAGGCTTTGTCAATGACCGAAATTATAAATTTGGATTGCCTATTCCTGAGCGATCAAGTTTTTGATCTATTTGGATGGGAGTTTTTATTCCTTGATTATTTTTGCCTAGCCCTTGGCCGGGCAAGAAACTTTGTCTTAACATTTGGTGGGTAACTATTTCATTAGGGTTACACATGATGACACTTAACTGTCCAAGAATATCATGACCCCAGAGGTTGACTGGGAGGCCAGGGACCACATATGGCTGTACAGTGCCATTGTTTCCCTCTTCATCTGACCAAGTAAGAATTTTGGAACTTTGTTGAGGATTAGAAGTCTGTCCTATGCCCTATAGGTGGGTAAGGGATGTTGTCAAAGGCCAGTTAGGAGGCTAGTTTTTGGCTGAGATAAGGGATGCAGCAGCCCCTGTATCTATGAGGCCCTCAAAAGGCTTGTCATCTAACTTTAACTTAAGAAGGGGTTTATTATCAGTTATTTGTCATATCCAATAGACATCAGGAGAGTTAAGGCCTTGATCATTATGATGTTTTGGAATAAATTTTTTGGAGTCTTTATTGATAAGGGGGAGGAAGATTAATTGGGCAATTTTTTGTTTAGCCATTATTTTAAGGGGTCCATTGTTAAAATATGCAAGGATTTTTATTTCACCTGTATAATTAAAATCTATAACACCTGGATAAACATGAAGGCCTTTTAAGGTGGAATTAGTGGACCCAAGAATAAGGCCAAAGTTACCCATGGGTAAATGGCCATATATGCCCGTGGGTAGAACTTGAATTCCCATATCAGGGGTTAATATTGAGTTGGTGGAGGGACTGAGGTCCAATCCTGTGTTGTTTGAGGTTGTTTGGTGGAAATTGGAAATGTTGTTGGCTGGAATGTTTTGGTTTGAGGGACGAACCTGATAGCTCTGGGGTTGTCTGAGCTGGGGCCAGGGGCTGGCCCTTCCGGAAGTTTTTCAGTGGCAATGGGTTTCCCTGGACATCAGCTTTTGAGCTGCAATCAGAGGCCCAGTGTTTTCCTCTTTTGTACTGAGGGCAAAGTGTTGTAGGTGGTGGGTAAGGTCTCCCTTCCCCCCCCCCAGCAAGCCCTGCTGAGGAGGCTCTCAGACCTCTCCAGTTTTTACTCATGACTCCAGAATAAGCTTCCTGCTGCCCTTGAGAAGTTGGGATTCTATGAATAACCAAATTCCTGCTTAATCAAAACAGACAATTGAAATACATTTGAATACATGAAGCTTAATATTAATCTCTAACCCCCGAGGCTCAATGTCCTCTATAGCAATAAAGAAGCACAATGTATAACTTTTTTTTTTACCATTTCTAGTTCTTAATCTGTTTGTACACCCAACATTTCATAAACCTTTATAACACACTTTAACATCTTTTTTATCAATCAACTCAAAACTCCTGTACACATTTAATTTTTTAAGCGAGATTTTTTATCTTATAAACCTTATTTAAAAACCTTTTATACATTTAAGTACCATACCCTTTTTTTATACCTTTTTTATCTTTTTTGATGGTTTTTTGTTGTTTTAACATTAGATATCCTGTAAGAAAAGTTCTTTAATATAGGCATTAACAGTAGACCCCGTCTTAAAAATCACTGTACCTGAATTAAATTTGTAAGATTATAACAGAACATTGGAGTATACTTGGAATTAGGAACCAGATTTTTTCCCAAGGAAGGGAGCTCATAATTTCTCAGAAACCAGTTTTATTTTTTGGCTGTTAAATATGTTAACTTTACACATGTGAAAACAAACTTTCCTAGGTAAAAACACATTATTTCTTTGTGAAGCTTCATAAAAAGATATTTTAATCAGTACGTACTCAGGCCTTTTGATGGTAATTTTAAGTGTGTACGTGCATTTAAATTGGGCATGCCAAATAATGAATAAAGTCAAAGCCAAAAATGTGATTACAAGTGCACAATAACCTAAAGTGGCCACTTCTTTTTATTATGAAACATAAAATACACATATTCATAGGGAATTCAAATAGCCAAACAAGTCAGAACCTTTTAAAAGTAACTTTGTATGTCAGCCCCCCCCCCCCCCCCCCGAGCTCCCCACTCTAGCCTGCCCCAGGACAGGTTTCTCTGAAGATGCATGGAGAGAGGTTTTTTTTTTTTAACCGTTTCCATCCTCCTTCTCCTCTATGAAGGGAACCATGAGGCATTTTCTCTCCCAGCAGCCATTTTTCCACACGCTGGGACCTCTCCCCACACCTTAAAGCCAGCAACTCTGCCCACAAACTTTTCTCCACACTGGGACAAGCGGACCACTTCACTCCCAAACATTTTGTTTTGCGCATGTGCGCTACGGCCAGCGCCACCGCTGTGCGCCGCCATATTTTTGTACGGAACCTCATTGCCCGCCGCCATATTTTGGTACGGCACCTGCGCGAGCTACCTCACCCCTGCAGGTAGCCTCCACCCCCCCTCTGCCCCATCCCGTGTGTCTCGTTGGCGGATGCCGGGAGCAGCGTTGTCTCTTTAAGTCTTTTTTCTTAACCCTAGTTCCTTCTGTCTTGAGGGACTCCTTGGGTCCCTTTAAAAATAAGTCATGCTAATTTACTGCCTGTCCCATGATTGTGCTGTTTGAATCTTACCTTAACACCGAATCTGGCTCACAGGTGGTGACTCTGTGGCGATCGCAGACAGGATCTTCCATCATTGCCTGGGGAAGCATTGATCCTCTGGGTTGAGGCCGTCAGTGGTCAAACAGCATTTGTCAGGAGCCCCCCCCCCACCCAGGCCCCACGCCCCACGTTGGGCGCCAATTGCCCCCCCCCCTGCCTGCGGGACCCTCTGAGAACCGAGTAACCTAGGAGGGGGGAGGACAAACGAAGGACAGGTGACACAAAGGATGAGAGCAAGTCGAGAGTTCCGATCAAGCTCTAACTTTATTGAACAGGGAAGGGTTTATAAAGTTCTTGGGGGGAAGGGGCTTCCCAGGGCAGAGGTTTAGGCAGGAAAACCATTTGGCCAGTCAGGAAACCTTGCTAGGAGACTGAGGTATTTATGGCAGATAAGATAAACCACAGATAGTCCCTTGCTTCTCTGACAAAGGGGCTCAGCTATGGGGGAAACAGAGACAGAGACAGGCAGCCGCCCAAGATGGTCACTTGGGCAAAAGGTCATTTTTTACGGCTCCAGCAGTAGATGAATGGATTCGGCATGGGGGTGATCACTGTGCACATAAATGTGGCCACCATGCCTACAAAGAGAAGATGATACAGATGAACCTAGGTAACCCACATGCAGTACCATAGAACAAGCAGGCAGAAGGTAGGTGAGGGCATAGGTAGAAAGTGTTTTACAGTTCCCATGTGTCGAGGATATTTTCAGAATGGAGGAAAAAAATTTGTGGTAAGAGAAAAAGATTCCTGAGATAGGAAGCAACCCATATATGGCATCAACAAAGTACGTGATTATAATTTTGCTTAAGGAATCTGTGCATGAAACATTAAGCATTAAAAACTTGGGAAGAATGACAGAAAAAATTGAAAATGTCCACATTATTGAAGCAGGAAGATTGGATGATAATCAAATGATGTAACTTGGAGTCATCAAAGCTGAGAAAGGAAGACACCAGAATGAAGAAAACACAGAGACCAGGTTTCATAATGACTGAGTGATGCAGGAGGTTACAGACGGCAACAAATCGGTCATATCATAGGTCATCACAGTCAGAAGCATGTCAGCCATCATTACAAACAGCATGAAGGACATCTTTGTGAAGCAGCCCACACGGGAGATTGACCTGCATGCCTTTGGGTATTCACAATCATCTTTCCAACATTGTAGAGATTAAACAGATATCAGCAAAGGTCAGGTTAGTGAGGAAGAAGTACACGGGGGTGTGGAGGTCGGAGTCAGAATTGACTGCCAGGATGATGAGCAGGTACATGGACAGGATCACTCCGAAGAGGATGGGTTACAGTTCTGGGTCCTCTGAGAGGACCATGAGGTGCAGTTCCAACTCACATGTGAGGCGCTGACTTTTATTCATGCTTGGCCACCCTTAAATATGATTAGAAAATTACAGAAAAAAGCAGGTTTTCAATGATCTATAGTCAGTTTCAGTTTGAGTATTTGCCTGTCAATGAAGAATTCAATCAACACTGAAAGCATGTAGCATATTTATGTGTAGCAGCATACCAATCCACTGAGTGCATGCAATGTTAGTTTTATTTAGAGATATGCAAGTGTACATTGTCAGCAGGCTAAACTCTTTGAGTTCAAAACTCCACAATTACAATACAATCCATTCAATATTTAGTAATTAAACATAATATGCATAAATAAATTGAAATAAATTAAAATGAATGTAAATATTCCCATTGCTACCAAGAAAATTAGAGATTTTTTATTCTCTCTCTTTCCATTTCTTCCACCTTCTTTCCCACTCTCCCTCTTTACTTTCTACCTCAGAATTTTTTCTTTATATTTATATTTTTTACAGAGAAAGAACTTTTATTACATTGTTTTTTTAAATATTTATTTATTTTTCCCCAATCATACAAGATCCATAGGTACCCTGGCCGTCTAGCTTCCTTCACCCCTCCCCAGTCGCCCTTGCATCCTCCCCCCATTCCCACTCCTTTTACTCCCCTCTCTCCCTTTCTCCCAGTGCCTCCCTCTTCCCCCTCCCATTCCCTGGAGCATCTTTTTGTGTGAATGCCAATCTTCCCTCTGAGTCCTCCACTGTAGTGTATGGACCTAGTGGCATTGCCCAGAGCCCTTTCTTAGGCTCCCCTTTAGTAAGGGAACACTATTATGACTGTTAATCCCTTGCCTCTAAGGATCCTACTGCCTGTGATCCATGCAAGACTTTGAGGGGTCATTCACATGTCAGTCATTTTACAGGTCATGCAAAGTCCAATTATGGCTACTGTGGCCCTAAGTCGTGTGGAATATCTTACATATCATTGTCTACCTCAGAGTTTTTTGAGGCAGTCCCTGTGGGGGTTGCTAGGCCCAGAGGCCTGAACTCTGGATGATACATTAGCAACTGAACAGGCCATTGAGTAACTCCTCCCTTGGGCAGTTGAGTTTGCCTCTTGTCTGCAAGACAATGATAGGTCTAGCTCCCTCCTTGGAAGTTGAGAAAACTCCCAGGTCATTTGCAACACTTTTGTTTCTCCAAGAAACTGGCTGGGCTGTTCTCCCTCCCTATCAGTTCTTTCCTGCCTATCAAAAGAGATGTTAATACAGGGACCATTGTCCATTCCCTTCTAGCAACAAGGTGGCATGCATGTTTAGCATACCTGAAAATATGTCTGCCCCTAAGCAATTGGGTGTCACTCCTGTCTTCCTTTTGTTAACTAAAATGTATGCATTTTACATAGTCCTGTAAAGAATTTGCCCCTGCTTCTTGATTATAAAAACCCTGTACTTTTTCAATAAAGTTGGCTTGGATGATGGTGGACATCCAAGACCCCCTCTGACCCAAGCCTGAAACTTTTAATTCCTTCCGCTCCCACTTCAGATTCCCACGTTTGTAGGTTCGGGTTCATGCTGGTTCGTGGGCCCGGACAAATGGCGCCCTAACATTGGGCTGAAGTACGGGGGAGTTAACTCAGTATTAAAGGTAAGGAACTTAGGGGAACTTAGCCGGCATATGTAAGAGAGTTGTTTAGAGAGTTGTTTAGACCGAAGCATCAATCAGAGGTTAAAGAAATTTAAGTAAAATGGGACAGGCTTATATAAAGGAGAGAAATAGTTTTGTTGATGTCTTGGAACAAATGCTAAAAGCAGAAAAGATAAAGATAGACAAAAAACAATTACTAAGGGTTTTAAATCTTGTTATGGAATTACAGGCCTCTTTTATTGAAGGGAGATTAAATCCTAGAATTTGGGTTCATATAGATCAGAGAAAATTAAGAGGACAAGAAAATGTTCCTCCGGATATAATCCTTAAGTTACGATAAAAAAGAAAAAAAAATCTGAGTTCCTTAAAACAGCTGCTGCTCCAGAAAAACTAAAAAACCTCCACTTCTGTGGCTATGGGCAGGAAGATCTCAACTAAGAAAGCAAAAATACAAAACTATTGGCCTTTGAAAATGCAAATGACACTTGTGAGAATGTTAACAAATTGATTTTTGGAGAAATAAAAATCAGGCAACTAATTCACCTGTTGCTAAAATGAGGTTTCTTAAATAATAATTTGTTTTTGGTACTAAATTTTAAGGTTTAATCTGCTTTCAATAATGGTTTTTATAATTACACTAAACTGCTGGATTTTAAATGTTAATCTGCCTTTAAAGCTTTCAAGGATAATTTTAAGACAGTTGATGGTAAATCGTATGTTATTAATGTGTTTGTATGTTTATGTGTTCCGTGTTTATATGTGGTATGTCTTGTGTTCAACGTATTTGTGGCCACTTCAATCCTTTTTATTCATGTTGCACGCTAATACTTAAATTTTGGCATGCCATTTTTAAATACATGTATGCATACTTAAAAATAAGAACAAATAATTTTGGTAACATCTAAGGCCTTAACTAGTTATGTTTTATATCAATCACAATTGTTTTTCTGACAAATTGTAAGTTTTCTTTCATGAAAAATTTTATCGCTCGGTTTTGACTTTTAATAGGACTACAAAATAAAATGCCATTGTGTTCCTAAAGGCTTTTCTATGTGTTCCCAAAATGACAAAGTCACTATGATATAAAATGCCATTGTGTTCCTAAAGGCTTTTCTATGTGTTCCCAAAATGACAAAGTCACTATGATATTGCTTGATAGAATTTGCTCACCCCTCTGACTTTTACAGAATTTTATCCCATCAAATCTAGCAGCCAGGAAAATATAATTTCATCTAAAAAGTTCATTGGAATTTATTCCTTCTCCTGGTATGTATGTGCTCCCTTTTTGGGGACAAATCTGCTTTCTAATTACATGCTTCCATGTGTATGCCTGCTAAGGTGGAACAAGAATTCAAGCCTGCACTTCAGTCAGAATGCTGGCTTTTTACTTAGATTTGAAAAGTGGTCCTAAGGAGGACTAATTCAAATTGTTCTGTACAAAGAATCAGACAGTTCACTTGGTTTTGGACAAGTTTTAAAATGAGATCTTGGAGATTTACAATAGCCAGAGGAGAAAAGTCTCCAATATATAGATCATTTACAGCTCTTGGCTTTTATACCTTACAAACACGTGTTCTTTACTAACTCTTGCTTGTACCCACAGTAAGAGTGCTAAGCTTATTTGGTTTATCCATTATGCCTCCTCAGTTATAATGGTTTAATTCTTGTGTAGATCTTGGAGGCTCAATTTAATCCATATTTTGTCTCTTTTAAATGGATCTTGAGGTAATAAAGTCATTTATGCTCAACAGGAAGTAGCCAGAGTGATAGTTGCCCTTCTTCCCTTGAGCAGTTTGGGTCCTCAGAAAGTTAAGGGGTACAATAGACAGGTCTAGAACAACTATGCTGAGATGGGTCTCAAGGTCTTTGAAGGTCTTTGGATTCCTTAAGGCCATCCCCCACAGCTAGAGGCTAGAATCACCCTAAAGGAACACCCCTGAGGAGGAACTGATTCCAGTCCTCTCAGAGATAAGGTCAATTTCCCTATGAAGAAATTATGGAGATGAGCTCTCCTCTAACCCCACCTGGGCCTCAGAGCTACTGGGTTAGGCCCAATGGGAGTTAACCTATGAGAAAAAAGTCTGTCCAAGGCTTGCCCTCCTAAGGATCCTTGGAGTAGCCCTTGGTGGCATTCTAGTGCCATTTCTAGTTCCATGCCTGTTACTCATGGATTCCAGGGGTTCTTTCTAGTTGTCCGCTTTTCATGAGTCCTGTAACATTTGGCATGAGGCTGTTTCCTATAACAAAATTATAATATTGGTTAATAAGTTTTTGAGGCACTTCAAAACTTTTAAAAGAAAAGTTTTTGAAGATAACCTATAGATATTAGAGACTTTCTTACAACAAAAGTTAAAAGGTTAAAAAACAAATTAATAGACTTATAAAGGCTCTATACTACAACAATATAGCTCATGGATTTGGTAAAGGTTCTACTCAGTATTGATAGCTGCTGAGATTTTACTTTTTAAAGGTTACTTATCTAAACAAATACACAGGTATTCTCCTGTGACTTTGCGCTACTCGTTTATTCCATATTTGATAATGTCCTGATCGCTACAAAATTTTATAAAAACTTTTACTAATTTGTGTTATAGCTATATTGTTGGCTCTAAAAGATATTAATGTACTACAATTAAAATTTTTATAAATTTAACATTTCCATTTCAAAATGAGATTTAAAGTTGTTTATCTTTGATTTAATGTTTTTGTGTTTATAAGATTCATGTATTTTAAAGATATAAATTTTATGGTTACCTGATGCTAAAGTAAATAAGTAAATTAAGAGCTACAATATCTCAGATTTCAAAGTATACATTTATAAATGTTTATTGTCTACACAATTGCCTAAAAAGCCCAATTCTTTATTTCCTTTAAAGGTAAAGTTTATAGTTACTAAAAACGTTATGCTATAATTATGAAACAAGAAAGTAAAACATTAAAGTCTCTCTATGTAATTCCTCAGAGGACTAAGATACATATCAAATGTCACCAAGACCACTCCTGGTAGTACAGGCCTTGCCTCCAAAGTCTTGTTGATACTTAAACAAACTGTTGTTAAGATTCCAACAGAGGTTTGAGACACCCTACTAACAGACTGTTTAAGATTGGTTTTAGAGAAAATCAATCTTATATTTTTCAAAACCTCTCCTAGATAGTAACCTATACTATCATAGGACAAATTTTTCTTTTATTAATTATAATTACTGTTGTTAAATGTGCTAATGACATGATTAAATGGTATTTTATAAATTAAGGAGGGGGAAAGGACTTCCTCAGATACACCTCATTTAATTCTTTCCTCCATTTTATTTAAAAAAAAAAAGAAAGAAAGAAATACAGTTAAAAATGGTTTTATAATGGTAGAACACCTTTGACATACACCTGTTCTAACCAGACTCAGAGCTCCGCTGGAGTCGCGGGTATCTTTGTGTTTCTCCATCAACAGGTGGATTCCCAAGCATTTGGTCTGCCTGATAGAAAATCATGGAGCGCTTCCCTGACAAGATCACAGCTCTCAGCCTACAGGAGAAAAGGAGCTGGCATCAATGCAGAACAACTTGAGGAGCCAGATCCTGACCTGGAGCCAACTAGACGCTCTGATGCGTGGCCAGACTAGTCCAAGAGTCTCAACAACCAGTGAACCCCAGGCATCCCTTGGCTATTCTCCCGCTGTTCTATTCTTCACTATGATGGATTTTTGACCTCTGTTTGGACTGACTGTGACAGTCTTTCATAAACTGGACTTTGAAAGTTAACTCTACTCACCATATGCAAAAGGACTTTATTGTCTATTTAAAAATCACTATTGTGTACTCACCATGTTTTACTTTTGGTTCCTAAAAATGTAAAATTGCCTGTTGACTTTTGCTTGCATTTATCCCACCAAATGTATCTATTGTTTTATTGTTAATTGTACTTCTCCTAAACGTAAATAAGTCAGTATTGGTACTGAGATAGGATTTATATCTGGGACAGAATTCAGACTCATTTAAATAACATGTAATTTTAAAACTCCAAAAAAGATCTGACTGGCTTGACACTTGTTGCTATTTGGGAATTGATTTGTTTGCCTTTTGTAATATTGGCTTCCTTAATATTGAAACTAGGTCTATTTTTTTTTAATAATAAAAACAAGGAGGAACTGTGGGGGTTGCTAGGCCCAGAGGCCTGAACTCTGGATGATACATTAGCAACTGAACAGGCCATTGAGTGACTCCTCCCTTGGGCAGTTGAGTTTGCCTCTTGTCTGCAAGACAATGATAGGTCCAGCTCCCTCCTTGGAAGTTGAGAAAACTCCCAGGTCATTTGCAACACTTTTGTTTCTCCAAGAAACTGGCTGGGCTTCTCCCTCCCTATCAGTTCTTTCCTGCCTATCAAAAGAGATGTTAATACAGGGACCATTGTCCATTCCCTTCTAGCAACAAGGTGGCATGCATGTTTAGCATCCTGACAATATGTCTGCCCCTAAGCAATTGGGTGTCACTCCTGTCTTCCTTTTGTTAACTAAAATGTATGCATTTTACATAGTCCTGTAAAGAATTTGCCCCTGCTTCTTGATTATAAAAACCCTGTACTTTTTCAATAAAGTTGGCTTGGATGATGGTGGACATCCAAGACCCCCTCTGACCCAAGCCTGAAACTTTTAATTCCTTCCGCTCCCACTTCAGATTCCCACGTTTGTAGGTTCGGGTTCATGCTGGTTCGTGGGCCCAGACAAGTCCCAATATACCTCAGGCTTTGAAATTTCTAAGTCACATATATTGACATAATCATAATCAATAGATACTTCTCTCTCAATGTCTTTTGCATGACACAATGGATTGTGGAAATGTGATTTCTGCCTGTGCAGTGGATATACCTACCTTATTTTAATCAACACGCATGATCTATGTAACATTTTATTCCTTTTATTACGAGACAAATTTTTGTGCTTGTTCATGTCACACAAATGACAACCTCTTTGTCATATGGTGCTGGCTGGTAATTGTCTTGCTTTGGAATGGAAGTCATTTTAATAGTCCTTAAAACATCAAAAAATTGCCAATGACACATTTATACAATGGAATATTAGCCATTGAAAATGATGAATTAATGAAATTTGCTGAGAAATGGATGGAATTACAAAAAATATATTGAGTGAAATATCCCAGACACAGAAAATTAAGCGTCGTATTTACTCCCTAATAGGTGGATCCTAGTACCAAACCCACTTACTGACACACTCAAAGATAAATCTTGTAATAATTACAGTAATTGTAAGAATTATAAAAAGGAGAGAACAAGAAGGAGGCCCCAGCCAGAAACAAGGAGAATGAGGATCATGCTCAGCAGAGAAAATAGGCCACCATCAAGTACTGCAAGTAAGTAATGAAACATCTGGTTAAACTCACAGACTTTCCTTCCTGGTTACTTGCAACTGATGGGGTTTGATTTCACCAAGCAGGGAGGGCATAGAGTTTGGTAGATAGAAGGCAACCATCCTGCAAATGGGAGACTGACCCCCCTCACTGCAGTCTCCTACTCTTATTCCATGTACCTTTGAATCTACTCTTATAATAAGACTATTTTAACAGCATTTTATCTCTGGCTAGGTGGTGATATCCAATACCCATCAGGATGGAGCCAAGGGCGGTGCAGGAACCGCAAAACTGGGGGAAAAAAACATAATTCAGAACATCAGACACCCTACATTAATCACCAGGAACCAAGCCAGCCTAATTCTCCCCTTCCCAAAGCTCAGGAAAATTTGTGGAAGAGGGGGCGGTAAGATTATAAGAGCCTAAAGATGAGGAGGAGCAATATGCAAGATACTCCACACAAGTTAGGGCCAAAGTAATCACAATAGAACTTTGCATGACCTGCACAATGACCAACATATCATTGAACCCCCAAAGTCTAGCATGGATCACGGGCACTAGGAATTAACAGCCAAAATAGTGCTCCTGTACTAAAGGGGAACACAAAAAAGAGCTCTAGGCAATGCTTCTGAGACCTTCCACCTCATCAGAGAGGAGGACCCAAAGGGAAGTTTGACATGCACACTAAAGGATGCTTCAGAGATGGGGGGAGGGGAGAAAGGAAGGGAAAAAATGGGGAGGGAGCAAGGGATCCAGGGAGGGGTGGAGGAAGGGAGGGGAAGGGGGTACTTATCAAGTTTGTATGAGTGGAAAAACTAAATAAAAAGAAAAAAAGAAAAAAAATTACCAGTGAGAAATCACGTAAGTCTCAGTACTCTTGAGGTACAATAAAAATCTATGTCTGATGTTTGCTCAGCAGAAATCCCTTTATGAGAATACAACATGAAATATGTTTGCATGTAAAAGAAACCATGTTCATTTATGAGGGTGTTTTAGCATATGTGTGAGTGTATGTGTGAGTGTGTGTGTGTGTGTGTGTGTGTGTGTGTGTGTGTGTGTAAGCAGAGGGCATTTAAGTGTGTGTGCCTGTGGAGAATCATGAGTGACATCACAAATTATTTGAGATTGCTCTACTTCTCTATTGCTTTGCTCTGGGGTGTTCATGTTTGCCACCAAAAACATTGAGAACAAGGAACATCTTGTAACATGTGGTACCTAAGAGAAATGTTGAAATCAGTAACTATTGATCATTCTAGGTCTTTTTTAAAAATTTTTTTATTATTATTTATTCAATTGTGCATGTATGCATGTGTGTATGTGTGTGTGTGTAGAACCACGGACGAATTTGGGAAACACCATGGACGCCTCCATCTCCTCCTTGCTTACTCTGTCCTGGGATTCACAGGCTCTGCCCCACCAGGACTAGAAACACAGTCTGCCCCCCACTTCCACCCATTCTAGGTCTTTTTAAAAATAAATTTAATCATTGTAAACATAGCATTTTTTGCTGAATAAAGTTTAAATGAGCTGAACCCCAGAAAGAAATGAAGCCATGTTACATATCTCATTTCAAGACAGAAGATTCACCTGCTCCGTTATCTCTGTACTTCTCTTTGTACACCTCTGCATATACTTGCCTTGATTTTCAGCAAATGACTGATGTAGATGTTGTGAAATGGACTGGAGGGCACTTATGTACACAAACACCAGCCATTTCATAGTCTCTCTGCTTATGTCGTCTATTCCAGAAGAGAATGAAAGTGAAAAGAGGAGAGAAGTATGTTGGGACCACACTGATCTGGCATGTGCTGTGATACAAGGAAGAAAATGTTCAATGTTTAGAAAGCATTTATTTATTTTGAAGCATCTGCCAGATCAGGCATACCAGCTCTACCATATATCACAAAATTGCAAGAACAGACAAGAGTCAAAATTAAATTGTTACATCTAAAACACTAATTTACTGTTTCATGAACAGCAATTTTTAAGTAGTTCTCCAAAGAACTTAACCCCACAAGTGTTTCAGGTTCAGTTCAAGTCTGTCTTGTATCCTAGGAGGGAATCTAATAAAGACTTAACGTAAGTCTCTGTTTGGGATAGAATGGGATAATCCAGTCATGGACCTAGACCTAAAGAGAGGCACAGATGTTGTACAGTGGAATAAAGGCAATCTGGGAGAAGACTTCAGGCAGAAGGATCCTTTAGAGGGAAGGGATTACACAGTCATAGTAGAGTTCCCCTACAAGTGGGGAGCCCAAGAACTAGGGTAGACAACTCAGAGGGAGATTTGGAGCCCATCTAAACAGATGCTCTGGTGGATGTGAGGGGAGAAGGAGAAGGTGCTGGAAGGGGGGGTGAGAAGGACAGGGGAAGGAGGGAAAAGTGAACTTGTGGATAATAGGGGAGGGAAGGAAGAGGGAGATGACAGGGGTACTTATTGAGCTTGAATGATTAGGCAAAAAAAAGTGTAATAAAAAAGAAAAAATTCTCCTTATTTCGTATCTGATATTTTCAAACAGTTGTCAGGAAGGAAGACTGTGAATAATGTGAAGGAAGGCTACTAGTAGAGTCAATAGAGTGAACAGGACTGGAAAATAAGAAAGTAAGCTTCTGTAGTTTCTAGAATAACTATTTTTAATTTGTGTGGCCAACTTTGGAAAATGCCACCTTGAAACCATGATAGAGTTGTCCAAAATGTCCTCATTATGGCTAACAGTATCCTTGAATCTGATGACATACAATCTTGGAGTAACACAGGGTTCACTGCAGGTTATATAATAATTTTTATAAAACATCATTAAAATTTGTTATCACAGCAATTTGATGAGAATTTCTTTCGAAGGATATTTTCATCTTTTTTTACCAAAATGAGGTAGCACTTGGGGAGAAAGATGCAGCCCAGCAAACCTGCACCTGAGGCCAAGATGGAGAAGACCTCTACAGCCACCATGACTTTCCCCTTGGTGCTGTGGTAGACAGGGAGGAAGGTGACCCACACACTGCAGAACACCAGCATGCTGAAGGTCAGGAACTTGGCTTCATTGAATGTGTCAGGCAGGTTCCTGGCCAGGAAAGCCACAGTTAAGCTCCCCAGGGCCAGAGAGCCCAGGTATCCCAGGACACAGTAGAAGGCAGTGACTGAGCCTTTGTTGCACATGATGATGATGTGGTCATGTTCAGTGTGTACATCAAATTCAACAAAGGGAGGAGATGTGCCCAGCCAGAGTCCACAGAGAATAAGTTGGATCATTGTACAAATGGGAATGACAAAGTTAGGTGCCCCTGAGACCAGCAACCATCTCATCCTTCTTCCTGGAGCAGTGGCCTGGAAGGCCAGAACCACAGTAATGGTTTTGGCCAAGACAGTGGAAACAGCCACACTGAACACAACTCCAAATGTGATCTGCTGCAGGATGCAGGTGGTTGTGTTGGGATGTCCAATGAAGAGCAAGGAACAGAGAAAACAGAAGGCAAGAGAGATAAGTAGGGTGTAGCTGAGAGTGCGATTATTTGCCTTCACAATGGGAGTGCCATTGTGCTTCACAAAGACCCAAAAAACAAGAGCCGTGAGTGCAGAGAAGCACATGGCTGTGCTTCCCAGAACCATCCCCAAGGGGTCTTCATAAGCCAAATACACCACATCTCTTTGGAGACAGTGGGTTTGCTCTATATTAGCGTAGTGATCATCTGGACATGGTATACACTGCTCCATACCTGTTATAGGAAACATAGTGTCATTTGTAAAGTTTTAGCATTACTTGAAGTTAATTAGATTCTGTCAAATAAATCAATGTTAAAAAACATTAAAAATACACTAGCTATTTTCTTGGTGTGTATTTCCATGGTGTTTGTGTAGAAATCCTCTCCTATGAGATGGCATGTGTGTGACAGTCAGGGGACCACTGTCACTTGTCTTTCCTCAAACACACCCTTCTTTTGAGATTGGACCTCTTTATGTCTGTGCAACAGAGTCCCCTGGTTGTTCTCCTTTGTGATTATGATTCCTAAGTTTCCAATGATTTTGATGTCCCAAACTGTCCTTTTGCTGTGGAACCACAAATATTACAATTACTCTCATGCAAGATTTTTCTTGCCATGGGTGTGTTCAATCTTGGGTCCTCTGGCATTTATCTAATATCCATACAGTGTCATAGAGCCATACTGTTTTTTTGGTGTAGGACATTAGAAAGATTGATTGCTATATCCATGTGAGTATCAATTTACAATCCTTTTCTTGTTTATGGATGTGGAACTGAAGTAATTATGTATTCTCTTTAGTTATCTTATATGTGGATGGCAGTTGTTATTATATTTCAACAGTGAAAAAGACTTCATGAATTTTAAAAATAGTGCAGCTCTTACAAAATCACTTAGACTTGTAATTTATAGATGTATAAACTTGGTAGTTACAGTTCTGTGATCTTTTTGGTTTAAGATTCAAATTCTAGGGCTGGAGAGGTGGCTCAGGGGTTAAGCCTCTGACTTGCAGGCAGAAGGTCCTGAGTTCGGATCCCAGATCCCACGTATAGACGCCAGGAGGAAGCGGGGGCGGCCTGCGCTTCTGGTCCTGGTAGGGCTGAGCCTGTGGATCCCAGGGCAGAAGGAGGTGGAGGCGGCCATGGTGGTTCCCGAATTCGTCCATGGTTGTACACATACACACGCGCGGACACATACATATGCACACACTGCACAATTGAATAAATAATAAATAAAATTATAAAAAAAGATTCAAATTCTAGTTGATCATGTGTTGTCACATATTTCTATGCTTTGAAGGGTGTTTCTATAATGTGTTTGTCATCATATGGTAAAAGAGCAGGGATCCCACAAATCCTGTACAATAGACTATCATCATCACGCCATGCAGCATAAAGATTTCACAAAACAGAACTCCCTGAGAGATTAGTGAGAGCTAACACTAGATGTCATCCTTGTCTTTGAGTGGAGGGAAGATAATCCATCTGAGGTATGTCTTCTCAGTCATACACCTACCTGTCTCATTGGAGATCTGATTCTCTGGACATGGAATACAATCAAAGCAACAGATTGCCTTTCCCTCCTCATGAGACTTCCTGAAACCAGGTCTGCAAGCCACACAGCACACAGAGGGGGGAACCTGAGCAAGGTCATGCATTTGTCAGGAATAGACTGATATGATTACTTTATAAAAGTTTTAGCATATTGCAACACTGAAGAATTTGTCTGCATACCTAGAGCTTAATAGAATAATCAAACATTTTTCTCCATTCAGCAATGTCATATGTACAAATATTTAGAAATCAAATATAAATATTGTACCAAAATCCATCTATTAGAATTTTAGAATGAAGATGCACAGAAGATGACGTTCTGAAGTTTACTGACCTGAGCAGCCATGCACCCATAAAAGCCTTCTGATTAGATTCACCCACCTGTCTCCTTCCTGTGGCCCACTGCAGCATGTCTTCTGACAAATCCAGCTGTTGGCCATGTGGGAGGTTTGGTGAGAACTGTCCAATTTTCAGCTTGAATCCAAGGTCTTGTGGGAAATTCCAAATGTTGAAGATGTCATACTCTGTATCTAATTTCTTATTTTCATTCATATGAACAGTTTTTCCAAGAAGATTAGTGAATTGCATATTCTTCAGCAGGCAGTTAAGCTAAAAGACACATACTTGCCCCTTTATAATTATGTGTACCCACAGATTGGAGAAAATATGGATAATGCCTCATGTGGTTGTTGAACCCCTCGATGAAGTACAAATTTGGAGCCATTATGAGAATAAACTCACTATAACTAAAACCATTTTACCTTGATAGCTTTTAAAAACTACATTTATTTATCTCTCAAATGTTTTGTATTAAAAATTTTTTGTGTACAAACAAAATGCGTTTATATCCCTATCTCTTCCACTCTTTCTTCACACTTCATTTCCACTCTCTTCTCTCTTCACCAAACCAGACTCATGTCCTCTGAATCTGTGTACCTTAGGGCTCCCTTTGGTCACCAGTACTAGTATCAGACCAGGACATAGTGGTGGTATATGTGATTTTTTCAAGAGGTAAATGTGAAGGGGGTAAAGCTTCCCTTCACTTATCTAGCATCTGTCTCAAAGATTCTCTCTCAGTGTAATTGTTTCTCTTGAGATCCTTGCTAATCCAGGGATTGATGCTATTTCAACCATCCTGTAGTTCTGGTGAGGTGGATATAGGATATAAGTGCAGTGAACTCCTGGATACAGCAGCCATGTCATGAGTGGAGTGGAGAGGCAGGCAGAAGACCTCCCCATCTTTAACCTCTTACATTCTTACCACTCCCTCTTCAGCTAGGGTCCCTGAAATGTGGAATAGGGAGACATAACAATGACCTTCTTAGTTTGAGCATTTCAGGTCAGTGTTACTCTGCTTTCTGTATGATTTCTGCTCTGTCTCCCCAATCTTCAAATATGATAGGATACATCTTGAGTGGTGATAGATTTTTCTTTTCTTTTTTTTTTTTTTTTTTTTTAAGGGGAGAACGCGAACGCAGTCCCCCACTACCACAAATTATGCAGTCGAGTTTCCCACATTTGGGGAAATTGCAGGGGTCAGCACATCCGGGGTGCAATGGATAAGCCTCGCCCTGGGAAAACCACCTTCGTGATCATGGTATCTCCCCTGCCAGGTAAGTATGGTGATAGATTTTTCTTAACTAGAGATATAATAATAGGTGCTTAGATAATAGCTTAATGTCAAATATTTATAGTTAATGCTAAGACATTTGTTCCACACTAGTGTCTATTTACTCTATTCCACTGTTACTTGGACAATTGGTCAGAACAGGCATATATTTCCTAATTATAGAAGGGAGTTTAGAACCCATTCAAAACAGGCCTGATAGAATCAAAATCATAAAAAGCAACATCCTACCAAAAGCAACATACAGACTCAATGCTATACCAGTCAAAATGCCAAAGCAATCCTTTAAACAAATTGAGCAAACAATCTCAAAATTCATATGGAAGCACAAAAGGCCCAGGATAGGAAAACAATCCTGAGTAACAAAAACACTACTGGAAGTATCACCATATCAAACCATATCTATATTACAAATCCATAGTAATAAAAACAGCCTGGTACCGGCTCCAAAACTGACATGCAGATCAATGGATAAGGGTTGAAAACCCAGATATAATTCAACAGATTTATAGCCATTTGACCTTTAACAAAGGGACCGAAAACATTCAATGAAAAAAGAACAGTATCTTCAACAAATGGTGCTGGCAAAACTGGATATCCACATGCACAAGATTAAAACTGGACCCGTTCTTATCACCATGCACAAAAATTAATTCCAAATGGATCAAAGACCTCAATATTAGGCCAGATACCTTAAAAACCTTAGTTGAAAGGGTAGGAACTCCCTTGAGCTCATTGGGCTATGCCAACATTTCTAAACAGAAATCCAGTAGCACATTCACTAGAACCAATACTCAAAAAAATAGGATCCTATGAAATTAAAGAGCTTCTTTTCAGATAAATAGATGATAAACTGATCAAAAAGTCAATCCTCAGAATGGGAGAAAATCTTCACTAACCACATATCTGATAGAGCTCTATTATCCGAATGCACAAAGAACTTGCAAAACTAAACACCTAGGAGATAAATGGCTGAATAAAAAAAAGGGGACTGGGAACACACTAAAGGATGGTCCAGGAATGGGGGAGGAAGGGTCACTGGGAGAAGGGGAGGGAGGGGGGAAAAGAAGAGGAAAGGAGAGGAGGGAAAGGAGGTGGTCCAGGGAGGGGAGGAGAGAGGAACTGGAATGGGCTACTTATCAACTTTGTATGAGTGGAAAAATGAAAATAAATAAATAAATAAATAAATAAATAAATAAATAAATAAATAAATAAATAAATAATAATGGGCCTTTTCCAGGGACTGAATAGAAATGTCTAACAAATATCCACATCCTTAGCCATCAAGGAAATGCAAATCAAAACCCTAAGACATCATATCACCCCAGTTGGGATGGTGAAAATCCACAATACAAACAACACCAAATGCTGGAGAAGATGAGGAGGGAAATAAACTCCCCTACATTGCTGGTGGGAATGCAGGTTTATACAAGCACTCTGGTAATAGGTATGGCAATTTCCAAAAAGTTAAAGATGGAAATGCCATATAACCCTGCTATACCACTACTGGGAATAATCCTCAAATGCAGAAATTCACTATATTGGCATAAGCACAACCATGTTTATTGCAACACTATTTACAATAGCAAAGTCATGGAATCAGCCCAAATGCCCAACAGTTGAGGAATGGATAAGGAAAATGTGGTACATTTACATCAGAGAATACTACTCAGCCATCAAAAATGTTGAATTAATGAAATTTACTGGGAAGTGGATGGAATTAAAAGAAATTATATTGAGGTATCCCAAACAGAAAGTTAGACTTTATATGTACTCCATAATAAGTGTATCCCAGTTCCATACCTACTTGATACCATAATCAAATATAAATCTCTTTCATAACCACTGTAATCACAAAGGATTACCACGAGAAGGGAAGAAGAATGAGGACCACAGAAGAAAGGAGATAGGAGATCAAGCTTCAATAGAGAAAATAATTCATGGTCATGTATTGCATTTATGCATCAAATATCTGGTGCAGCTCACTCTCACTTACCATCCTGGTCACTGGGTACTGAGCAGGTTTGATCTCACCAGTCAGGGAGGATATAGGAATTGGCAGATAGAAGGTATCCATCTGGCAAATGGTACACTCACCCCCCACTGCTGTGTCCTACTCCTATTCTTCCACCCACATTTGAGCCTCCTGTTGTTTTAAGATCTTCATTTAAGCAGCCTTTTATCATTGTTAGTAGGTGACCTTCAATACCATCTGGATGCAGGCAAGGGCAGTGCAGGAAAAACAAAACTGAAAACAACAAACCATAATTCAGAACACCAAAGTCCCTATATTTCTCACCTGTAACCAACCAAGCAAGTATCTCCCCATCCTAAAGCTCAGGGAACTTTGTGGAAGAGGGGGAGGGTAGCAAGATCATAAGAGCCTAACGATGGAAAAGACAAAAGATACACAAGATACTCCAAACAAGTTAGGACTGCCACAGCCAATATTGGACTTTGGGTGAAGTGTACAATTACTGAAATGTCAATGACTCCGCCCCCTGTCCCCAGTCTACAGATCACAGGGGAGAAGTCTTTTGGCAGTAGGTTCCTTGGAGGCAATGAGTTAAACAGTCAGAATAAAGATCCCATGCAAACGGGGAGCCTAAGAAGTGGGCCCTCATTATGCCATTGTATCCTGAACCCTCACTAGGGAGGAGGACTTAGAGGGAGGTTTGGTGCCCAAATAATTGGATGCTCCAGGGGATAGGAGGGAGGAATTAGGAAGCACAAGGAGAGGGGGAGGTAGGAAGAGGGTTGAAAGCAAGAGGGTAAGGGGAAGGGTTGAATGAGTGATGAAGAAAGAAGGAAGGGGGTAGGGAGAGGTTGGGGCTACCTATTGAGATTGTATGATTATGAAAAAAATACAATGTGGGAGAAAAATTGCTAATTATTGAAATACACATGACCCTGCTATACCACTACTAGGAATAATCCCCCAAAATGCAACAATTCATTCAATGACAGGCACAACAAATGTTCATTACACTGCTGTTTCCAACAACAAAGTCATGGAATCAACACAAATACCCAACAGTTGATGAATGGATAATAAAAATGTTGTTCTTTTATACCACAGAATACTACTCAGCTATCAGAAATGGTAAATGTCAGGAAATGGAATTAGAAAAAATTACATTTAGTGAAGTATCCAAAACAGATAAAGTTAGGTGCTTGTCATAGTTAAGCACAGGTGTCAACTTGACTCTTGAGGGTTTGAGCTCTGGGCACAGGTGTAGAGAGTTGATGGTTGAGTTAAGCCCAGAGCAAACCTGAAGAAGATTGTCTAGCTGGTGGGGAAGACCCAGCCCATGGTGGGTAGGATTAGGCCCTGGATAAATCACAGAGAGCTGGTTGAGGGAGTGGACATCCTTCTGTATACTTGGCCAGACATGCTGGTCTGGCAAGTAAGGATTGTCCATCTCTCAGCCATTATGGTGGCCAGTTCCCTCGGCCCTGGTGTTGGTGTGTGTTCTCCCGTCAAGCTGGACTATGAACTGTAACAAACTGTCGTAAGAAGTAAACTCCTTGTTCCCTTAAGCTGTGTTCTGGTCATTTATCAGCAACCATGCCGGCGGACTGCAACAGTGCTATACAGCAAATAAGTGGATCCTAGTTGCAAACCCACTTAATGTAATACTCAAAGGTAAATCTCTGTTATACCCACTGAAATTGAAAAGGCTTATAAACGGAGGGAAGAAGAAGCAGGACCTCAAAAGAAGGGATATAGGGGAACATACTTCAGTAGAGAAATTAGGCCATGGTCATGTATGGCATGTAAGTAGCGAGACATCAAGTGCAGTTCTTTCAGTTCCCTTCCTGGTCACTTGGAACTAAACAGGTCTGATCTCACCAATCAAGGAGGATATAGGGACTGGAAGATAGATGATAACCATCTCCTCTTACATTAAGATCTTTGTTTAAACAGTCTTTTATCATTAGTTAGGAGGTGGCCTTCGATACCAATCAGGATGCAGCCATGGGCAGTACAGTAAAAGCAAAACTGAAAACAACAACAAACCATAATTCAGAACACTGAAGACCCTGCATTATTCACCTGGAACCAGATCAAGCCTAATCTCTCCCCATCCTAAAGCTCAAGGAACCTTGAGGAAGAGGGGTCAGCAAGATTGCAAGAGCCTAAAGATGGGGAGGAGCAAAGATATGCAAGATATTCTGCACAAGTTAGGGCTGCAGCAGCCAGGATTGGATTTTGCCTGAACTACCCTATGGCTGACATACCAATGACCCCCCCCCAAAGTTTAGCATGGATCACAAGACAGAAGGCTTCAGGCAATGGGATCCTTAGAAGCAAGGGAATAAACAGTCATAATAGAATTCCCATACTAACAGAGAGCCCAAGAAGGGGACCCAGACTATGCCACTGAGTCCTGAATCTTCACTATGGTGGATGACTCAGAGGGAGGTTCGGAGCCCACATGACTGGATGCTCCAGGGGATGATGGGGAGGGGGAGATATCAGGAGAGGGGTGGTAGGAAGAGGTGGTGAGGGGGGAAGGGAAAACTGCAATAGGGGATAACAGTGAAGGGGAAGGAGGAGAGAGGACGGGGGTACCTATTGAGCTTGTAAAATTAAAAAAAATAAAAAGTGGGAGAAAAAAGGTGTGAATGTCCTTGTATAACACCATTACTCAGTTATTCCACTGGATACTTCTCAGCAGAGTTGTCATAGCTGGTAGTGTTCGTAGCTGGGTGAGGCCATTGATTATTTTTTTTCTTTTGTTTTTGCTCCTCCACCCCTTATTATATGACATTCCAATTGTTTGTTCCCAGTTAACACTTTCTTTCCACACTTGCCTGTTCAAGTGTCTTCCTGTGGCCTTTCTTTGCAGTAACATTTTTTTCTTCCACTACACCCTAAACATATTTTCATTTGTAGTTTGAGGATGATATATAATTATCTGTGTAAGCATAACAAACTGAAGGGTGAATGCTACCATTTATTATAGGAAGCATATATGGTATTTATCTCATTGTGTTTGAGATATCTCATTGAGTATCATTTCTTTTTTAATGTTTTTATTATTTTTGATTATGTTTATTCATTATTCATTAGTATGTTTATTCATTTTTTCCCAATCACAAACTTAACAAGTACCATGAACGCCTTCCTCCCCCACCCTTCCCCAGTCCAACTTTCTCCCTCCCACTCTTTCTCCCCTTCCTTTCACTCCCCTCTCTTCCTTTTTCCCAGTGCCTCCTCTTCCTCTCTCCCATTCCCTGCAGCATCCTTTAGTGTGAATGTCAAACTTCTCTCTGTGTCCTCTACTCTAATGAGGTGTAAGGCCTCAGTAGCATTGCCCAGAGCCTTATCTGTGCTCCCCTTTACTATGGGAACACTATGGTGACGGTTAATCCCTTGCCTTTAAGGATCCTAGTGCCTGTGATCCATGCTAGATTTGGGGGGATCACTGACATGTCAGTCATTGCTCAAGTCATGCAAAGTCTTGTTATGACAACTGTAGCTCTAACCCATATGGAGAATCTTGCATATCATTGCTCCTCCCCATCTTATGTTCTTACAATCTTACCGCCCCCTCTTCTAGAAATTTCCCTGAGCTTTAAGTCAGGGGAGAGATTTATCTGGTCTGGTTCCAGGTGATTAATGTAGGGTTATTGATGTTCTGAATTGTGATTTGTTGTTATTTTCAGTTTTGCTGTACCTGCATCACCCTTGGCTCTTACAATGCCATCTGGTTATGAGCAAATTACATAATTTTATTTCTCTTGACAGCTAAATAGTATTCCATTGTGTATATGTACCACATTTTCATTATCCATTCATCTAATGTTGGACATCTAGCCTGATTCCATTTCTTTGCTCTTGTAAACAGAGCTTCAGTGAACACACATTAACAAGTGTCTCTGTAATAAGATGCAGCATTCTTTGGAAATATTCCATGAGTGGTATAACTGGATCATATGATATTTGGATTTTTAACTTTTTTAAATAATGTCCAAACTCATTTTCAAAGAGGTTGAACAAATTTTCATTCCCACCAGCCTTTCTCTCTGCATTCTCATCAACATTTGTTGTTATTTGTGTTTAGTTTTGCATTTCCCTAATAGTTATACAGGTAGATTTTTAAAAAGTTTTTTGTCAAATTCTGTATTTTGTCCTATGGAAAGTTTCTTTTTAGATCAAAGGCTCATTTGAGTTCTTTCTATGCTCTGGATATTAGTCCTCTATCACATATGTGGATAGCAAAGAATGTCTCACATTCTGAGGGTTGCCTTACCATTAATTTTATTAAATATCCCTTGTTGAGTGTTGAATTTATTCCTGTGCATTTGGGGTTATATTCAGAAAATGTTGATCAACGCCAATCAATTTAATTTTACTCCTCATTCTTTCTTATAGAAGTTCTGTAGTTTCAGGTCTAACACTGAGGCCTTTGGTGCACTAGAAGTTAATTTTCATGTAGTGTGACATACAATCGTCCAGTTCATTCTTCTACATGTAGATACCCAATGTTGTCTGTCCAGGCTCACGAACCAGCAGGAGCCCGAATCTACAAACATGGAAATCTGAAGTGGGAAGGGTAGAAATTAAAAGTTTCAGGCTTTGGGTCAGCAATTATAATTAATAAAAGAAAAATTTGTCCTATGATAGTATAGGTTACTATCTAGGAGAGGTTTTGAAAAGTAAACAATTGATTTTCTCTAAAATCAATCTGAAACAGCCTGCTACTAGGGGGTCTCAAATAGTTTGGAATCTCCACAACAGTTTGTTTAAATATCAACAAGACTATGGAGGCAAGCCCTGTACTACCAGGAGTGGTCCTGGTGACATTTGATATGTATGTCAGTCCTCTGAGGAATTACAAATAGAGGGACTTTAATGTTTTACTTTTTTGTGTCATAATTATAACATACCTTTTTAGTAACTATAAACTTTACCTTTGAAAGAAATAAAGAATTGGGCTTGACAATAAACATTTATAAATGTATACTTTGAAATCTAAGATATTGTAGCTCTCAATTCACTTATTTACTTTAGCATCAAGTAACCACAAAATTTATATCTTTAAAATACATGAATCTTATAATATAAACACAAAAACATTAAATCAAAGATAAAATTTAAATCTCATTTTGAAATGAAAATGTTAAATAATTTATAAAAATTTTAATTAATTATAGTACTTTAATATTTTTAGAGCCAAATGAATAGCTATAACACAAATTAGTAAAAGGTTTTTTAAAATTTTGTAGAGACCAGGACATTATCAAATATGGAATAAACGAGTAGCACATTAAACCTTAAAATTTAGTACCAAAAACTAATTATTATTTAAGAAACCTTATTTTAGCAATAGATGAATTAGTTGCCTGATTTTTATTTCTCCAAAAATCAATTTGTTAACATTCTCACAAGTATCATTTTCATTTTCAAAGGCCAATAATTTTGCATTTTTGCTTTCCTAGTTGAGATCCTCCTGCCCATAGCCATAGAAGTGGAGGTTTTTTTAGTTTTTCTGGAGCAGCAGCTGTTTTAAGGATCTCAGATTATTTTTTCCTTTTTTATCATAACTTAAGGATTATATCCGGAGGAACATTTTCTTGTCCTCTTAATTTTCTCTGATCTATATGAACCCAAATTCTAGGATTTAAGCTCCCTTCAATAAAAGAGGCCGGTAATTCTGTAACAAGATTTAAAACCCTTAATAATTATTTTTTGTCTATCTTTATCTTTTCTTCTTTTAGCATTTGTCTCTCCTTTATATAAGCCTGTCCCATTTTACTTAACTTTCTTTAACCTCTGATTGATGCTTCTGTCTAAACAACTCTCTTACATATGCTGGCTGAGTTCCCTCAAGTTCCTTACCTTAAATATTGGGTTAGTTCCCCCATACTTCAGCCCTACATTAGGGCGCCTTTTGTCCAGGCCCATGAACCAGCATGAACCCAAATCCACAAACGTGGAAATCTGAAGTGGGAGCAGTAGGAATTAAAAGTTTCAGGCTTTGGGTCAGAGGGGGTCTTGGATGTCCTTTATCATCCAAACCAACTTTATTGTAACATACAGGGTTTTTATAACCAGAAGCAGGGCCAAATTCATTACAGGAGTATGTAAAACGCATACATTTTGGTTAACAAAAAGAAGTCAGGAGTGACACCCAATTGCCATGGACATATTGCCAGGTATGCTAAACAAACATGTCACCTTGTTGCTAGAAGGGAATGGACAATGTAAGCCTCAAAACAGTTACCTGGTCTGTACATTAACATCTCTTTAGATAGGCAGGAAAGAATTGATAGGGAGGGAGGAACAGCCCAACCAGTTTCTTAGAGAAACAAAAGCATTCCAAAGACCTGGGAGTTTTCTCAACTTCCAAGGAGGGAGTTCAGCCTATCATTGTTGGCAGACAAGCAGCAAACTCAACCACCCAAGTGAGCAGTCACTCAATGGCCCCTTCAGTTGCTAATGTATCATCCAGAGTGCAGGCTTTGGCCTGCTGTCAGCACAGTTGTCAGCACCAATTTTTGAAGATGTCAGTGTTTAACTATTGGACTTTTTGTCACCTATGTCAAAAATCAGTTAATAGTACTTATTTGACCCTGTATCTGGTTTTTCAACTCTAATCCATTGATCTGTAGCTCTATTTTAGAGCCAGCAGCATGCTGTTTTTATTTCAATGAATTCATAGTATAGTTTAAGGTCCTGTATGGAAATAAATCCAGCAGATTTTTTAGTATTCAAGTTTTCATGTAGGACCCATGCCAACCTGAGCTCGTGTAGACTGTGGGGCTGCCTCCCTTTGTGCATGAGACCTATAGCCTGGTGCAAAACCCCATCACAGGTGTGGCCAAGGACATCTCCATGTCATCTGTGCATTCCTCAACAGATGTGCAATCTCCCAAAGATTCATGTGACTTCTGTTATCTCCAGATACAACCACACAAATCACCAGTCCCAGAATTATGGTGAGCCCATTAACACCTGTCAGTCCTAAGCCTTAATGTACACAATTGACTCTCATTGCTTGTGTTTTAAATACATATTCCCTTTCTGTTCCTCAGTTCTCATTGATCAATATTTTTGATGCATCATTTTTAATTTAAATTTCATTTATTCCCTAGTTGTACAAATATAATGAGTAATAATCCTGGCTTCCCTCCTTCTCCCCTGTGTTCCCCCCTCCTTTATCCTATATTCATCCCCTACTTCCCACTCTCCTGTCTGTCTACTTCTATCATTCTCAGGGTTCCCTCTGGACCATCTGCCCTGGTAGGGGTTCCGACTCTGTATTAGGCCAAGTGGCCCTTCCTTGGGCAGATCCAATTATGGGGAATTCCCTTCATATGTCAATTCTTAGCTCTTAAGGTTCCTACTGCTTGAAATTTTTCCTCCTGAAAACATCTTCAGTCCATGTGAGTGTCGGTGTTAGGCACAGATGTCAACTTGAGTTGATAGTTTGAGCTCTGGACACATTTGTAGAGAATTAATGGTTAAGTCCATAGCAAACCTGCAGGAGATTTTCTACCTAATAGGGAAAGCCCAGCCCATGGTGGATGGGATTAGGCCCTCGAATAAAAGACAGAGAGCTAGTTGAGAGAGTTGGCATCCTTGAACACATTTGGCCAAACATGCTGTTCTGATAAGTAAGGATCCTTCTCTCAGCCATTACATAGAGATGGTGTGGACAGTTCCCTTGGATCTGGTGTTGGTGTGAGCTCTCCCATCAAGCTCAATTAAGAACTGTAACCACTGACCATAAGAGAAAAATAAACCCCTTGTTCTCTTAAGCCATTTCATGGTCATTTATCAACTATGCAGGCAAACTGCAACAGTGGGCATGTTGGTATGTCAGTCATTATGCACGTTTGGGAATGTCATGTCCAGTGGTAGACATTCCCATCTTTATCCTTATAAAAATCTTATGCCCCTTCTTCTGCAAGGCTCCCAAGCCTTTGGACAGAGAGAGATTTGAGTGGTCTGATTCTGGGTGAACACTGCAGGATCACCAATATGCTGCATTCTAGTTGACTATTGTCTATTTCACTGTTTTTCCACTGCACTAGGCTTAGTCCTTTCTGGGTGTTGAGATACTCTTCTCTCAAATGATTAAAAAAAAAAAACAGTTAAAAAAAGGCCTTTATCAGATAGATGGTAAACAATGGCAGATGGGCCACTGATATCCCCCTGCTCTGTCCTACTCTCGCTCTTCCATCTACCTTTGAGTCTCTTCTTATATTAAGATCTTCATTTAAACAGTCTTTTATCTTTGGTTAGGAGATGGACTTCGATAACAATCAGGATGCAGCCAAGGGTGGTGTAGCAAAAGCAAAACTGAAATCAACTACAAACTATAATTCAGAACACCAAAGACCCTACCTTAATCACCTGGAACCAGACCAGCCAAATCTCTCCCCATCCTAAAGCGCAGGGAACCATCCAGAAGAGGAGGTGGCAAGGTTGTCAGAGCCTAAACGTGGCAGGGAACAAAGATATGCAAGATAATCTAAACAAGTTAGGGCTGTAACAGCCAGAATTGGACTTTGCCTGACCTGAACAATGGCTGGCATGTCAACAACCCCCCAATGTCTAGCATGGATCACAGGGGAGAAGGCTCCAGGGAGTAGGATCCTTTGATGCAAGGGATTAACAGTCATAATAGAGTTCCCATGCTACCAGGGGCCCAAGAAGGGGATCCTTAACTAGGGTGGTTTACTCAGAGGGAGGTTTGGAATTCACATAAAAGGATGTTCCAGGGGACAGAAGGGAGAAAAGGGGAGACGCTGGGTGAGCACGAGGGAAAGAGGGGGCAAAAGGAAAGAAGGAAGTGGGGAAAGTGTAAGCAGGGACAACTGGGAAGGGGAGGAGGAAGGGAGAGGATGGGCGTATCTATTGAGCTTGTATGGTTAGGAAAAAATTTTAAAAAGACCTTTGTATAAGAAAAGGTTTGAAGGAGAAGAAAGATCAGGATTAGGACACAGTAGAGAATGAGGTTGGCCTTCATGTAAACAACCACCTCACTAACCCTAATACCCTCTCCATGAGAGGGAACACATGTGAAGCTAATGAATCACCTCTTCATCTATAATATGTCTTCATTCCATGAAGTCTGGTGTATCTGGCTTTATGAGTGACTGTAGTAACAATGTCTCTAGGGTTTGTCAAATAGTTTTCCAAATTTTAAATAATGTATTTATTTTTGATGGTCTCATACATACATAAAGTGAATTTTGATCATAACTACACCTTTCTCACTATTACTTCCTTTCTCTATCTCTGATAAATACCACACTCCCTCTTTTTTCCCTCCATTCCTTTATTTTTTACTGTTGCATACATGGATATAATGAATTCATAATGTTTTCAATTTCCACTCCTCATGTAATGGTTACTCTTAACTGTTGCTATGAGAGAACATCCAAAGTCAAATAACTTAAGAGAGAGAGGGAGATTTATTCAACTTACAGTTCCAGAGGGGGAAAACAGAATTTCATGAAAGAAGTGGCATGGCTGCCTGGCCAGGTGAAGTTGGAGACTGGCTAAGTCACCCCATCCATGACTGCTAACAGCCAGATTCCTGAAGAGACACTTCTGTTCTGTAGTTCCTTTTATCTGGTCCACTACTGGGAGGTTCCATGAGATCTGGGAAGGTTTCAATCAAATATAGAGCTGATCTTTATATTAGCCAGATAATCTCTTCAGGTGGTCTCAGCTGATTTTGTCAGGTATCCATTCAGCTGATCTTCATTAATTCCAGGTGTGTCAAGTTGACAAGCAGGATTAACTGTCAAACCTCCATCCTATATCCTATCCTTCTTTTCCCCTTGTAATCCTTCATCTTCCCTACCAGACTCCCTCCTCTTTTCAAATTTTTCACCAAAACTCAACAGGGACACAGGGAACTACATCAAACCTTACCAAAATGGACATTGCAGATTGCTACCTAAACTTTCATCCAAGAACCAAGGAATACACATTCTTCTCTGCAGCCCATGAATCTTTCTCCAAGATAGACCACATAGTAGGCCACAAAAATAATCTCCACATATACAAAAAAGTGGAAATTATAGACTGTACCGTGAGACCACCATGGTCTCAAGCTTGGTATCCACAACCAAGAAATAGCAGAAAATATGGTAATTCTTGGAATTAAACACCATGATGCTGAATGAGAAATGGTCTCATAAAGAAATCAAAGTAGAAATTTAAGATTTTCTAAAAGTGAACAATGATGAAAATTAAAACATGTCAAAATCTCAGGGGCTCAATGAAAGCTATCCTAAGAGGTAAGTTTATATCTCTCAAAAATATATCAAAAAAATGGGGAATATCACAAGTAAGTAACATAGCAATCCACCTTAAAGGTTTAGAGACACACACAAGAATAACCCAGTCCCAAGAGGAGTAGAAGAAAGAAGATTAGCAAAATCAGGGAGAAATATCTAAATTTGAGATAAGGAAAATGACACGTAGAATCAACCAGATGAAGACCTCTTTCTTTGAAAAAAATCAATAATATTAATACACCCCTAGCTATATTAAAAAAATCAAGAGAGAGAAAACCAAAATCAACAAAATTAGTAATGAAAATGGAGTTATCACAATTGATACCCAAGAAATTCAGAGAATTACAAGGTCAAATTTCAAAACCTATTCTTCATGAAATTTGATAACAAGAAATAATTGGATGAATTTCTGAGTAAGAATAACTTAACTAAATTGAATCAGGACAAATTAAACTATTAAAAATTCCTATAACCAATGAGAAAATTGATGAAGTAATCTCAAAACTTCCAAACAAAACTGATCAGGACCAGATGGATACAGCACAGAATTTCTTTTCTTTCTTTCCTTTCTTTCTTTCTTTCTTTCTTTCTTTCTTTCTTTCTTTCTTTCTCTCTCTCTCTCTGCGCTCTTTTCTTTTTCTTCTCGCTAGCGTCTTCCTCCTTCTTACTGCTTCTCTTTCCTCTCTCTTTCTGCTTCTATCTCTTCTCTCTCTCCCTCTTTTCTTCCTTGCTTCTTTCTCTTTCTTTCTTTCTTTCTTTCTTTCTTTCTTTCTTTCTTTCTTTCTTTCTTTCTTTCTTTCTTTCTTTCTTTTCTTTTCTTTCTTTCTCTCTCTCTCTTTCCTTCCTCCCTCCCTTCCTTCCTTCCTTCCTTCCTTCCTTCCTTCCTTCCTTCTTTCTTTCTTTATTTTGTCTTTCTCTTTCTCTCTTTCTTTCTTTCTCTTTCTCTTTCTCTCTTTCTTTCTTTACTTCTTTCTTTCTTTGTACTTTCTTTCTGTCTTTCTCTTTCTCTCTGCCTCTCTCTCTCTCTCTCTCTCTCTCTCTTTCTTATTTCCACTCATACAAACGTAATAGGTACACTGGTCCCCTCCCTCCCTCCACCCCTTCCCGGACCCCCATGCTTCCTCCCCCCTTTCCCTCTTCCTTTCCCCCCTCCCTCCCTATCTCCCAGTGCCTCCTCCCCTCCCAGCCCTGGAGCATCCTTTAATGTGCATGTTGGACTTTACTCTGGTTCTTCCTCTCTGATGAGGTGTAAGGACTCAGTGGCATTTTCTAGAACTCTTTCTTATGTCCCCCTTAAGTATAGGAACACTATTGTGGCTGGTAATCCCTAGCTTCTAAGGATCCTTGTGCCTTTAGTCCATGCTAGACTTTGAGGGGTCAATAATGTGTTGGCCATTGTGCAGGTCATGAAAGTCCTATTATGATTGATTCAGCCCTAACTTGTGTGGAGAATCTTGCATATCATTGCTCCCCCCATCCTTGTGCTCTTACAATCTTACCACTCCCTCTTCTGCAAACTTCCCTGAGCTTCAGGATGGGGAGAGATTAGGCTGGCCTATTTCCAGTTGGTTGATGTAGAGTCTTTGATGTTCTGAATTATGGTTTGCGGAGGTTTGCGGATTTTTTTTTCAGTATACTTGTTCCTGCAATGCCCTTGGTTCCATCTCGATGGGTATTGGATGTTGCCCCCTGGCCAGAGATAAAAATCCGTTAAATTAGAGTCTTGTTATAAGAGTATACAAAGGTAGATGGAATGAAAGTAGGAGACCTTGGTGAGGGGGGATCAATTTCCCATTTGCAAAATAGTTACTTTCTATCTGCCCTTCCATTCTGGTGAGATCATACTCCATCAGTTGCAAATGATCAGGAAGGACATCTGTGAACTTAACCAGATGCCTCATTACTTACTTGCAGCCCTTGATGGTGACCTATTTTCTCTGTTGTAACATGATCCTCTCTCTCCTTGTTTCTGATTGGGCCCTCCTTCCCCATCCCTCCTGTTTATAATCTTTGCAATTACTGTAGGTATTACAGAGATTTGTCTCTGAGTGTCTCTAAGTGGTTTTAGTACTAGATCCACCTATTAGGGAGCACATATGGTGCTTAATTTTCCGTGTCTGGGATACTTCACTCAATATAATTGTTTCTCATTGCATCCATTTCCCAGCAAAATTGCATTAATCCATCATTTTTGATGGTTGAGTAGTATTTCATTGTATAAATGTACCACATTTTCCTTATTCACTCATCAACTGTTGGAAATTTGGGCTGATTCCATGACTTTGCTATTGTAAACAGTGCTACTATGAACATGGTTATTCTGGTGCTATTGAGGTGAATTTTTACTGTATGGGGGTTTATTCCCAAAAGTGAGCATATGGCATTTCAACCTTTAACTTCTTTAAGAATCACCAGACCTGGGGCTGGAGAGGTGGCTCAGGGCTTAAGCCTCTGCATTGCAGGCAGAAGGTCCTGAGTTCAGATCCTAGACCCCACATATAGATGCTGAGCGGAAGTGGGGGCGGCCTGCATTTCCCCTGCGTTTCTGGTCCTGGTAGCGCGGAGCCTGTGAATCCCCAGGGCAGTAAACAAGGAGGAGATGGAGGCAGTCCATAGTGGTTCCTGAATGCACCCGTGGTTCTACACACACACACACACACACACACACACACACACTCACATTCACGATTGAATAAAAAAAAAAAAAAGATCACCAGACGGCTCGCCAGACTGACTGTATGAGCCTGCATTCCTACCAGCAATGTAGGAGAGTTTCCCTCTCTTCACATCCTCTCCAACATTTGGTGTTGTTTGTATTGTGGATTTTTGCCATCCTGGCCTGTGAGAGTGATATCTCAGGGTTTTTTTTTTTTTGTATTTCCCTTATGGCTAAGGACGTGCAGCATTTTTAAAGATATTTGTAGACATTTTAATTTCTTTTAAATTCCAATGTCTTTTTTAATTGGGCCATTTGTTTCCTTGGTGTTTAGTTTCTAAGTTCTTTGTGCACTCTGGATAATAGAGCTTTATGAGATATGTGGTTAGTGAAGATTTTTTCCCATTCTGTGGGTTGCTTTTGTGCTCGAGTTACAATTTCTTTATCTGAATAGAAGCTCTTTCATTTTGTAAGATCCCATCTTTTGAGTGTTGGTTGAAGTGACTGTGCTATTGGATGTCTGTTTAGGAACTATTGGCCTAGCCAAATCAGCTCGAGGCAGTTCCCTACCCTCTCAAGTATGGTTTTTATAGTCTCTGGCCTTATATCAATGTCCTTGATCCATTTGGAGTTAAGTCTTGTTTATGGTTACAAGTACAGGTCCAGTTTTAATCTTCTGCATGTGAATATCCAGTTTGGCCAGCAACATTTGGTTGAGGATGCTATTCTTTTTCCATTGGATTTTTTGGACCCCTTTGTCAAAGACCAAATGGCTGTAGTTTTGTGGGCTTATATCTGGGTCTTCAACCCTTATTTATTGATCTGTGTGTCTATTTTGGAGCCAATACCAGGCGGTTTTTATAACTATGGATTTGTACTATAGACTAAGGTTTGGTATGGTTATGCCTCCAGTAGTGTTTTTGTTACTCAGGATTGTTTTGCTATTCTGGGTCTTTTGTGCCTCCATATGAATTTTGAGATTGCTTGGTCAACTTCTTTAAAGAATTGCTTTGGGATTTTAATTGGTATAGCATTGAATTTGTATATTGCCTTTGGTAGAATGGTCATTTTTACGATGTTGATTCTGTCAATACAGGAACAACTTCTGGTGCTTTCTGTAATTTCTCTCTTTTGGGTTTTAAAGTTTTCATTGTAAAGATCTCTTTTTTAGAGGCTATAGTAAATGGGATTGTTTCTCTCAGCTTTTTCACTTCTGTCATTCTGTCCATATAGGAAGGTCACTGATTTTTGTATATTTATTTTGTATCCTGCCACCCAGCTGAACTTCTGTATTAGTTCCCAGAGATTCCTGGTGGAGTTTTTGGGATCGCTCAGGTATAAGATAATATCATCTGCAAATAGAGATAGCTTGACTTCGTCCTTGCTGGTTTGAATCCCTTTTATCTCCGTTTCTTGTCTTATGGCTTCAGCTAAGATTTCAAGTACAATATTGAATAGAAGTGGTGAGAGTGGACAGCCTTGTCTAGTTCCTGATTAAAAAAGGAATGCTTCAAATTTTTCCCTGTTGAGTATAATCCTTGCTGTGGGCTTGTTGTATACAGCTTTTATTATATTGATAAAGGTTCCTTCCATTCCAACTGTCCCTAGGGTTTTGATCATAAAGGGCTGTTGGATCTTGTGAAAAGCTTTTTCTGCATCTATCGAGACTATCATGTGGTCTTGGACTTTGGACTAGTTTATATGGTGAATTACATTTATTGATTTGTGTATGTTGAACCAACCTTGTGTGCCTGGGATGAAGCCTACTTGATCCCCATGAATGATCTTTTTGATATATTTTTGAATCTGTTTTGCTAAGACTTTGTTGAGAATCTTTGCATCTGTGTTCATCAGATAGATTGGCCTATAGTTTTCTTTTTTAAGGGTGACTTTATTAGGTTTTGGGGTTAAGACGATATTAGCTTCATAGAATGAATTTGGTAATGTTCCCTCTTCTGCTATTTGATGGAACAGTTTAAGAGTATTGGTGTTCTTAGCTCATTAAATGTCTAGTAGAACTCTGTGCTGAATCCATCTCGTCCAGGACATTTTTTGGTGAGAAGATTCGAGATTACTTCAACGATTACATCATATGTTTAGTAATTCACTACTTCCTGATTCAATTTAAGTAAGTTGTGCTTACTTAGGAATTCATCCATTTCTTTTGTGTTGTCAAATTTCACAGATTATAAGTTTTTGAAATATGATGTCGTAATTCTCTGGATTTCTTGGGTATCAGTAGTGATAACTCCATTTTCATTTCTAATTTTGTTAAATTGGTTTTTCTCTCTCTTGCTTTTGGTTAATTTAGCTAAGGATGTATCAATCTTATTGATGTTTTCAAAAAACCAGCTTTTTACTGGTTGATTTTCTGTATCATTTTCCTAATCTAGATTTCAGATATTTCTCCTCTTATATTGCAAATCTCCTCTCTTCTACTGCTTTTGGGATCAGATTGCTCTAGTGTCTCTAAAGCTTTAAGCTGCATTTTTATTTATTTCTGATGTTTCCATTTTTTTGATGTAGGTATTAAGAGCTACGAACTTACCTCTTAGGAAAGCTTTCATTGTGTCCCAAAGATTTTTGTAAATTGTATTTTCTTTTTTTTTTTAAACTTTTTTTATTATCTCCGCTCATACGAACTTAATAGGTACACCGGTTCCCTCCCTCCCTCCTCCTCTACCCGACCCTTCTGCTCACCCTTCCTTCACCCCTCCCTTCATTCTGCCCAGTACTTCCCCTCCCCTAATCCCGGAGAATCCTTTAATGTACATGCCAAACTCTCCTCTGGGTCCTACTCTCCGATGACGTTCAAGGACCCAGCGGCATTTCCCTGAACCCTTCCTTGTTCCCCTTAAGCATAGGAACACTATTTTCTCTGTCAATCCCTTGCCTCCAAGGATCTTGGTGCTTTTAGAAAGCGCTAGACTTTGTGGGGTCAATAGTGTGTTGTACATTGTGCAGGGCATGCAAAGTCCAGTTATGATTGCTTCAGCCCTAACTTGTGTGTAGTATCTTGCTTATCATTGGTCCTCCCATCCTTTTGATCTTACCGTCCCCTCTTCTGCAAATTTCCCTGAGCTTCAGGATGGGGAAAGATTAAAAAGTCTAACAAATATCTTAAAAAATGCTCCACTTCCTTAGCCATCAAGGAAATGTAAATCAAAACTTCCCTGAGATATCATCTCACCCCGGTCAGGATGGCAAAAATCCACAATACAAACAACACCAAATGCTGGAGAGGATGTGGAGAGAGGGGAACTCTCCTACATTGCTGATAGGAATGCAGGCTCATACAGCCACTCTGGCGAGCCGTCTGGTGATTCTTCAAGAAATTAAAGATTGAAATGCCATATGACCCTGCAATTCCACGTCTGGGAATAACCCCCCATGCAGCAGAGGTTCACCTCGAAAACACAAGTGCGACCATGGCACTGTTTACAATAAGAAAGTCATGGAATCAATCCAAATGTCCAACAGTTGACGAATGGATAAGGAAACTGTGGTACATCTATACAATGGAGTACTACTCAGCCATCAAAAATGATGAATTACTGGAATTTGCCGGGAAATGGATGTCATTAGAAACAATTATATTGAGTGAAGTATCCCAGACCCAGAAAATTAAGCAACGTATGTACTCCCTAATAGGTGACTCCTAGTACCAAACCCAACCAGCACACCTAGAGACACTTGACAATAAATCTTTGTAATACTGTAATTGCAAGGAGTATGAACAGGAGGGATGGGGTAGGAGGGCCACACCAGAAACATGGAGAGAGGGGACCATGTTACAGCAGAGAAAATAGGCTTCCATCAAGGACTGTAAGTAAGCAATGAGACATCTGGTTAAGTTCACAGACTTTTCTTTCCTGATCATTTACAACTGAGGGGGTGTGATCTCACTAGAAGGGGAGGGCATATAATCTGGCAGATAATAAGTAACCATTTTGCAATTGGGTGATTGACCCCTCCCTCACTATGGTTTCCTACTTTTATTACATCTACTTTTGGATATACTCTTATAACAAGACTCTAGTTTAACAGCTTTTTATCTCTGGCCAGGGGGTGACATCCAATACCCATCAGGATAGTGTGAAGGGCATTGCAGGAACAGCAAAACTGCAAAAGAAAATTGGTAAGTTGTATTTTCATTATCATTCACTTTAAGGAAATCTTGAATTTCCTTTGTCATTTCTTCCTGAATCCAAATCTCATTTAGCATTGTAGTGTTTACTTTATTTTCTGTTGTTTGTTTTGTTGTGGATGTCAAGCTTTAGGACATGGTGGTACAGTCTAGAATTTCAACTTTCATGTAATTGTGGAGATTTGTTTTGTGGCCCAATATGTGATCTATTTTGGAGAAAGTTCCATTTGCTGCTGAGAAAAATGTGTATTCTTTGGTGCGTGGATGAAAAGTTTGATAGAAATCTGTAAGGTCCATTTCAGTAAGGGTTTGATTCAGTTCCAAAGTGTCTCTGTTAAGCTTTTGACATGTTGATCTATCCCATGTTGAGAGGGCAGTTTTGAAATCCCCAAGAATTTTCGTTTTGGTGTTGTTTTCTCCCTTTAGATGTTGTAGGGTTTGCCTAAGGAATGTGAGGGGGGCCGTATTGGGTGCATATATTTTCAATATTGTGAAGTGTTCCCGGTGAATTGTACCTGTGACTAAAATGTAGTATCCAACTGTGTCTCTTAAGATTTGTTTTGGTTTGAAGTCCACTTTGTCTGAAAGCATAATGGGTACCCCTGCCTTTTTCCTGGTTCCGTTAGCTTGCAGAATTTTGGACCAGCCTTTTACTTTTAGGATGTGCCTATATTTTGTGGTGAGATGGGTTTCCTGCAGGCAGCAGATGGCAGGATTGTGATTTTTAATCCAAGTTTGTAATCTGTGTCTCTTGATCGGTGAGATAATGGCATTAACATTTAATGTTATAACGGAGAAATTATTTTTAATTCTGGATATTTATTATGTTTAGTGGCTTTTGTAAGTGTATTGTTTCGCTTTTAGGTTTTAGTGGTATTATATATCCCTTCTGTCCTCCTGGATATGCTTGTTTTTCTCTTCAAGCTTGTGTATCATTTGTAGCATTTTTTCAATGGACATGTATCCCTTCAAGTTGTCATTGTGCTGGAAAACTTTTCTTTCTCCCTCGATCATGACGGACAGTTTTGCAGGGTGTATCAGCCTGTGTTGACATTTTTGCTCATTCAATATTTGAAGTACATCTCTCCAAGCTCTTCTTGCTTTTACTGTTTCCATTGAGAAGTCATTTGTTATTTTAAGAGGTTTACCTTTAAAAGTGACTTCTTTTTTCCTTGAAGCTCTCAGCAACATTTCTTTGTCCTGAATGTGGAGTGTTTTAAGTCTTATTTGCCATGGTGAGATTCTATTTTGATCATATCTGTTTTGGGTGTGTAATGCCTCTTGTACATGGATGAGCCTCTCTTTTCTTAGATGAGGAATGTTTTCTTTGATGATAGTTTGAAAAATTTCCTCAGGTGTGGTATTTTTGGATTCTTGCTCTGGGATTCCATGAATACACATGTTAGGCTTCTTCAGGGTGTCCAATAACTCTTGAATATTTCTCTTAAGTATCTTTTTGGCTTTAACAACCTCTTCCATTCAGTTGGATAATACTTCCACTTTGTCTTCAAGATCTGAAATTCTATTTTCTGCTTCATTTGTTCTGCTGATAAGACTCTCTTTTGAGTTCTGGGTTGAAGATAACTTGTCTTTTAGTTCAGTTTTAAACTCTGCTTGAGTCTGTTTTAACTGCTCTATGCCTATTTTTGTTTCTTGAACTGTTTTTCTCAACTCCTCCAAGTGTCTGTTGTGTTACTCTTCAAAGTGGTTGATGCAGTTGTTTATTTCCTCACGCATTTCCTCTTTCATAGTATTGATCATGGTAATGATCATGTTTTGAAAGTTGTTATCTTGAGTCAGGATTTCTTAGCGATTTTCTTTGAATTTGCTCTTGGTGGAGTCTATCATTATAGGGTTAATTCCTTCAATGGGAGATTTGTTTTCTTTGGTTTTGTTTCTTATGGATTTGCAATATGACTTGGTCATTGTCATTTTAACTCTTAAGGCCTTGTTTCATTTTCTGCGTGTTTTTCACTGAACTGAATTAGTTGGCCTGGAGCAGCACCTGCTCTGACTGGCTGGTGGGAGGAGCTTGGACTAGTAGGTTGCCTGGGGTTTGGGGTTGAGCAACAGGTGCTTACCTAGGGCACAGTGTGTCCTGGCTTGACTGCACACATCTCATCGGGTGGGGAGAGTAGAGTGCAGAATTCTTCCAGACATTTAAAGAAGAAATAACACCACTACTCAACAAAATCTTTACAAATTCGATTCAAAAAATATCAAAAGAGTATTCACTATGATCAAGTAGGATTTTCCTGAGACACACAGTTTGTTCACAAGTGAAAATTTATAAATATAATCCATAATATAAACCAATCAAAAGTGCAAAAGCACTTGATACTCTTAATAGATGCAGAAAAAGCTTTAGAGAAGATCCAACAATCTTATATGATTAATACCCCAGAAACAGATGGAACGGAAAGAACTTATATCAACATAATCAAAGCTATATACAAGTCAATAGCAAGGACTATACTAAGTGGGGAAAAACCTAAAACATTGCCACTTCCATTCATTCTATTCAATATTGTACTTGAAATCTTAGTTAGAGCCATAAGATGAGAGAGGAAGATAAAAGGAATTCTGATCAAAAAAAAGTGAAGGGATAAAGCCTACTTGATCCCTGTTAATGATCTTTTTGATATGTTTTGGAATCCAATTTGCAAAGACTTTGTTGAGAATTCTTGCATCTGTGTTCATCAAAGAGATTGGTCTATAGTTTTTTTTTTCAAGTGTATCATTATTAGGTTTTTGGATTGCAACAATATTAGCTTCATAGAGAGAATTTGGTAGTGTTCCTTCCTTTGCTATTTGATGGAAAAGTTTAAGTAGTGTTGGTGTTACTAGCTCCTTAAATGTCTGGTAGAACTCTATGCTGAATCCTTCTGGTCCAGGACATTTTCTGGTGGGAAGATTCAAGATTACTTCATCTATTTCCTCATATGTTATAGGACTTTTTAAATAATTCACAACTTCTTGATGCAATTTAGGTAAGTTGTGCTTGTTTAGGAATTCATCCATTTATTTTGTGTTGTCAAATTTCACAGAGTATAAGTTTTTGAAATATGACCTTATAATACTCTGAATTTCTTGGGTATCAGTAGTGACAACTCCATTTTCATTTCTAATTTTGTTAATTTGTGTTTTTCTCTCTTGCTTTTGGTTAATTTAGCTAGGGGTGTATCAATCTTATTGATTTTTTCAAAGAGCCAGTTTTTTGACTGGTTGATTCTCTGTATTGTTTTCCTTATCTCACTTTTGGTTATTTCTCCCCTGATTTTGCTAATCTCCTCTCTTCTCATGTTTTTGGCATCTTATTGTTCTAGTATCTCTAAAGCTTTGAGCTGCATTGTTCAGTTATTTATTTCTGATGTTTCTATTTTTTGATGTAGGCATTAAGAGCTCTGAACTTACCTCTTACGACAGTTTTCATTGTATCCCAAAGATTTTGGTAAGTTTTATTTTCATTATCGTTCACTTCCAGGAAATCTTGAATTTCCTTTGTCATTTCTTCCTGAATCCAATTCTCATTCAGCATCATGTTTAGTTTCCAAGAGTTAGTGTATTTTCTGCTGTTGGTTGTGTTGTGAATGTCAAGTTTTAGACCATGGTTGTCTGATAGGGTACAGGCTAGAATTTCAACTTTCCTCTATATGTGGCGATTCATTTTGTGTGGTCTATTTTGGAGAAAGTTCCATGTGCCGCTGAGAAAAATGTGTATTTTTGGTGCCTTGATGAAAAGTTCAATAGAGATTTGTAAGTTCCATTTCAGTGAGAGTTCAATTAAGTTCTAATGTGTCTCTGTTAACTTTTCACCTATTTATCTATCCCCTGTTGAGAAGGAGGTTATGAAATCCCTAGAAATTATCATTTGGGGGATGATTTCTCACTTTAGACGCTGTAAGGACTCCTTAGTGAATGTGGAGGAGCCCGTATTCAGTATTTTGAAGTCTTCCTGATGACTTGTACCTGTGAATTGTATCTGTGAAATGTACCTGTGAATTGTACCTGTGAATTGTACCCGTGTTATCTCTATTTGCAGATGACATGATCATGTACATGAGTGATCCCATAAACTCCACCAGGAAACTCCTAGAACTAAAATAGAAGTTCAGCAGGGTAGCAGGATACAAAATAAATGTACAAAAATTAGTTGCATTCCTGTATATCCAGAATGAAAGAAGTGAAAAAACCCTGAGAAAAACAATCCCATTTACTATAGCCTCTAAAAAAAATGAAATACCTTAACTATCAGGGAAATGCAAATCAAAATCTCTAGGAGATATGATCTCACCCCAGTTAGGTTGACAAAAATCCACAATACAAACAGCACCAAATGCTGGAGAGGATGTGGCTTAAAGGGAACTCTCCTACATTGCTGGTCTGGCAATTCTCAGTCATCAAAAATGATGACTTAATGACATTTGATGGGAAATGGATGGAATTAGAAAAAATTATATTGAGTGAAGTATCCCATATGAAGAAAATTAAGCTCCATATGTTCTCCCAAATAAGTGGATCCTGATACCAAACTCACTTAGTGACACACTCAAAGATAAATCTCTGTAATATCAACTGTAATTGCAAAGATTATAAGCAGAGAAAGAAAGGGAAAGAGGGCCCTGCCAGAAACAAGAAGAGAGGGGATCATGCTTTAGCAGAGAAAATAGACCACCATGAAGGACAGCAAGTAAGTAATGAGACATCTGGTTAAGCTCACAGACATTCCTTCCTGGTCATTTGAATCTGATGTGGTATGATCTTACCAAGAAGGGAAGGCATGGAGCCTGGCAGATAGAAGATAATTATCCTGCAAATAAGAGACTGACCCCCTCTCACCTACTCTTATTCCATCTACCTTTGAATCTACTCTTGTAATAAGACTCTATTTCCACAGCCTTTTATCCCTGGCCAGGGGATGACATCCAATACCCACGAGGATGGAGCCAAGGGTGGTGCAGGAGAGGCAAAACTGAAAAAAATATCAACACACCATAATTCAGAAAATCAGAGACTCTAAATCAACCACGTGGAACCAGGCCAGCCTAATCTCTCCCCATCCTAAAGCTCAGGGAAATTAGTGGAAGAGGGGGGCAGTAAGAATGTAAGAGCCTAAAGGTGGGGAGGCAATGATATGCCAAGTAGTCCATACATGGTTAGGGCGAAGCCGAAAGAATCATAAAAGGACATTTGCTCTGACCTGCCAATGTCCCAACATGTCATTGAACCCCAAAGTCTAGAAGGGATCACAGGCCCTCTGATCCTCAGGGGCAAGATTAAACAGCCACCAAATAAAGAATCTTCCTTAAAAAAAGGGGGAGGGAAACACAAAAAAGAACTCTCGGAAATGCCACTGTGTCCTTACAATGCAATCAGAGAGACAAAACCAGTGGGAAAGTTGACATGCACACTAAAGGATGCCCAGGATTGAGGGGGCACTGGTGAGAAAGGGAGGGGGGGGGAAAGGAAGGGGAGAAACGGGAGGAAGGAGTAGAAGGATCTAGGCGGGTGGAGGGAGGGAGGTGAATTGGCACTTACCGCATTGTATGAGTGGAAGAAAAAAAAAAAAGGAATAGATATAACAGGTTACAATTTCTGAATAGATTGAAAATTTGCAAGTTTCAGACTTCTAAACATAACCCAATTTAATATTTTATTCAACTCTATTATGATAGAAATGCGAAGGAAAACGATTAAAAATCAGAATTAACATAATGGAAAATTTATTTTGTCTGATGAAACAGAAAAGGAAATATCTAATTAACAGGTTATTAGGGTAAAATTATTGAGTGTTAGACATTGTGTAAAATCTGAGCCTGGAGAGTGTGGCTCAGAGGGTTAACCCTCAGTTGCCTTGCAGGCGGCAAGGTCCTGAGTTCAGATCCTAGACCCCATGTATAGAAGCCAGGGGAAGCTGGGGCGACCTGCGTTTCTGGCTTGGTGGAGCAGCCTGTGAATCCCCAGGGCACAGAGTAAAAAGGAGCAGTGGAAGGCGTCATGGTGGGTTCCCAAATTCACACATGGTTCTACACACCACACACACTACATTACACCCCATGCACACATGCACATTGAATAAATAAAAAAAAAAATTAAAAAATTAAAAAAATTTAGTAAACAGTGGAAATCTCATACAACAAAGTTTTCCTAGATGATTTTCAAATTTCTACCTAAATTTTAAAAAATTTATTTATTAACAGTTGTATTTCTATTGTATGGCAAAGGTTAATTAATTTGAAAAAAAACATATTCTAGCATGCATCCTTAAAAATAAGAATTGTCGAGATGCATCATGTGATCATTGTAGAAATAATTTTTGCCACATTGGCAAAAGTACAAAGTTGAGAAAGTGTTTATTTGCTTTGGACTTAGAGAGAAAGTGGTATTCAATATGCGTATACTAGATATGTGGTCTAGAGAAGTATGTATACATTATCGTTAAAAGAATAAAGATTCTCCGGGTACAGTTAAAAAATGAGAAATGAGTTATTTGGTTCTTTTTACCTCAATCAACGACGAATTATTCTTTGATACATATGACAGTCATGTTGGTAGCTCGAAGTAAAGGAAAGAAAATAAACAGGACAATGGGAAAATGCCGAGGATCTACCAAAAAATATATATCGATAAAAAAACTACACCAAGGAGGTAAATGCCCAATCTAAAAAATTGGCAAAAGAAACTTTACCAAATATTAAATTGAATGTCCAATAAAAATATATTTAAAAATATTAACATCTAGCAAGTGTCAGGGAAATGGAAATAAAAAATGTACTGAGGTAGGATCTCACCATGGTTAGTTTGGAGACATACACGACAAAAAACCACAAAATGCTGGAGAGGATGGGGGGAGGGAAGGGAGAGGGAACTCTCACTTGCTGTTGGATGCGGCTTCCAACCACTCTGGGAATTAGCAGGGCATCTTAAAAATGCACTGTAATATGAGCTGCTTAACATACTAGGACTCCTTAATCTCCCCTTATGGACTATTACTTATCTTCTAACACTTTTCCTTTGAAGATATCGTCTCCCATCCCTTCCATTCTTTCACCCCATTCCTTTTTCTCTTTTTACTCGCATTTCGTTTTTCCTTTTTCTTCCTCTCTTCGTTTCTTTTCCCTTTTTTCTTCTGCTTCATTTTCATTCATTTCTCTTTTAAAATTTATTGGTTAAAAACTTTCATTTGTTAGTTTTCTCTTAATTTTCTAAGATTTGGCTTTTCTCACAATTTTGTTTGTTGGTCAATATGTGTTCTGTTTTGTGTCATGATAATTTCATTCTAAAGTGANTTGACAGTTTCCTGAAGGCTTGTCCTGAATTTGCTTTAAGTTCTAATTCTTCACAAATTTTTAAAGGCCCAGCTCTCCATTTTCAACTTGACATATGTATCTTTTGAGATAACAAGGTATCAGTTCATATATCAGCCACTGACCACTGTAAGAGAAACTTGTTTGCACAATGTTGATAGCAGAGAAAAACTGTAAATGGAAGTGTATTTAGAGTGCCTTTTGCCAATGAGGCTATTTAGATAAATAATGATTATAATTGTCCTTCTGTTACCCTATGAACTCTTATATTTTTCTCCCACATTTTTTCCTCATCATATAAGCTCAATAGTTGTCCTGTCCACAAAGCAAGGCAACCCCTGTGAACTCTTTAGCAATGAGCTTTCATCTAGGTTATAAGTAGCAGGCCTGAACCCCCACAAAATTAGACAAGAGGGAACCCTGGGGTCCATAGAAGTGGCTAGTAGGAGGGTGAAAGGGAGTAGAGTGGATTGATAAGGGGACAGGTGAGGGAATTGGGAGGAAAACAGGAAGTATTACATCAAGTAATGCTTGTAAAAATTAAAAAAAAAGAAGGAAATAAAATAAATTTCTAAAAACGAAACAGAAAAGAGTTCGTTCATTTAAGTAAAGGCATCGTGTCTAGTTAGGCACAGGTGTCAACTTCAGCAGCTTGACGGTTTGGACTCTGGGCACATTGGTAGATAATTGAATAGTTGAGTTAAGTCCACAGCAAGCCTGCAGGGAGAATTTTCTAAGCACCTATGGTGAGTGAGATTAAGCCCTGGAATAAAAGACAGAGATCTGGTTAAGAGAGTTGGCATCCTTGTGCACACTTGGCCATACATTCTGGTCTGGCAAGTAAGGATTGTCCATCTCTCAGCCATTATGTAATGATTGTGTGACCAGAACCCTCAGCCCTGGTGTTGGTGTGAGCTCTCCCATCAAGCTGGATTAAGAATTGTAACCAGTAATCCTAAGAGAAAATAAATGCCTAGTTCCCTTAAGCCATTTGTTGGTCATTTTTTAGCAACCATGCAGGCAGACTGCAACAGATAGGAAATGAGAAGACAAAAATAAATAAATAAATAAATAAAGTACCAGGCATGAATCTCCTTACGTAAAGCAAGGCTCAAGACAGATTGCAAAATGGTTGGTGGGTCCCTAGCAGTAATGCTCCAGTTGTGCTATGTCGTGGTTTGAAGAAGATTAGACCCCCACAGGTTCTAATATTTGCATTCATAGGTGATTTTAATGTGTGAGAAGCTATTGTCACCTTTGGAAGGTGATGCTTTGCTGGATGAAGGCACATCACAGGAGTTAGACTTTGAGGTTTACTAGTGAGCCATGCTTTCTCCCTGTTTTCTCTTTATTTCTGCTTCCATGATGACTTAAGTGTACTGAACCAGGTTTCTGCTTCTGCTTCCAAATGTGCCTTCTGCTATGACATTTCTGCCATAGTGGGCTATATTACCTCAGGAACCATAAGCTAAAGCTATCTCCATATTGCCTCCTAAGTTTTTGTTCTTCTTAAGTTTAGTCTGAATTTTGTCTCATAGCAATGAAATAAAAGTTCATGCAGTAAAAACTGGTAGTGGGAAAATGAATATTTCTGTGAGAATAAGAGTATTTTGTATTTAAAAGTGGTGTGTTCAGTGATAATGAGAAAATTTGCTTCCAAACATACAGTAATGCTGCAATATGAGGTTTTTTGCCTTTGTAAAATGTTTTCCTGGAGAAATGTGGAGAATTCTGGGAAATGAAAGACATTTTTTAATTTTCTTTTTCCTTTGTCCAAAATTTTATTTTTTCCTAACAATAAAAGCACAATAGATACCCCATCTTCTCCCTCCTTCCTCTTCAATTCCTCCCCCTCTCCCAGTGCCTCTCCCTTCTCCCTCCTATCCTCTGGAGCATCCTTTTGTGTGAATGCAAACTTCCCTCTGAGTACTCCAACCTACTGAGGTTGCAGGACTCATGGCATAGCCTGGAAACTGGGCTACCCATAAATATGGGAACTCTATTATGACTGCTTAATCCATTGACTCTAAGAATCCTACTGTCTGGAGCCTTCTCCCTTGTGATGCATGCTAGACTTTTGGACGGTCGTTTACATGTCAACCATTAAGCAGGTCAAGTAAAGTCCAATCCTGGCTACTGCAGCCCTAACTTGTTAGAGTATCTTACATATCATTGGTCCTCCCCATCTTTGGGCTTTTTCTATCTTTGTGCCCTCTCTTTCGCAAGGTTCTCTGAGCTTTAGGATGGGAAGAGATTTGGATGGTCTGGTTCCAGGTGATTAATGTAAGGTCTTTGGTTTTCTAAATTATGGTTTGTTGTTGTTTTCGGTTTTGCTTTTCCTGTTTTGCCCTTGTCTGCATCCCAGTGGTATCGAAGGTCACTTCCTAACCAAAGACAAAAGAATGTTTAAATGAAGATCTTAATAAAAGAGAGTCACTAAAAGGAGATGCAAAGGTAAATGGAAGAATAAGAATAAGACTCAAGCAATCATAATTGGACTTTGCATGCCCTGTGCAATGTCTCACACACTATTGACCCCCCAAATCTAGCATTTGCTAAAAGCACCAAGAACCTTGGGACAAGGGATTGACAGCCAAAATAGTGTTCCTATGCTTAAGGGGGAACAATGGAAAGGGTTCAGGGAAATGCTGCTGGGTTCTTGTATGTCATCCGAGAGGAGGACCCAGAGGAGAGTTTGGCATGCACATTAAAGGATTCTCTGGGGATTGGAGGAGGAGAGACACTGAGGGGTTGGGAGGGAGGGGTGAGGAGACGGTGAGCAGAGGGGTCGGGGGGAGGAGGAGGGAGGGAGGGAACCTGTGTACCTATTAAGTTTGTATGAGCGGAGATAATAAAAAATGTTAAAAAAAAGAGATTCACTAAAAGGAGTTGCAAAGGTAAATGGAAGAATAACAATAAGACTCAAGAAAGGGGGTGTTCAGTGTTCCTTTTGCCAGGTGGTTACCTTCTATCTGCAAGTTCCTATATCTTCCCTGATTGGTGAGTTCAAACCTGTTCAATCCCAGTGACCAGGAAGGGAAGTGAGAATGAGCTGTACCAGATATTTCTCTACTTACATGGAATACATGACCACGGCATATTTTCTCTACTGAAGCATGATCCCCTCTCTACTTTTTTTCGGGGGGGAACCCTTCCTTCCCCTTCCCTACTATTTATAATCCTTTGCAATTACAGTGGGTATTACAGAGATTTATCTCTGAATATGCCATTAAGTAGGTTTGGAACTAGGATCCACTTATTAGGGAGTATATATGGTGTCATATTTCTATGTATAGGATACTTCCCTCAATATAATTTTTTCTAATTCCATCTATCTCCCAGCAAATTTCATGAATTCATCTTTTTTGATTGCTGAGCAGTATCCATTGTATAGATGAGAACATTTTTATTATCTATTTATCAACTGTTGGGCATTTGGGTGGATTCCATGACTTTGCTATTGTAAATAGTGCTGCAATGAACATGGCTGTTCTCATGTCCCTGTAGTGCATTATAGGGGATCAGGTTCACATGGCATTTCAAGCTTTAACTTTTTTAGAAATTGCCATAATAATCGCCAGAGTGTCTGTGTAAGCCTGCATTCCCACTAGCAATGTTTGAGAGTACCCTTCTCTCCACATCTTCTCAAGCATTTGGAGTTGTTTGTATTATGGATTTTTGCTATCCTGACCAGGGTGAGACAATATCTCAGGGAAGATTTGATTTTGCACTTTCCCTGATGGTGAAGCATTTTTGAAGATATTTGTAAGACACTGCAATGATATTTTGATAGGCAAACAGACTTAATGGACCACCTTAGTGAGAGTTGTGATGACAGAATTTCTGAGGGAAATGTGGAAAGTGAAGGCCTTACTTTTTATGCAATACACTGCTTTGTGAAAGGGACTAGGGAAAATAAGCGTGATGCTATGATCCTTAGAGCAATGGATTAACAGCTGTAATAGTGCTCCTATACTAATGGGGAACACAAAAAAGAGTTCTAGGCAATGCTACTGAGTCCTGACACCTCATCAGAGAGGAGGACCCAGAGGGAAGTTTGTCATGCATACTAAAAGATGCTCCAGGAATGGGGAGAAGGTGGCACTGGGAGAAAGGGAGGAAGGGGGAAAGGAATGGGAAAAAGGGGGAGGAAGTAAGGGGATCTAGGGAGGGGTGGAGGGAGGGAAATGGGGTACTTATCAACATTGTATGAGAGGAAGAAATTAAAAAAATATGTGTGATGATTTATCAGAGGATGTTACTGTCTTTTTGATTGTCATAAAACTTGCCGCTGAAGTTGACTTAAAATATGAAAGACTAGAGATGTATTAGGTGAATGACTTTTCAACATAAGAAAGTGACATGCAAGATATGACAAAGAGACATGGCTACTTTACTGTGCCTTTATTCAGGTCTATGATGAAAAAGAGCAACAAGTGGAACAGAAGCAAACAAATGCTGCGAACTTTGATTTGAGAAAACTTGAGGACCACAAGAATGTAGGCAGCAAAACTACAGTTGTTGTTAAGGAGAACTACCATACTAGTGAACCAAAGCCTGTGAAGGATAAGAACACAAACTCTTTTGAAAAGAAAGTTGAAAGTCAGAACTCTTATGCCTTTGAACAATCAAGTATACAGGAGATATTTCTTCTAACATCACCATAAAGAAGCTAAACCAGTTGTGCTCCAAGGGTCTCAGTCACCACCTGGAGGTTATAGTAGGACTGAGCAGCATTGTCCACTTGGTACTGGCTTCAGAGGCATTAAAGAACAAGAGTAAGGAGGTCATTTTCCCTCATCCACAGTTTCAGGAAGCTCTTGAAGCCTGTTAGGATATGAAAGAGACAGAATACTTCCAAGGGTCCACATTTTACGACATGAATTTGAAGCATGAACTGCCTTGTAAATGCAGGTTTAGAGATGCCAGAGCCTATATGTGACATGTGTCAGTCGGGCTAGATACAATAAGAGGAGCCAGCCAAAGAGAATGATGTGTGTTTCAGGCAACTGTGATGGAGAGTTGAAAACAGAGTGCTTTAAAACTGAGATAATTTCAAAGGAAGTGTTACATGCTTGACTTCAGGGTGTTGGACATAGAAATATAGAGTTGGGAGAATGTTCTTCTGGTTTCCAGACTGGTAATGAATTCTGATTACACAACTAATCCTCCCTTTTTGAATGGGAACATTTATTCTGTACCGTGGTATTTTACCAGTATGTAAACTATTTTTGTTTTTACAGGAGGTCACAATACTTTGTGTTTCAAAAAAGACCTTGAAACTTTTCACTTTTATATCAGTGGGGTTCCTATAGTCTGTGGGGACATTTAAAATTAGACTGTATGCAATTTCCAATTATGAAGTGGCCATGAGCTTACTGGTTCTCAAAGGGTGGAATGTTATAGTTAAGTGAATTGTCCCCACAGCCTCATTTGTTTGTATCCTTAACCCATTTTAATATTGAGACAGTCTGTACCATCTTTAGGAGGATGTGGGGCCTTCCTGGAGGAAAGCATGTCACAGGGGAAGAGTCAAGAGGTTTAGTACCCTGTCTCTGCATCCTCTCATTTCTTCTTAGTCTCTTTGCTTCAAGACTCACCATAGTTCCATGAACCAGATTTCTACCTCCACTCAACCCTTCTCTTATTCAATCCCTGCCAAAATAGATTTCATCCATATGTGGAAACATAAGTTAAATAAAACTCACTTTCTCCCTTAATTTCTTTATGATCATTGCTTGGCAGCACCAGAAAGAATATTATATTTTTCATGGAACAAAAAATAATTACAAAAGAAATAGAGTCATTCTTAGGGCAGCAATGAATGAAACCTGCAAAGCCAGTTATCTGCCATTCTGTGAAGTGTCCCAACTACTGCTAACAAACTGGGATAGATATAGGGCAAGGAAAAGAGAAGTAAGAAGAACAGAGAACACTTAAAAATCCTCCACATTTCTACCAAGACATTTGCTGCAGCTCACTCTCATTTCCCTTCCTGGTCACTTGGGACTGAACAAGTTTCATATAACCAGCAGGGAGGATAGTGGGACTGGAAGTTAGATGGTAACCAACTCCCAAATTAGAGACTGACCCCTCTCACTGCTGTGTCCTTCTTCTGTATGTTCATCTACCTTTGAATCTCTTCTTATATTAAGATATTCCTTGAAACAGTCTTTTATCTTTGTTTAGGAGGTGACCTTGACAACAAATCAGGATACATACAAGGGCAGTGCACGAACAGCAAAATTGAAAAAAATAAAACAAATTCAGAACACCAAAGACCCTACATTATTCACCTGGAAACAGACCAGCCAAATCTCTCCCCATACTAAAGCTCAGGGAACCTATTAGAAGAGAGGTCAGAAAGATAGAAAGAGCCTGAAGATGGGGAGGACCAATGATAAGTAACATACTTGAATAAATCAGGACTGCAGCAGCCAGAATATAGCCACAATGTGATTGGATCTTGCCTGACCTGCACAATGGGTGACATTTCAACAATTTCCCAAAAGTCTAGCATGGATCAAAGGAGAAGACTTCAGGCAAATGGATCCTTTAGAGGGAAGGAATTACACAGTCATAATAGAATTCCCCAGCAAATTGCATTAATTCATCATTTTTCATAGCTGAGTAGTATTCCATTGTATAAATGTACCACATTTTCTTTATTCACTCGTCAACTGTTGAACATTTGGGCTGATCCAATGACTTTGGTATTGTAAACAGTGCTGCTATGAACATGGTCGTGCATATGCCGGAAATGGATGGAATTAGAAACAATTATATTGAGTGAAGTATCTCAGACACGGAAAATTAAGCACCGTATGTACTCCTAATAGGTGGATCCTAGTACTAAACCCACTTAGAGACACTCAAAGACAAATCTCTGTAATACCTACACAGTAATTCAAAGATAATAAACCAGGAGGGGGATGGGAGAAGGAGGGCCCCACCAGAAACAAGGAGAGAGAGGGAGGGACCATGTTACAGCAGAGAAAAAAGGTCACCATCAAGGACTGCAAGTAAGTAATGAGACATCTGGTTAAGTTCACAGACTTTCCTTCATGATCACTTGCAACTGATGGGGCATGAGTTCAGCAGAAGGGGGAGCACATAGGCAGCTAGATAGAAAGTAACCAGTTTGCAAATGGGTAATTGACCCCTCTCTCACCGCCATCTCCTACTTTTATTCCATCTACCTTTGAATATACTCTTATAACAAGACTCTAATTTAACAGGTTTTTATCTCTGGCCAGGGGGTGACATCCAATATCCATCAGGATGGAGCCAAGGGCATTGCAGGAGCAGGAAAACTAAAAAAAAAAAAAAAATCAACAAACCATAATTCAGAACATCAGAGACTTTATATCAACCACCAGAAACTAAGGCAGCTTAATCTCTCCCCATACTGAAGCTCAGGGAAATTTGCAGAAGAGGGGGCAGTAAGATTGTAAGAGCCCCCCACCCCGGAGCCTAGCCCGGCCAGCAGCACCCGCGCCCGCGCCACGGCTTTGCCCCCAGCCCCCCCAGAGCCCAGGTGAGAGAGAGCCCCTCCCAGCCCAGCGCCCCACCCCGGAGCCGACCGCCCAGCCAGCAGCACCCGCGTTCGGCCACCGGCTTTGCCCCCAGCCCCCCCTCCGCGCTGAACCCTGACCAGCGCCCAGGTGAGAGAGCGCCCCTCCCAGCCCAGCCCCCCACCCCGGAGAACCGCCCAGCCAGCAGCACCCGTGCATGGCTGCCGGCTTAGCCTCCGGGGCCCCACCCCAGACACCAGCCCCTCTTGCCCA
>JALPQD010000153.1:2065266-2430266 GCA_023101885.1 Typhlomys cinereus
ATTTTTTAAAAAATATTGAATGATATTGCATAAAAATAATCTGAGAAGCGTTTGATACTAAGAATGTAAAAAGAACTTTAAAATTCAAAAATAAAACAAATCACCTGACTAAAAATAGACAATAAATTTAAGAACATACTTCTTAAAGAAAAATATCTAGCATGAGAAAATAAAGCACCTGGATTCATCCCCCACAATCAGAGAGATGGAGAGAGAGAGAGAGAGAGAGAGAGAGAGAGAGAGAGAGAGAGAGAGAGAGAGAGAGATTATTATTAGAAAAATATTCAATATCCTTAATTATCAGAAAAAATTAAATATCAACACAGGATACCACCTCACCTCAATAATGCAGTATATTATCAGTAAGGCTAAAGAAAACTCATGTTCCAGAAACTGCTGATGTAATGCTGTATATTGTTCCTTGAAATGTGCAGCAGTTGCAACAATTATGGAAAACATATGGAACACCCAATTAAATGTTAGCTACCTTATGTCCCAATGGTACCAGTACTGGGAGTGTATCTGAAAGAAATGTTATCTGTTATCTTGAAGAAACATCTGTACACTGTATTTATTGCAGCACATCTCACAGTGTTCTAGTTATACTTCTGTTGCTGACACTGATACATGATCAAACAATTTATGGGAACAAGTGTTTGTTTTCTTGGTTTACAGTTTCCGATTGTAGTTTATTGACATTACAGGGAAGTTCATACCCTAAGCCAAGAGATCTGCCCTCACCATATACACAGAAAAAGCTTGGAACGGTACAGATATACTTTCTCACTTACTAGTCCGGCAAAATACTAAATCTTTTTTCTTCATCTTATCCACTTGTCCAGAGAAAAGTCCCACCCTCTATGGGCTATCTCTTCCCGCATCAAGTAATCGATCTTCCAAAAGCTTGTTTAAAGTTTGTATTAACAAAAACAAAACAAAAGAAAACAAAAATCTGTTCAAAGATGTGAAGATTCAACCTTTAAATGTCAAATTCTGTCAGGTTGACATCTATAACCAACTGCCACACAAAATAATCAAGAAATAAAAAAAAACTAAGCTTTCATTTAAATGTCAAATGTTTGTATGCATGTGTGTATATCTTATGTTTGCGTTTGCATGTGTACATGTATGAAATATAAACATCTTAGAACATCTAGTGATGTTCCTCTGTACTTCAATAAACATGTCTTTCACAGAAGAATTGAAAATAAAGGAGGATTTACCTTAATCAGTCTTATTAATGTTAAGTGCAATAAATAAAACTCCTACTTCAATCAGTAGTTGAAAACAATTTGTAAATAAAGGGAACCAAACTCTAAACTCTTCAGAATTCCAGAACTTAGTGGTCTAGAGACATAAACCTGTCTGCAATGCAAAAATCAGAGAAAGGGGAAGAGATGGAGATATTTCCAAGGGAAATATTGAAGAGTTCAAAGAAGAAGAAAAATGAATATAAACAATTCAATTCAGCTGTAATTGTTGAGTTTAGGGAAAAAAACAGTTTGATGATGTATTGAGACTTAACTTTAAACTTCAGGGAGCAGGAAGTGAGCAGAAATACCAAGGCAAGGCAGTATATGTTGAGCAAGGCAGAATATGAACATAATGTTTTCAAAATCTACTTTTTTCATCACCATACTACCTAAAGTGTTAAAATGAGATGTATAAGAAACATGTCTAAATATCAAAAAAAAACAATAAAACATTCAACATAAAAAAAGAAATACAAACCATGACAATGTCTCTGGCAAACGGAAAAAGGAAACACAGGTAGGATGGGCTTACACTATTTTGAGGAATGAAGTTTTATTATTGAATGAAGTTATGGTGTTGTGTCCAACGTCTGAATGTTTGAAGAACACTCAAGAACTGACTCTGTTAAGCAGGAAACTGGAAACCTTAAGAATTTTATCAGTCACCTCAACACAGTAACCATAAATCTCATTGACTCAGTTACATATCTAGGCACCTGGACATCTGGACCCTTAAGGCCTTGTTTGTGCAGGTTCTTCTTGGTCCCTTATCTAAGATGCCTGGCATCTGGTTTCTTTTTAACAGCCTTCTTTGTGCAAGTCTCCTTCCTTTGTTTCTTAATTGGGACTTGCTGTGGTTTTTCCGGGGATAGTACGTGCTCAGAATCAACTTGTTTACAGGAGTTTTCCTGTTCCTGTCTATTAAGCTTCTCAATAAAATAAAAAAAAAATAGAAAATTGGACTGGTGAGATGGCTCAGTGATTCAAGTTTTTGCCTCCCTTGTAAAAGGACCTGATGCCAGAACCCTCATAAAAGTGTTGGGTAGATATGATAGCAAACTGTAATTCCGGATCTGGAAGCAGGAGCCTGGGAAACCTCAGAGCAAAGCAGTAAAGAAATAGAATGATTCAGAATGATCATTGATATCATTCTGCACATTGCACCTCTGCCAGCATACACACTAAAGTACCTTCTGATACACACACACAGACACAAACACACACACACAAACACACACAAAAACACATGCACACAGAATGTGAAAATAAAAGGCAATAATAAAAAAAATGTTGGATACCATTTAGCAATATCAAAGAATGAGAACTTGTTCACTGTGGTAACATCTGTGAAAGAGAAATCACTGTTTTAAATTAAACAATTCAGGCACACAAAGACAAATACTACATGATTCAGCTACTAGAGGTTACTAAACTGATCTTGTATCCTCTTTGTTTAGGTATTCATCACTCATTAAGTTTTTTCCTACTTTATGGTTCAGATAGAGATCCAGCACATCTTGTATAAAAACTGAATATGACATGTTTCCTGGCATCTTTTGAAATATGAATTGTTCTCCAGAGACTCATGTGTTTGAATCTTTTGTTGTTTGAGAAGATCATGGCACCTTTAGGAGATGGAGACTTGCTGGAGAAAGGCAGTCGCAGGGGGTGGGTCTTGAGGTTGGTTAGCCACCACACTAATTGAGATAGTAAGTCTGCTCTTAAACTTGCAACAGTAGTTCTTATCCTCCATGATGTCTGTAGTGACTTAAGCCTTCTCTGACACCTGCCATGAAGGACTGTATCTCCCCTCTGGAACTATAAGATGAATAAATCTCCTTTTATCCCTTAAGTTGTTTAAGCTTCAGTAGTGTCTCACAGCAGCATAGAGTAACCGGTACAGAAATTGTACTAGAGAACTTCAGTGACAGTATGTGAGACTGAAAATCTGGCACCAAAAAGTGAAGTTGCTTGTGAAGTTGAGAGTTGATACCCAGCAGTATGGCCATTGCTGTAATGTGGCTAGTGTGCCTTTGGAACTGTTCATTGGGAGAAATATGGTGAACTTTGGGACTTTGTGCTGGGAAAGCCTTTGTATCTTGGAGACAGGGTATAAAGGCCATTCTAGTCAGAACTTGGAAGAGAATAATGCTGTTAGAGATGCAAATAATGGAAGCCCAGCTTGTGATGGTCCTGGAGGGGAACAGAGACTGTAATGGAAACAGGATGAGAGGCAAATGAAGTGATACATTGACAGACTGATCAGGTTTTTCTCTGAAAGCTTGCCTGGAATTAAATTTGGGTGTTTAACAATGTAACTTGGTTACTTTTTATCACCCTGGTTCAGAGTCAATGAGGAAAAAGAGCAAGAAATATGACAGAAAGATAAAAACTGAGAGGTTTGATGAGGAAATATGCAATGGCAAATTTGAGGAGTTAAACCAGGAAGACCAGGAAAAAACAAAGAGCAAAATGGTAGCTATTGTTAAAGAGCTGAGCTCCATTAGAGAACTAAAACCGGATTTTCATTTGGATAACGGAAGAAGTTGCACCCTGAAGGCAAGATATTCATGGAAGTCTTCCCTCCATAAGAGTGCAAATTCTTTAGAAGGGAAGAGCTGAAGATCCAAGTTCCTGTTTCTCTAAAGCAAATGTCCAAGAGAAATTCTGAGGGTCAGCACTGAAAGGCTGAATCAGGTTGTGATTCAGGAGTACCAATATTCACTAGGAAATTATAGCAGAACTTGGCAAAGATGTTCACATGACCTTGATTTTAGAGGCATCAAAGGTGGAAGCCAAAGAAAGTTGAGCATTCCTCCTCCAAAGTTTCAGAAAATGGATGAATTCAGGCAGTATGTGGCAAGGAAGCCTGCAGAGAGGCTGAAAGAAGGAATTTTGTGCTTTGGAATTAAAACCTTGTTTGTCATTGAGAACTGAAGATATCAGAGATGCCAGAAACAATGTGAGACATCTATCAAGGAAAGCTATGCATCATAAGAGGAGCCAGACCAAGAGAATGACTAGGAGAAGACAACCCAAGAGAATGGTGTGCTCTACTGGTAGCTCCACTGAATAAGTGGAACTGAAGTCTTTTGAAACTAAAATGATTTCAACAAGAAGATCACATGTTGGATATGAAGCTGCAGGACTGTGTCTGTTGTGTTGTTTTTGGTTTTGTTACATACAGACAGATCTTTGATAGATATATCCTATTCCTCCCTTTTTGAATGGGAATGTTTATTTTGTGCTATTATACATTAGAAGTATGTAACAAATCTTTTGGTTTTACACAACTCTTTGGATTGTATTGAGACTACTGATGTAGTCTATGAGAACTTTTAATGTTGGAATGAGTATGGATTGCTTAATGAGATGGCAAGCTATGGAAGCCAAGGGTGAAGTGTCATAGTTTGAAATGTTAGTCCTCCCGCAAGCTCATATGTTTGAATCTTTTGTTGTTTGGGAAGCCCATAGCACCTTTAGAAGGTGAAGCCTTGCTAGAGAAGGTAATCATGGTGGTGGGTCTTGAGGGTGGTTAGCCTTGCCCTGTTTGAGTTAGTGAGTTTGTTCTTGAGCTTGCAGCAGCAACTTTCACCCTGCATGATGTCTGCAGTAACTTACGTCTTTCCCGCCATGAAGTCCTGTTTCCCCTCTGGAACCCTTTAAGTTTTTTAAACCTCAATGGTATCTCACAGCAACAGAGAGTAACCAGTTCACTGCCATTAGCTGATTGTTTTTATTGTTTCTTTTATAACTTACATGTATTTAAAAAGTTATGTAATATATACCCCTTTATGAAAATTTAAAAGTATCCACGATGAATTTATTTGTCATCTTAGCAAAACTATTTTTAATAAAAATAGTAAATATACATGCTTTATAGTATTACATAATTTTATGGAAAAGGGTCACTCTTACTGTATGCATGTAGCTATTTTAGGCATACAAGGCCAGACAATGTGAAACGATGAATAATTATAAGTGCTTTGAGGTCTAAATTAATATTCAATTGATTGTATATTTATATAAGAAATCAATATCATGTTATGTGAATTATTAATAGCTGTTTTCTGATAATTCTGAAACTGAGTTTTGCATTATGTTCCTTTGAGTTTAAAGGAAATTATAATCCAATATATTTACAGCCAAATTCTCACTGAGAACATTAGCAAGTTGCTGACATTAATTTTTCTATGTCTATTAATAATGTATATACTATTTATTTTAAACTAATGAGTAGAAAATGGAACATGCAAAATATAAACATTCAAGATATTACACAGAATAAAAATGAATTGAACAGGGAGTTGAGATATTATTAGGTATTAGAGCTATTATGGTCATTTACATTGATGAGTTCAAATTTAAACTCTCAAAAAGTCTATATTCAAAAAATTTTTTAAATTTTTTTTATTTATTCAATTGTGCATGTATGCGTGTGTGTGTGCATGTGTGCATATGTGTGTGTGTGTGTGCATGTGTGGTGTGTGTGTATGTGTGTAGAACCACAGACGAATTCGGGAACCACTATGGACCGCCTCTACCTCCTCCTTGTTTACTCTGCCCCAGGATTCAAAGGCTCTGCCCTACCAGGACCAGAAATGCAGGCCTCCCCCACTTCCACCCGGCTTCTAAAGGTGGGGTCTAGGATATGAACTCAGGACCTTCCGCCTGAAAGGCAGAGGCTTATTCCCTGACCCACCTCTCTAGCCCCTATATTCAAAATTTTAAGAAAGAGAATTTACCTTATTTAATTCATTCATGCCGTAATAGACAAAAATATAGACAGTATATTCAATCCAATTTTCCAAAGGTGTAAAACTGCTATTCAAACATTTAAGTACAAAATTTTTTCCAAGGATTGGCTTAATGATTTTAAAGATCTTCCCTTGTCTCGTGAAAATACTGATTATTTTATAGCTGTTATATATGCTAACATTATGAAGACTAAGGAGACAAATCTAATTAGGACACTGTTGAAACTATTTAGGAATGAAGAAAGTATGACTAATCATTTGATTGTAGGTAAAAAATTAGACCTGGCATTGAGTTTCCAGACAGGACCTGATCCTTGTTCCTGATAGAGCCTGCGACTAGCATGAATGAATCCCTGTGTTCAATTTCTAGCATCTCATAAAATAGAACAGATAGTTCTGCATCTGTTAAACCTTCTCTTTGAAATTTCACACATCTTATGCCAATTCTTGGCAGTCTTTAGATTAGTCAATCAGTACAAAAATTCTTCTGAATCTTTGCAGAAGTTCTGTTGCCGATTAAAGTGAGACCCATATGCTTTAAACACTGAATTTGAGGAGGAAAGTTATATCACTGCTTAGTATTGAAAGAATTGCCCTTGAGTTAATTCACAGGTTTTATAAGATATTTTCTCTGCATTCATAGGCAATAGCCTGAATGTGCATTCATTTTATTCTAAAAATAATTTATTTTAATTTATTGGAAAAATTTCTGTATCATATATGGATTAACTAGATTCCTTATTGAGTAGACTACATGTAAAAACCACCAAATACCAAAACTCTGACGTATATAATTCATGACATGCATGAAAGCAGAATGGGATCTATGCAGGTGAAAACACAAGGAGAGCATGAGGTAGGGCAAAGGTGGTTGGGAGGCAAGTAAGAGTGAAGTGTAATTATACAAGTGCCTGAAGATTCACCCTCAAAATAATTTTTGTTGCTAACTAAAAATAGTCAATTAAAATTTAAAATAAATACTAAAAGAGCATATAATTGAATAAAATAGCATGTGAATGTCATTTGGAATTTGAGTGTTTATAATCTTACTAACAATATATGATATTTGCTCCTTTTTCACACCAGAGTTCCTTTGCAAATGAACATGAAAAGACTACCTGTGTAGTGTGTTTTACAGACAATTGGTGGAGAGTTTTAGGAAAGCAGCAGAGACCATGAGCAAGTTTATATTTTACCTGATAATCTTTATTGATTTATATGGACTGACTGTCACCATCAACTGAAATTCAGCTTAGTCCCAGTAATCTTCTACACAGAACTTTCTCATTTGGCACTACAGAATTCTTTTCTTTGGAGGAGTCTAAACTGCTCAAATAGCCATCAGACACAGATAGAGTTAGAACACAGCAGAACAGGACTGAAAAAGCCAGGCATGTTTCATACTAATTCTTTCTGGGGATAAGAGGTATCTTAGTTTATTTGCTCTATGACCCTTCAGAGAAGTCAGAAAAACAAAAATCAAAACCTTTATATAGGCAGATGAAATTGTAAATAAACTGTGAAATCTGAATTTTCCTCTCCTTTCACTGAAGTGACGAGATCTTTGCTTAGCTGCCAAAGGAGTTATATACTTACTTTTAAAATAAATATCCTACATACATGATATCTCAGTGCATCACCAGAAGAAGGTATCTGTGTATGTTTATTTGTATTCTGCTATTCAATTTTACCAAAGTGAAAAATATGTATGCTCTATTAGGCACAACATTGTTTTCAATTTATTTGCTTGGGGAAATTGTTAAATGTGCTAGAGGACACATGAATATCTCATCTTCATATATTTGAAGAGTACAATATATCAACAGTTACATTTCCTGTACTGTAGATTCCTGAAATTTATCCTTTGTCAACATCTCACCATGGTTCTCTTCTTTTTCACCTGAGCTTTTGGTAGTCACTATTACACTCTCAATCTCTGTGAATAAAATCATGAAATGTTTGTCTTTCTGGATCCAATTTAGTCCACCTGTTACTAGAAATATATCCAATGGAAATTAAATTTATATATAGTAAAGATATCTGGATGCAAATTTATTGCAGATATTAATGATAGGAAAGAATCAACCTTGGTGCCCATCCAATGAATAAAACATGGAAAAATGAATAGAAACATCATTGAATATTATTGATCCATAGAAAAGAAATGTGCTATCTTTTACAACATGGCACTGTTAATTTTTTACTTTGTTAGTGATATTTTAAAGATTTACTACCTCAATTCAGGAGCTTTAGAGTTGCTGGATTACAGGATGTAGGAGAAAAGAATTTATATAAAATTACTTTTCATAATTAAGTTAAATATAGATAATATCAAGGGATTCTTTTTGGAATCCTGATTAAATCCTAAGACTGAAAATAGAATGAATAAATTTCTTGCCTGACATAAATACTCAAAAATTTCCCAGTAATTAGTCTTCATTTGACTCTTTCTTTTAAATGCTTTTAGAATTCCTCTCCAGTACTAATGTCATTATTCTAGTATACACTATGATAATTTCACTTCAGTTTTCACAGTGCTATTCTAAAAGGCTAAGTATTCTTTTTCCCTTTTTTCTTTTAATGTATGTGAGTTTGAGGTGTATATTCTTGTGTATGGGTGTGTGAGGGGGCAGTAGTATATACAAAAAATAAGATGAATGTATGTTTCTCTAGAGCACCAATGGTGCTACTGAGAATCATTTTTGCTATAAGTCAGGATCTCTGAGCATCATTAGGGCTACTCTGACTAGCCAGCATTTTGGGGGATTCCCAAGTTCTACCTGTAACTAGAGTTACAGGTGGGTTGTCACACCTTCCTGAACTTTTTAAGTAAGATCAGAACTCATGTCCCTTTTTTGTGAGGTGAAGACTTTAATCACTGAGCCATTTCTATAGCCCAAGACTTGACATCCTTATCATTAGTACTAGCTACTTTTTTCCAAGTCTATCACCTGCTTAATAAATTTTTCATATAGACTGTAAGAAATTGGAAGAATTTGATTCATAAAGATAATTGTGTCTACTTTTATCTTCTTTTTTTGCAAATGTTACTTCTTTTTTAATTGACAAGTAAAAGTGATATTCCTTCACAATATAAAATGCTTTTTTGATATATCACTATTAACTTTTTTGCTTTATTACTATAACTGATTTATTTCAGTTTACACATCTTACTTCTCAGTTGTCAAACTTGTTTTTGCTTCTAAAACATAATCACATTTCAAAGCAGAAATACATATATATATATATATATATATATATTTAATATTTTTGGGTGCAACAGCCCTATTATGAACAACTAGTGATTGACTCTTAACATATTTGCTTCCTCTTCTCTGAAGTTTCCTGAGTCTTTTGGTGGGAAGTTTTATATATCCAAATTAGGGCCATACCATCCACAGTAGTTTTTACTTTGTTCTTTAACTAGTTGTGGTTTTTCAACTTTGCATCTTCTATTGCACAGGGATACTTTTTGGTTAAGCGCTGAGTTCTTCTTTGATCTATGGGTATAATGATAAGTGTAGGGATGGTTGCTTACTATCAAGTACTAAGAAGTTTGTTCCTTCCTAGGTGATATGATGGTTCTATCCATAGGTATTTGGCTTATTTTTACAGTACCAGGTGTATACACCAGTTATGGAATGGGCCCCAATAACAATTTGCTTACCCATCTACCTTATAAGCCACTATAGCATTTGTAGAGTAGGTTTCTGTATGGCTGTGTTTTATATGTTCGATGATGAATTTTACTTCCTCCCCCTTATCTCCTGTTCCTTTACATCTCTACTCTTTTTTTTTTATTTTTCCCCAAGTCACACAAGCTCAATAGGTACCCTGGTCCTCTCCCTCCCTTCACCCTATCCCAGTCCCCCTTCCACTCCCTCTTCCCCTTCCTTAAACCTCCTCCCTCCCCCTCTCTTAGTGCCTCCATCTTCCTCCCTCCCATCCCCTGGAGTATCCCCCTGAGTGAACGCCAAACTTCCCTCTGAGTGAGGTGTAATGACTCAGTGGCATAGACCAGAGCCCTTCCCCTATCCTCTCCCCCAGTTTCTGCTTAGTATGGGAACACTATTATGACTATTAATCCCTTGCCTCTAAGGATCCTACTGCCTGTCATCCATGCTAGACCCTGGGGAATTGTTGACAGGTCAGTCATTGTGCAAGTCATGCAAAGTCCCACTGTGGCTACTGCGGCCCTAACTTGTGTGGAGCATCTTGCATATCGTTGTTCCTCCCCATCTTTAGGCTCAATAACATCTCTACTCTTTTAAAACATTCTCCTCTTTATTGTTCTTTCAACATTCTTACCCCGTGTTCCATTGTTTCACTATTTTGGGGATTCTCCCTCATCCTCCTAACCTCCACTTGTTTCTTGTTAGTTTACTGATATCACAGGAATTTCAATTAAATAGTATCATTCTGAAGATTCAGTGCTAGCATTCTGATATAAGAGAGAATATGCAGTATTTTTTATATATCTGGACTGCTTCACTCAAAATTATATCTTTCAGTTCCATACATTTTTAATTAAATTATTGATTATTGATTATTATTCAATTATTGAAATTGAAATTATCGATGATTGGATAGTATTCCATTGTGTATATATGTATGTACCACATTTTCATTGTTTCATCTACTGTTAGACTTCTGAGATTATTCCATTTTCTGCTATTGTACATTAAGCAAGGATGTGTATACGTCACTTGGGTATATTCCTCAAAATAGTATAGTTGGATAGGTCGTATGGTAGTTCAGTATTTAGCATTTTGAGGATTTCAAATAGACTGTAAAAGTTTGCACTTCCTCAAACTTTCAAAATATAAGGGATACTTTCTCTCTGTGTGCACTTCATCACTTGTGGTATCTTGGAGTGGTTTTAATTTGCATTTTCCTGATGGACTTTGAACATGTTGAGATATTTGTTAGACATTTTAATTTCATCATGCTAAATTTTCTTTGCAGTTCTTAGGACTTTTTATTGGTTTGTCTTCTTGATGTTTAGTTTATTCAGTTCTTTGTGTACTGTCTATACCGATCCTTTACCAGATATATGATTTGTAAAATTTTTTTCCCATTCCATTGGTTGCCTTTTTGCAAATTTAGCAGAAGATTTTTAGTTTTATGAAATCATCCTTGTTAATTGTTGGTCTTTGTTCCTGTGCAGATGGAGTTCTAGTCAGAAAAACTTCATGGTACTGGCACAAAAACAGACACACTGACCTAGAGATCAGAATAGAGTATCTGGATATAAATAAGTCTGTGCACATAGAGTCATCTGATGCTAACATATAGTCAACAAGGATGGCAAAACAGTATAAAAAGACAGCAAGCATTTTTAACAAATGGGAAAAGTGGAAAAACTGAATGTCAACATGTAGAAGAATGAAACTGGGATCATATCACTCATAATACACAAAAAATAATTCCAAGTGGATCAAAGATCTCAATATAATGCCAGAGATGTTAAAACTCTTAGAAAAAAGAATATGGAGTACACTAGAGTGCAGGACAAAGGGAAAGGTTTTTCTAAATAGAAACCTATCTACACTTCTGTCTTCTTTAACAATTCCATCCCCTTATACAATATGTTATCCAATACTGATATACTTTGAATGTGAATACCCCCAACCTTACTGTGTTTATTAGTTGGTCTATATTTTGCCTGTTATTTTGACAGGGAATGGAAACTTTAGGAGATAGAACCTAACTGAACGAAGTATATCATGAAGGGCTACTGTCTCTGAAGTAACCTCCATTACACACTTCTGCAAACAGAGTGATCTGCCCTAGGCCGAAAAACAATAGATCATATGGCCAAGAACTCTGATGCTGTGTGCCTTTCTCTTCAAAACAGTTCCTCTCATGCTGAGTTGTCTTTTATGATACACGTACACATTGACAGTTATGGTCTATGTCTTGACATTCAGTCGCATCTGTTGAAAAATTTCCTTGAAGTCTAAAATTTGATCAAGACTCCAAATTTTGACTTCACAGCATCTTTATAACATTTTAGCATCTTAGCAACAATCTTCATTCTTTTCCTCTATCCTCTGGAAACCACTGATGTATAGTTTTTCTTATTGCCTCTTTTGGAGCTTTCATGTTAATAGAATAACATTATAGGTAGCCTTCTGAATTTTGTGTCTTTCATTTGGTTTCATGTTCATCAAAATCATCCAAGTTATAGGAGGTATTTGTATTCAATCCTTTCCATTATCAAATAATATTTTCTTGTATACATCTTATTTTGCTAACAGTTTACTAGTTTTTCTTATTTGTGAATTTCATAAATAATAAAAAAGTCTGTGGTATTTCTGTATTAGTTTGGATACATAGATAAATTTTCATTTATATTGTGGATATATTACAAAATAGATTTCTGGATCATGTTGTAATTCTGCATTTTACTTTTTGTGAAACTGTCAAAGTTAATGTCAGCATTGTGGTATTTTTAGGATAGCCATCTAACAAGTGCAAAGTAGAAAATAATTTTATCCACAATTTTCATTTTTTCTAAATTATTAATAGTTATTTTGATATATATAATAACTTGTGATAAATGTATATTAAAATCCTGTGTCCATTTTTCAACTGAACATTTTTCCTCTGTGTATAGCACATTATATGTACCAGCCCTTCAATAGACATAATGATTTCCAGATACTTTCTCCCACTCTATGGGTTTCTATTTACTTTTAGGATTATGCTTCTTGTATAAAAATTTGAAGAATTTGTTCAAGTACAATTATTTTATTGGAACATTTTAGGTGCATACATGAATATTGTGAATTATGTTGTTTTCACCCTTTAATTTCCAATCCCACTCTTCCTTCCTTGCAACCCTTAATTTCTTCTGCCAGACTCCCTCTGAATTTCAAGTCTTTTTGTATGTGTGGCTCACTGTGTTTCATCTAGTTCACCTTTAATGATATATACCTAACATGATTCATGCTCCAGCAAGTATATAGATCTGTTGGTATACAACTGAGGAAAGAATCACCTTTTTTCCCCCTGTTACCTGTAAGTCTTCATCAGTATTATAGGGAGATATAGAACTTCCTGAGATCTTTCCCCTTTCATGGTGTGAGGTTAATAGGACAGTTTTTATGAAGTTCTTGTGAAAGTGTACACATCTGCCATGAAATCATGTATACCAAAGTCCTGTGATGTCTTGGAGGTAATTACTGGCCCTCCACTGACTCAGATTCATATAATCTTATTGCCCCCTCTTACATCATTTTCCCTGAGTCTTGGCATTAGTATGGCTTAAATGTCCTATTTAGGACCAAACAGTCCACAGTCATTTTTTTCTTTTTATGTAGAGTTATGTCTTTTTATAGTATAGTCTACAGTCTATAGACACATTCTGTCATAAAAGAAAGCTTCCAGGTTGCTTCTCCAATCTATGGGTATTATTTCAGGACTTAAAAGGCAATTTAATATAGTGTTTTCATACCTAAGCTTTCATACCTTTTCCCTGTGAATTAGGTCATCATTCCTTTTCACACATTCTTATTCTAATTTATGTGTTTCTTTCTGACAAGCAGGACTTAAACTGATCAAAAAGCTGTTGGTTGTCTCCTTATTGCTATTATACTGATGGTTGTTGCTTGCTGTTGTGATTATTATTGCAATTTGCAGATTTTTTGGATTGATGGAGACTTTGCTTTTCTCTCTCCCTTCCTCCTATGCTATGCTAGCTATGCTATGCTAGTTATTCAGAAAGCAGGGAACTTCCAGGTCAGTTCTGGCTGGTGTTTCTTGTTCATACCCTGTGTGTTGCATGTGTGTTGTATCTTCAGTAATAGGGTTTTAGTGCCATTTTCTGGAGAGCAACCAAGAACAAGGGAGATAGTCTATATTGTTTTCAGGGACCTTTGGGACCTCTCTGACCAACAATTTATCAGCAAGTATCACATACCTGTAACTTCTAGCATTGATTAATTGCCTGTGGTTCAAAGTGGAGCACCCCAGGGCCTTTTTTATTTTGCCCTATCATCTTCTCTCTGTGCTTCTCTATACACAGACTGTCCATTATTGTTCTTTTTTAAAAACTCATCTTTTTGCATATTAATATAATGGGAGGTTCCTATTTGGTTGTATCCCACATTCTTAAGGTTTTCAATTAGTCCTTTAGCCCCTTCTATACCTTATCCCTCCATTCTACTCTATGTATTTTCTTCCATTATTCCCTCCCCCCTCATCCACCTATTGTATCCTATATCTCCTTCTCCGAAGTCTTCACCTTACATAATATTTTTAAAAATAGCATTAAAATTCTCAACTTCAGCAATAAGATAGTAAAATGTTTTAAGATTAGCAATCCCTGCACAGAGATTTGCATAAGTAAGTAAAATTGATTCAATTTTAAAAACATTTGTTGAAATAGTATATTCTATCATAAAAAGGTACCTGTTATTTTTATTATGGTAAATCTACTTGGTTACAGGATGAACTCCGACAGCACAGAATATCCAGCCAGAACTCTGAGTACAGCAGCCACAGAAGACCCTGTGTTTGTCGAGGCATCCAACCTTGTTGAAGTCACTAGTTTTCAGACTCTCCAATGTGTAGGCAGTCATTGCTGGACTACTTAGTCCATATCGTGAAAAGCAATCTAAGAAATTCTCTTTCAATGTTTATTTATTCTTTTGGCTCTTTTCCTCTAGATTACCTTGACTAATTCAGTGCATATTTGTTCATTTATTTATGTTGTTATTCAGTACAGATTTATTGTATTCCTTTCTATGTTATGAACTAAAGAACTATGAATTGAGGCAAGCTCTTTTTCTTGATTAATGTGTACAAGTCACATGTATTAAAGCACAAGGTGAGTTGCATGTCTAATTCATGTACATCCTAAGGGAAGATTACTATGTAAGAAATTATATGTGCTTGTATCAGGGAGCTATAAATAATTTTTAAGATGATTTGAAAGTTATGGTAACTCTAAAAAGTGCTTTGTAGTCAGAAACAACCATGTGTAGTGGGAACATAGAATATCAGGAAGAAACACATAGTAGCAAGATCTTGTAAGCACAATCACAGAACAGGTAGAGCTCAACTATGTTTTCCTTCTATATGAAAATCAAAGTCTTGGGTAATATAAAACATGGAATTATCACTTTTTTATCGTTTTTAAGTGTTCATGAGGGCAGGGTTACAAGCAGAAATTCAGATAGTAATTATCCAGAAGGGAAGTGTCATGGTTTGAATATAAGTTGTCCCCCAAAGACACATATGTTTGAATCATTAGTTAACGTTTGGAAAGGTTGTGGCAACTTTAGGAAGTGGAAGCTTGCTGGAATAAGGCATGCCACAGGGGGTGGACTTCAAGATTATTAGCCCTACCTTGCTTCTGCCAGTCGTCTGCTTTTGTTCTTAGTCTTGAGGACTCCAGGATGTTTGTGGTGACTTGACACGCCTATAGCTTCTGCTGCCTGCCATGCTTTTCTTGCCAGAATGGGCTGTATCACCCCTCTGCACTCATATGCCAAAAAAAATCTCATTTTCTTTCTTAAGTTGGTTGTATGAGTATTGTCTCACAGCAATCAATAGTAAGAATAACCGCTATGAGCAGTAAGAGTCAGAAGTAAATAGTGCCTCCAAAATATCATTCAGCACTCAGCAATCAGAGCATGATTGAACAGGTAAGGAGTTCCATGAAAGGAATATTCAGTTATTATGATTTAGGACATTATGGCTGAAGCTACACTACTCATTCTTTGGACTTACAGAGGTAAAAATTTTTGTCACAAGTTACCTGATTGCTGACATTTTTCTACAGGAATACAGATTGGCTAAGACACACAGATTAGCAATGTTCAAAATACTATTTTGAGAGATGTAGATGTAGATTTAGAAATGTAAGTGCTCAAAAAATTACCATGACTTATAAGTGTGCTTCTATAAGATATCTTGGGTATGACAAGAGTGGTCTGTAATTCAGGTACTTTAGTATTAGAAAACATGTGATTATTTTTCTAAAGTTTACAATGAATTGAAACAGAAAATTCAGATATCTGCAGTGATCTGAGATGTCAATGAAGACAGGTAACATTAATTTGTTAGCTACACAGCTATAAAGTACTTTAAATAAATTTCATGAGTGGATAATAGTGCTTAGCAAACACTGAAAAGCAATATTAAGAAGGGGTCACCTTGGTGACTACTTTAGAACACATTTAGAGTCTCATAAGAAAAACAATGCAGGCATTAAGGTTTATCTCAAAAATGGAATGTTGAAGTTTGAATTCGTAGATATTGGTGAATCTGAGATTCAATAATATAATTTTAAAAGAGTAAATTGCTAAGTAATTGACAGAAGCATGGAAGGAAGAAATACTAAATAATGAATTTCTATTCTTATACATGGTTGAGCCCTCCTGTGAAAGTGCCAGAGGGCCATCATGGTGAAGCAGAAATCTACTTCCATGCCAGGTACACTACTGACAATGAGCAAAAAAAGAGGTAAAACAGCAAAGTACATCTTCACAAGAGATGTAAGTTATCACTCCAGATGGATAATTAAAGGTGTAAAATATCTGTGGAAGTATCTATACTCAACTCAAAAACTTACATATTTAAGGATGAAATAATTCTTCCTTAAAAAGGTTTCTTTTTTTGGTTAATTTTTTAAAAAATGTATCTTGTGTATTCAAGGTAGTCATACCAGTCATGGTATACATACAGACTTCAGAAGAGAACTTTCTGGACTTCACTGTTTTAGCTATGTGAGTTCTGAGAGCAAACCTAGATTATCTGACTTAGTGGGAAACACCTTTACTCACTATTCATCTCACTGGGCTATGGATTACCTTCATTCAGGGAAGGAGAAATTTCACTGGAATTGAATAATAATTCTTTAAAAAATTTGAAGATAAATGAAGAATTAACAGAAACAGTCTACATACAGAGGCAACATGGAAGTACCTAGTACATGAAAGGCTCTTCAATGATCTTTTGTGTTATCCCATAATAGGGTGACCCTCCATTACATGAATGCACTGTACATTTCAAAATACAGGAGTGGATTTTTGAAAACTTCTGCTATAAAGGCATGATAAATGTTTAAGGAAACAAAGTTATTCTGATTTAATAGTATTTAATACATGAATACATCATAATGTTATTTTACTCAGCGATACTAATTATTTTATGCTTTTGTGTTTCAGTTAATTTTCAAAAGGTGTCAGGGCAAAAGAGAGACTTCCCTCCCCCTGCCAGGTTCTGAGCAAGGAGGGGTAGTATGAATCATGTGGAGAACATTCATTTGGTTTAATAAACAACAGTGACCTTCTTTAACTTTAAGAACTGTAACATGAGAAGAAAGTTCAGAATTTTTCAGTGCTTGGAGTCAATTCCCATTTCCAACTTCTAATGTAATCTCCATATGCACAATGCACGGGCTGGGTTCGAGGAGGAGGGTCTGAGAGAAATGTCTTTTCCTGACACTTGTGACTGAGAGTGGGAGGACCAGCTCCATCCATCCTGGCACTCCTCGAGCACCCCCACTCCTCTGGTGAGAAAAGAATTCAGGCATGGTGCTTGGATTAGCTTGCCTTTCTTAGGTGACATTTCTGTGCAAGTGTAAACATCTGGTTCTCCTAGTCATCTGAGACCTACTTACCATCAAGTTATAAATCCTCATCTTTGTTTTTTCTTTTCTAATACTGAACTACATATTTCATATGACAGTGATTTGATAAAAATTGTTTACTAAATTGATATTCCCCTCCCCATGTTCCTGTGTTTCAGAACAATGAAGAATACATTTAGAGATTGACAAGAAGGAAAACAATGTAAGAGTTAGAGTTTATCTCAAAAATGTAGTGTGGATGTTGGAATACTTACATATTGATGAATGTGAGATTTAACACTATAATCTTTAGGGAGTTCCTGTGTTCCAGGGCAATGTCATCTCAAAGAGCAGAATGACACTTCTTTAATTAAAAAACTAGTATTCTTTTAAGATCTTAGGTAGAAAGATATGTCTGATAACCTACCCATGAGATTAACCAATTATCCAAACAAACAAGGAAACAAAACTCAATTAAACTTTAATTGCCTAGTCTGATCTAATTCATCAATATGTGTTTTATCTCTCTAGACTTAAGGTGAAAAAATCATCTATTAAAAATTAGGTTTATGCTATCTTTTACCTATCTTTCAATGTGCCAGATAAAAACATTGAATTATGGGAAATTTAATAAATTACTCCTCACACCTTAAAGATGACTGTTATTTTGTTCATAGGGTTAATTATCTTAGAACTATTTAGAATATATATTTTAAACATTATAAATTGTTTTTGTCCTTGATGTTTGTATTTTTATTAATTTTGCTTTTCTTGTAATGTGTGCACCTTTATGGTGATGTTTCTCAAGGTTCCATTTCTCATTTGAAATTTCAGAAAAGTGTTGCATTTCAAATGACAGAAAGACACTTAAACATTCAGATGTATTTAATAGGAAGTCTGTCAACAAACAGAAAACAGTTTTTGCATAACCTCAAGATACTCTCTGGAACCAAGGCATTTCCAAATTTCTATATACCAATTATAGGACTCAGTTTCCCACTGCAAGTTGCAATAGATGTGTGTTTATTTATGTTCTCATGGCAATAATGAAGAAAGTCATGAAAGGTAGGCAGTATGCCTGCAAAGATGATCACTCTTAGAAACATCATGAACAAGTCACAACTGATCCACATGACATTTCTAGACTAATATCACTTAGGATCTCTGGAAGAGAGAGAAGGAATGCAGGCTAGTTAATCTAATCATATAATCTATTTGCTGTATAGCCTCATTACTATTGATCATCATGCTTCGGAAATATTTTGGGAAACAAACACGATGTTGCGCATGATCTATATCTTTCATAAGGTTTGAATTACTTCAAACATCAATGAAACTTCATATTTACTAACCATTTACTTAGTGCCAGAGCAATCCTTTGAATAACAATCTAATTCAATCATCTTGATTCTGTAGGATATCAAGGATCTTGAATTGTACACGTGACCACATGATGGTTTCCACTCTTGAATTTTGATTAAGTGTACATTATATCTACTCTCTTCCTCTTACCTTTTTATCTTTTGTTCAAGATCTTTTCTTCCTCATCACCATCTTCATCTTTTCTCTGAGAAAAGTTCTTCCCACAAGAGAAGAGAGTACTACTGTATAATTTAGTATCAAAAGTTTTTTTTCAACCAAAATATTTTGGAAAAATGCCTCATAGAAGTTGACAAAAATATTTATTTATCCATTTTTGTTCTGCCAGCTATAAATATGCTTTTTGAGAGTTGCATCTGTCGATGCAACTTGAGTTTACAAACTCAAGGTCTCTTTAGGATGTTTGATACAGAGCAGATGATAAATAATTACTTTCAGACAAATGTTGGTATTGTGCTAATGAACTCAGTGAATTACTTTAGAAAATGTAATGATTAACTCTGTTTAACAAACTAATTACTGTTCTTTTTGTCAGAACTTTTTCTTCCTATTTTTTGGGTCAGAATTCAAACTGATGGGCTTCATTATGGCATTCTCACACATATGTGTTGATAAAAGTTTGTTCTTATTCTTTTCCCTCTCCATTATCTTCTTACCTGCCCTCTGCATGCCCCTGGTTGGTTCCATAAGTTTTAGGTTCTGTTATTCATGATACACATATATACAGATTTCCCAACACAAAAAATAAATTGAAAAAAATCTTTTCTCATCCAGCTTTCATGCTCCCCTGCTCACTGTTCAGAAATGTAAGTCCTATTATAAATTGCTGGGCTATTCTCCTAAGGCACGTATCTTTTTTGTTTGTTTGTATCTTCTAAGCAAAGAAATTCTCTTAAGACATTTTTTGTTTTCTACTGACCTTTTTCTTGAAAAATAATATATATTGTCCTCTCTTTCACAGCATACAGTGTTGTTCCATTTTCAACAGCAGTGTTGTATTTCATTAATGTTTTGCTGCATGTAAATTCATCATGTCATGAATGCAAAAATGTCCTTAAGAATATTTCATGCTGTAGATTTACTGAATCAAAAATTATATAAATTTTAGTCTTACTAAATGGCCAAATATCTCTCCATGAAGGGTATATAATGTAATATTTTTTTCTGGTCGTGAATAAATATATGTTTTGCTCTATTCTAGATACTACTACATGAATAAATATTCCATTTACTCACAGTTCACACATATTTCATGAATTTATTGAAGAAAAGTGTTCTTTCACAATTTTTATAATTTTTTATCTAATTTTTTTTATTTAACAAATGCCTTCTGTTGTCTTGCTAACATCTTCCATTTTTTTTTTATTTCAGCTCACACAAACTTATTAGGTACACCAGTTCCCTCCCACCCTCCTCCTCCCCCCGTACCCCTGCTCCCCCTCCCCACCTCTCTCCCTCCCCATCCCCCAGTGCCTCCCACCCCAATTCCCAGAGAGTCCTTTCTTGTGCATGTCTGATTTTCCACTGGGCCCTCCTCTCCGATGATGTACAAGGACCCAGTGGCCTTTCCCTGAACCCTTTCCCGTGTTTCCCTTAGGTATAGGAACACTGCTGTGGCTGCCAATCCTTTGCCTCCAAGGATCTTGGTGCCTTTAGCAGATGCTAGACTTTGTGAGGTCAACAGTGTGTTGGACAATGCGCAGGGCATGTAAAGTCCAATTATGATTGCTTCAGCCCTAACTAGTATAGAGTATCTTACATATCATTGCTCCTCCCATCCTTTTGCTCTTACACTCTTACCGCCTCCTCTTCCGCAAATTTCCCTGAGCCTCAAGATGGGGAGAGACTAAGCTGGCCTAGTTCTAGGTGGTTGATATAGAGTCTCTGAAGTTCTGGATTGTGGTTTGTTGATTTTCTTTTGCAGTTTTGCTGCTCCTGCAATGCCCTTCACTCCATCCTGGTGGGCATTGTATGTTACCCCCTGGCCAGAGACAAAAAGCTGTTAGAGTCTTGTGATAAAAGCACATTCAAAGGTAGATGTAATAAAAGTGGGAAACCACAGTAAGGGAGGGGTCTATCACCCATTTGCAAAATGGTTACTTTTTATCTGCCAGACTATGTGCCCTCCCCTTCTGGTGAGATCACACCCCCTCAGTAGTAAATGATCAGGAACAAAAGTCTGTGAACTTAATCAGATGTCTCATTACTTATTTGGGTCCTTGATGGAGGCCTATTTTCCCTGCTGTAACAAGGAGAGAAGGGAACATCTTCCATTTTGTATGTGCTTGAAGGAGTTACATAGTCTTGCTTTTGATAAACTATTTTAATTAACTGTCATAATTAGTCAGGATATATTGCTTACTATAATTTAAAAATGATAATGAGATAAGTTCATAGAGACTGTACAATTCAGTGACAGGCAGAGTTAACTGAGATAAAACTGTTTGATCTCCCATCTAATTGCAATCATAATGACAATAGAGCTATATTAATACTTGATGTTATCATGGATAGTCTAAAACACTTTACTGAGGAGAATGGCTCTTTTTTTTTCTTCTTTCTTTTTTTTAATTTTTTAACATTTTTTATTATTATTTCCGCTCATGCAAACTTAATAGGTAGACCAGTTCCCTCCCCCCTCCTCCTCCCCCTGAACCCCCTGCTCCCCTTCCCTCCCTCCCGTCTCCCAGTGCCTCCCCCCCAATTCCCAGAGAGTCCTTTATTGTGTATGCCTAACACTCCTCTTGGTCCTCCTCTCTGATGAGGTACAAGGAACCAGTGGCATTTCCCTGAACCCTTTCTTGTGTTCCCCTTAAGCATAGAAACATTACTGTGGCTGTCAATTCCTTGCCTCCAAGGATCTTTGTGCCTTTAGCCAATGCTAGACTTTGTGAAGTGCGCAGGGCATGCAAAGTCCTATTATGATTGCTTCGGCCCTAACTAGTGTGGAGAATCTTCAGATCATTGCTCCTGCCATCCTTTTGCTCTTACAATCTTACCGCCCCCTCTTCCGCAAATGTCCCTGAGCTTCAGGATGTGAGGAGATTAGGCTGGCTTAGTTCTATGTGGTTGATATAGAGTCTCTGTTCTGGATTGTGGTTTGTTGATTTTCTTTTGCAGTTTTGCTGCTCCTGCAATGCCCTTCACTCCATCCTGATGGGCACTGTATGTCACCCTCTGGTCAGAGACAAAAAGCTGTTAAGCTGGAATCTTGTTATAATAGCACATTCAAGGGTAAATGTAATAAAAGCAGGAAACCTCAGTGAGGGAGGGGTCAATCACCCATTTGCAAAATGATCACCTTTCATCTGCCAGACTATCAAAAAAAAAAGAGAGAATGGCTCTTTATGTATGCTTAATAATTTATGGCTATACAACAGAATAATTCTAAGGTAAAAAATATAATTTTTATCTCTATTTTAATGATATTTTCTCTTCTTCAAATATGAATTTAAATATTTTAACACAAAAATGACTGAAATCAAGCAAAGAAATGGAAGTAACTTTCTGGAAGTGCCATGATGATTATCATAATACCTTCTGTCCACTATAAAGTGGTACATTTCTTGAGAACTTTCCTTTTTTTTTAAGAGATTGAATCCTTATAAAACTTCATAAGTTGTATGTTGTAACTCTATTAACTGAGAACTGAGTGTTTAGGCAATTAAACTATCACGAGTCATGGGCACAGAAATTGGAACTTTTACTGATGTCAAACTGAAATCCAAGTTTCCTAGCAATGCTGCTGTCAAAGTTTATTGAGAAAATTATATTAAATAAACACATTAATACTGTTAGCACACACACATACACACACACACACAATATGCACATATGAGTTGATCCAAGAGTAGGTGTGAAATTAGTGATGCTATAAATGTCTGGATCTTCCTCTAAATTCTATACTGACACAGTCGGTCTTCTGATAAGAATAAGATAAAAATCAGGCATCTAAGGCTTCTGCTCTGAATTAGAAAATTCCAAAGTATCTGAGACAAATGTAGATAATCTAAGGAAAAACAAATCGTGAACAAAGAAAAAGATTTCAGTTTGCCCTAAAATATCAGGAGATATCTATATAATTTTTATATAATCAGCACCAAAGGGTACTTATTATCCATTGATGAAATGTCAGGCTTTAGGAAGTTTTTATAAAATATGAAATTCTATATTTTTGTCATAAAGTAAAATTAAAATTTTTTAACATTATTATTATTATTGCTGCTTATACAAACTTAATAGGTACACCACTTCCCTCCCTCCCTTCTCCTCCCTCCAAACCCCCTACTCCCCCTTCCCTCACCTCTCCCTCCCCATCTCCCAGTGCCTCCCCCCACAATCTCCAGAGAGTCCTTTAATGTGCATACCAGACTCTCCTCTGGGCCCTCCTCTCCGATGACGTACAAGGACCCAGAGGCTTTTCCCTGAACTCTTTCCTGTGTTCCCCTTAAGCATAGGAACACTACTGTGGCTGTCAATCCTTTGTCTCCAAGGATCTTGGTGCCTTTAGCAGATGCTAGACTTCGTGAGGTCAATAGTGTGTTGGACATTGCGCAGGGCATGCAAAGTCCAATTATGATTGCTTCGGCCCTAACTTGTGTGAATTAAATTTAAGGAGTGATCTGTTCCCAAATTTCAAAAAAAAACCAATTTTGTGAAGGATACTCAAGCTAAATCTAAACGATCAATGATTAGTGTTGCTAGTTCATCTATTGAAATTCATGGAGATTTTTGTTAAATTCAAAGCTGATGCTATATGCTTTTTTTTTACTTCTTTTTTTATTAAAAATTTAATTATACATTTTAAAATTTTTTACCAGTTCCCTCCCTCCCCCCTCCTCCCCCCGAACCCCCTCCTCCCCCTCCCCATCTCCCAGTGCCTCCCCCCCAATTCCCAGAGAGTCCTTTATTGTGTACGCCTAACTCTCCACTGGGTCCTCCTCTCCGATGACATATAAGACCCAGTGGCTTTCCATAAGCCCTTTCTCTTGTTCCCCTTAAGCATAAGATCACTACTATGGCTGTCAATCCCTTGCCTCCAGGGGTCTCGGTGCCCTTAACAGATGCTAGACTTTATGAGGGCAACAGTGCGCTGGACATTGCGCAGGGCATGCAAAGTCCCATTATGATTGCTTTGGCCCCAACTATTGTTGAGAATCTTGCAAATCGTTGCTCCTCCCATCCTTTTGCTGGACCCCTCCCTCACTGAGGTTTCCTACTCTTATTACATCTACCCTTGAATGTGCTATTATAACAAGACTCCAGTTTAACAGCTTTTTGTCTCTGGCCAGGGGGTGACATACAGTGCCCAGCAGAATGGAGTGAAGGGCATTGCAGGAGCAGCAAAACTGCAAAAGAAAATCAACAAACCACAATCCGGAACTTCAGAGACTATATCAGGGACATTTGTGGAAGAGGGGGCGGCTATATGCTTTTAATAAATGTAGAAGAGATTTTTAAGTGCACTCAATTCAAACATTTTTTCATTCACAAAGAAGATGCATGTATACAATTCCACATTGTCTTCAGAGTGAGTATCTGATATGTTTATATTTGTTATACAGAAAACATGTTCATTCTCATATATCCATTGATCACAAAGTAACTAAGACTTAATAAAAGGAGTGTTAGGTATATATCCCATATTGCTAACTTTGAATATTATATTATGTAGCTTTGGAAAATATATTTGCTTGATGGTGGCCTATTTTCTCTATTGAACATTGTTCCTTTGTCTTCATTCTCTTTAAGTCTTCTTTCTCTTACTTTTCTATTTCAAATCATTCATGGTTCTAAACGGTAATTTAAAAAAATGGCTTTTGAGTGTGTCATTATGAGAGCTTGAAATTAAGTTCCACTTATAAGAGAGAACATGCAACAACTGTTTTTTTGTACTTAGGATATTTCATTCAGTATGATTTCTTTTAGTTCCATCCATTTATTGACAATTTTCATTCACCTTTCTAATCACTGGTGTTTGGATTGGTTTGAAGCACTCGTTGTGTGTTCCCCATCATGGGGTGGGGAGGCTTAGTGATTAGTGGACAGCCAGATGATGTCTTAGAGGTTGACCCCACCCACTACTGTGCCCTATTCGTGATCTTTCCTCCCCTTCAAACCTTCTCTTTATGCAAAAGCCTCTCTAGCATTTTCTGTATTGGTGGATAGGAAAGGATCACCACACCCAGAGAGTATGCAGCCTTGTGCAGTGCAAGAATAGCAAAATGGACAATAACAAACAACCTGAATACAGAACTCCAGCAACCCTCAATGATTACGTGGTACCAGTCCAGCCAAGTATCACCCCATCCAGAGGCTCTAGGAACTTGGTGAAAGAGGCAGGCAGTATGACTCCAAGAGCCTATAGATGGAGGGTTCTGTTGCTGCACAGGTCACTCCACTCAAAATTGAACAGCCACAGCCAGGAACTCACAGCAATGGGGCTTGATTTCATCACACCTGAACAGTGGCGAACATGTCAACGTGTCCTCATGGACTGGCATATATTTCAGGAGAAATAGTTTCAGGCAGTAGGATCTTTAAGGGCAAGAGGTCAGACAGAGGCAGGGAGTATCCATATCACTGAGCCACCCAAGGAAGGGCCTCTTGGTCTGCCACAGAGGCCTGAACCCCCATGAGAACAGATGATACAGAGGGAACCCCAGGACCCATAGAACCAAAGGAAAGGAGAATAGGAGGGAGTAGAGTGGACCCACATAGGTATGGGAGGGAGGGTGGAATGGAATGGGAGTAGGAAGGAAGAGAGGAAAGGAGGGGAGAATGAGAAAGGCAAGGAATATGTATATAAAAATGTTAATTTAATAAATTTATAAAATATTAGCTGAAAGGCTAACACCATGCAAAAAATCCATGACAATATATTTGCTTTATGGCTTGGTTTTCTTGTGAAAATGAAGGCCTAATATCTAATTTTTCACTTTTTTATAAATTTGGGATAAATTTGAAAAAATACCTGGTAAACAATCTCCTTTTTTGAATCCAGGAATGACTAATAATCTATGGTACCATAGAGTTCATCAATAAAACTCATACAATGCTAGATCACAGTTGGAGTTGTTGAATAATTCATTCTTTCACTCATTTGTTCATTTTGAGTGCCAATTACAGTTAGTTCCAAAAAATTTTCAATGTCCAGCATTTAATATTTATTTCATCTAAAGTGCTTTATCTCATATATTCAGTTGATTGATTCTATCCACTCTGATCATCCTTGCAAAACAGCACCTGAGTCAGAATTCTCTTTATTTTACACATTACTAACACTTCAGATTTATTTGCTTGAAATTTTATTTTCTGTTTTCATCATGAAAATGTGAACCCTGCAAGGGCAAGAACTTTGTCTGTTTAAATAATGTTTTGAATTATGTGTGACAGCCTGCATGTGATCTCAAACATGTTTGAATAAATGAGTATATAAAATGTTCCATATACGACGTTCAGTTCCTACTTATGCCTGTCAAAAAAATCCTTTTATAACATTCATTACTGTTAAAATATTTTCATTTTATAAATATACAATATTTACTTGGCTTGTTTTGGATCAAAATATTTTTAATTAAATGCCAGAGTCAACATCATTATACACGAGTTTCAATACATAATTCTCATTTCTTCCTCAAGATAAAATTCTAGGTTGAAATTTCCTAGTAAAATTATTCATATTATATGACTTCTTAAATACTTGGGTACACATTGGTTAATTCTGTGCCCAGCTGCTAATAACTCGAAAAGTATTTTTTTTAATTGATTTCATGCTTTTGGATAAAGAGATAAGTTAGTTATATAGAAGAAGTTGTGAGAAATAAGGCAGTCTGGGTTAAAATCATGAACTGGAGAAGCAATCAACTTACACACTAAAGGTAGTAATCAATGTGAATATATGTGTTCCAGTAAAAAGTGGAGAATACAGGGGAAAACTTCTCTACAGTCTCCAGTGAAGAACTAAGGGCATGTTCTTCACGTACAAGCTAAGGATGGTCCTGAAGAAGAAAATGAAAAGAAGACTGGAAAAATGTCTTTCTTGGCCTGAGGTCACTAAACTAATTAGATACAGGTGTCAATTTGACAATTGAGGGCTGTGCCTTTAAGTACATCTGTGAAGAATTGCTAATTAAGGAAAGCCTTCAGGAGGTCTGCAGGAGGTGGTCTGACTGATGAAGGAAGACCCAGTACATAGTGAGGGTAACCATTCCCTTGACAGATGGCTAAAATGGAGAGCGCTGGTTTGGTAGTTCACATACTTTGACTGACTCACAGTCCAACAGGTGAGGAGGTTTGAATGTTTCCCTTTCTCAGCAATTCCTATGGATAGGGTGTGGCCAGTTTCCTGGCTCCTTAGTGTATAAGCTGTTTTGCCAAGCTGAACTATGAATTGTAATCAGAATGGTAAGCAAGTATAAAACCCCTTTTTCCCTTAAAAAAGAGTGGAGAATAAAATTTACAAGTAGGTTAAAGACTAACAGTTTTATTAACACAGGTTCTAACAATGGTCTGAATGAAAAGCAGATTAAAATATCCAATCAGCTAATATGATATTGCATTTTAGATGTTAGGAAAGTCAAGATTAAAATAAAGGATACTTTAGTTCTTTAACTATGTGGTCTTCTGTAATACATGTAGCTTCAGATATTGTTTAATGGCATCACGGGAAGGAATTGCAAGTACATCATGATTTTGGAAATAGTTTTCAATAAAAATTCATTCAGTTTTCTCATTTTGTATTTTTAATAAATACAACTTTATATTTTGAAATATCTGATGGTTTCTTAAGCATCTAATTGACTTATATCTCCTGATACATTAATCAATTTACCACATTGTCCATTTTGTTAATAGTGTGTACATGAAAAATATAAAGATAACTTTTTATTTGAATTTTAATAAGACGAATTAGTGTTCTTATCCTTGGAAGATTTTAATCTTTTTAAGAAGAGAAATAATTATAAAAAATAGCAGAACAAAGGTTGAAAAAGCATGCAAAGAGAGAGGAATCAGCTCATAAACAGCTTTAATACAACAGCAACTTATGTGAAAGTACATCTTAAATTTAAAAGGACATTCAATTGGAAGGTTTATGGAAAACTTTTCAGTCTGCATAGGGTATGGAGGGTTTTTTTATTTAATTATTCAATTATGCATGTGTGTGTGTGTGTGTGTGTGTGTGTGTGTGTGTGTGTGTGTGTGTAGAACCACCATGGACCACCTCCACCTCCTCCTTGTTTACTCTGCCCTGGGATTCACAGGCTCTGCCCTACCAGGACCAGAAACACAGGCTGCCCTGGTTTCTAGGATCCAAACTCAGGACCTTCTGCTTGCAAGGCAGAGACTTAACCCCTGAATCACATCTCCAGCTCCAGGTATGGAGGTTTTGACTGTGGTCAGAGAAAGAAAATAAAATATCTGGAGGAACAGAACCGTTAAAAATAATAAGAGATAAAGGATTAAATGAAAATAGCATTCATCTTCTGAGGAATCAAAAGCTTGACTGAAATGCATTCATGATAAATGTAGAAAATCAGATGTGGAAAGGTACAGTAAACTCATAGAAGTGCAAGTTCAGATATTTAATGCAAAATTAGATAGAAGTAGTAACTGTAACTTAGAAACTGTTTCACCTAATCATTATGCATGTGACATTTTCACAGTGATCCTTCTGCTCTCAGAATTGTAAAGAAAGGGTTGATCCATGAATGAAGCTAATTGACACTGAATGAGTCCTTCACCTTAGGGAAGAAGGTTCACTAATGTTTAGCCATAAAGTCCATCACTTCACAGCCCAGTGGGAAGGAGGAAGCAAAATCAGCAGAGGGGCAGAAGTAGTAATGTCATGGCCTGGAAAACCTCATAGACTCTGGGCCACCACTCACAATCCCGTTCTTACAATTCACCCAATATGTGATGTTTCTATGCTAATTTCTCTGGTCATAAAAAACTGTTTTCCAGGACTCTCAAGGGGACTTTACAAAAGTAGTTGAATAATGACAGATAAGTGCTTAGAGCTTCTTATAGAGAAAACTAAACCTCATAATTGCTTTCTTGAATGCTCTTCATTTTATTTTACAGGAAGAACTGGAGTAAGTAAGAAAGAGATGGATGAATATTATCATTACATTGTTGTCTCAGTAAATGGCAGTAGATAAAATTGTATTTATAGAAAAACAGTACACACAATTTTCATTAATGGTAATTTACGATTTAGTAAGAAATGAAATCATCTTAGGACACAGTTAAGTGATGCTCATACATGTAACATATTTGAAATTATGGTTGCATATTATAACTCACATTTGGAATGATTATATGGACTTTTCCAGAAGAGAGCATAGACACATATATTTTGGTCAAGATTCAACTTAAGATCTTAGGAGAGACTCTGAAAAATTATCTGGCTCAGAGTAAATAATTCTACCCTTGGGCCTGCAATATTTCTCTGTATAGTACCAGTAAGTTTATTATATGATTTAAGTTTATTGAAATAAGGGTATGTGAAATAGTAAGCAATACATCTTTGTCTCATTATGTACTAAAAAGATTTCTTATGAAGTTCCCTAATACTCAAAAGACAAAGGAATAATGAGATTATAAGTACAGATGACTCCAGTGACAATTGATTTCTAAAAATCAAATTCTAGGCAGTACTATCCAATCACCTCATTTCTCATGAAATTTCAGACTCTGAGATGATTAAGGCTCTCAAGCATATGCCAGAATTTACTGGTCCTTATTGAATCTTATCTTTAAAGTCTCCTTGTTATTTGAAAAGGTATACTTGTGGTTTAAATTCTGTAACCAGAACAGAAATACTGATAGACTGCTTAGGATCCATTACCTTGAAATCACCTGATTAAAGGCAATTTTAGATCCTTTATGTATACACTCTTCCGCAGTATGGACGAAATGTGATGCTGGTTTAAGAAAGCTGAAATGATAGTTAGAGGAGAATGAAAATCCAAGAGAGTCATTAGTTAAGCCAATCTTGGTGAATCACTTAAAATTTCTGAGTGGTTCACTATTTCAAAAAGTTGAGTACACAATACATACCATTGATCTAGAAAAGAAATATAATCTGTTGTCAGAAGAAATAGGGGTATAATTGGAGGTCACTACATTAAGTTGTTGCTAGTTAGGTAAAATCTGAATTTTTTCACTTATTTGTGGAAACTAAACTACTGAATTCACAGACTAGAATTGAACAATGACCACTAGAGGCTGGGAAAAATGTAAGCCTCTTGCACTGGGAAGAGATAGGTAAGAGTTCTTGTGACACAGAAAGACAGCAAAGATAACTTCTGTTTTTAGCTACAATAGGGAAACTATTAGTTACATCAGCTTTTGATATAATTTAAAACAACAGGAAAGAAAATGTATGAAAGTTTACAGTAAGAAATTGTAAATTTTTGAGATGAAAATGCTTATTGCCTAATTTGATCAATATTCCTTGCTTACATGGATCAATTATTACTCTGCATTCGGTAAACATGCACAAATATTATGTCTTAATGTTCAAAATTTGAAATGTACAATAATATGTAAAATGTTAGGAACTAGAAAGATTGCAAAGAAATCTGATGGTGAAAGAACTAAATTCTAGAATGCATATGCACTAAAATAAAAGAAGTCTGAAACCATATTAAAGTTTGTAGAAAGAAATGAAAGCATCTTGGGACACAGTTAAGTGATGCTCATACATGTAATATATCTGAAATTATGGTTTCATACTATAACTCACATTTGGAATGACTGGAATGATGTGGAATCCTTCTACATTTGTAATGATTATGTGGACTTTTCCAGAAGACAGCATAGACCCACATATATTTTAGATAACAGATAATCTGTATTAAATGAATATTTTAGAATGCCATTGCCTAGGTATTATGGAATTTTAAGAGGAAGTGGTCCAGAGGTTGTTTAACCAGTTCCTTTTAAAATATATATGGAAGATAAATGCAATAGAAAGTAGTACATACAAGAAGTACCCATGGCTCCATAGATGAATCACAGTACAGAACTTCTGTTTTAGGGTAAAAGGAAAGGAAACCATAAATGAAGCTTCTGTGGAAGTAAACAGCTTACTCAACCCAGCAGATACTGCCTTAATACAGATTGATGAATGCTATAAATGCAAGATGTGGGACTTTGGATGGCTAGATCTCTACTGAGTCTTGCTTAGAGTTTCTGCTCTAAGTATGGAATGGGAAGATAATGTGTTTTCTTCCATGCCATCTCCAGGTTTTTTTGTACATCTCCCGACTCAAACCCATCTATGGAGTTGCTTTCTAAGAAGGACAAAGAAACTGTTCTGACAGTTTCTGCCTTCATTAGCTGCATTTTTCTTTATTCAATTGTGCATGTTGTGCGTGTGTGTGTGTGTGTGTGTGGGTGTGTGTGTGTGTGTGTGTGTGTGTGTAGAACCACGGGCGAACTCGGGAACCACCATGGACCACCTTTATCTCCTCCTTGTTTGCTCTGCCCCAGGATTCACAGGCTCCGCCCTACCAGGACCAGAAAAGCAGGCCGCCCCTGCTTCCATGGGGTCTAGGATCCGAACTCAGGACCTTCCTCCTGCAAGGCAGAGGCTTAACCCCTAAGCCACCTCTCCAGCCCATTAGCTGCAATTTTTAAGGCATTAAAGCAAGAACACATGCAAATGATCATACCTAACATCTTGCAGAAACTGCTGGCTTCTTATATTTGTTCTTTCCTCATTTCATATTGAACTTTGTCATAATATTCTAAACACATGAGGGATGCTTACAACACCCAGATATGATGCTTCTCTTTCTTTAACATCTACTCATAGTACTCATTTAACCATTGTATTTCACTTAACCCCTTGCCTTTCCACAGGTCAATGTAGGTTTCATTATGATATTTTGACTTTCAGTGAACTCATTTCTTAAGCCTAAAGTCTCCTTTCTTTATATATATTCTTTGATACTTTCAACCACAAATAAAATGAATTTTTGTGTTTTCACTCCTTGCCACCCAATCCCATTCCCACTTCATAGTTTCTCCTTTTCTGTCTGTCTTCCTCCTGCTTTCATCTCTTAGCATGTGTGGCCCAGTGGATTTGAATTGGGATGCATATACTAGCAAATGCCTGTGCACCTGGTGGGGAATGTATGACTCATCAGTGGGTAAATCCTTAAGTAAATGTCTGGTATTAGTCTTCAGTATTCTCTCAGGAGGGTGTAGTATCTTTGGAGAAATTCCCTTCTCATGGTAAAATGTTGATAAGCCAAATATTGTGCAATTTATAGGGAAGTGGACATTGTTTCAAAGAGTTCTTTGGTGTGGCAGCCCTGTTCTGAGCAGACGATACTGTCTGGCAGTGCCCCTCCCCACTCACATGTTTCTCCATTTCTACACCTTTTACTTAGTTTCAGAAGGTTCTCTGAGAATGGGTGGTAATATCAATCTCATTTAAGACTGAATAGTCCACAGGCACTTATTCTTTGTACTTTGGCCAGTTGTAGTTCTCAGCATTAATTAGCTGTCAACTTTCTCTATTTCAGCACTCAAGCTGTTGAAGACAATGGAGAATAATATTCAGACATTGTAAATTTTCCTGGTTTTGAGACACGTCCTGAAAGTATCTACCATCCTAACTTATCTACTTCCCATTTGTTATACCAGGGATCTTAAGCTTCTGTTCACAGTAAAACCAAATTTATCATTTCTTCCTAATTGAAATGGAAAATAAAGGAGAAGTTCTTATGTTGGTATTTTTCCATGGCAAAAAGATAATATTGTCTGAAAAAAAGCCCCAGAACTTTTGCCATAAGTGAATTTGAAAATAATAATATTTATTACTTTATATAAAAAAAGCTAAAGTAGATACAATCAGCATCAGTTTATCAATAAATTTTGTCATTGAAGATTGAGCCACTTTCCATATGATTTGCTCAATTCCAGCTTGGTTCATTGTGACCTCTGACATCTCATATCTGCATCTTCATATCACCATATCTGGCAAGTAATTGTGATATATAGCTTGTTTCTAACTAGTAGAATGTGGAAATATTAAAATGGCATAAGTTCTTCTGTATCTTACCAGCCAACATGTTTGTGAGCCACCACTTCCTAACTGTTCCTAACAAAACAACTGCTCATTGTTTGCAAGACATTAAGGGAGGAACATTAGAAGAGTTCCAGGAATTCATGGGCAATCCTACCAAATACGAAGGAAAGAACCTATTGATTTTAATTCTATAGCCACAGAATATCAAAAGTTTGATTTTTTTATGAATATCTTCACAGACATCCCTACCAAACTGTGCTAGACTCCAAACCCATAAAAAGTGTGAAATGATAAAAATACTATCGGCAACTCAGTTCTTTCCTGCTATCTTAAAATCATTCTTATTTCTATCTGTTCTTGACAAAACCAATAGATTTTTTTCATGAATTCCTGTCTGGGTTTCCTTTAAAGAGTAACAGACATAGCTCAGAGATCCTGGGTTTGATCACCATCACCATAAAAAAAATGTAGTCACTGCTTATGATCTCTACCAAAATATCTTTCTATCAAGGAGACTTCTATCAGTCTTGATTCTATACCCTCAAAATTTGTGCTATAATCATAAACCAATAGACAAAACAGCCTTTAAAAAGAGTAGAGTTTGTCACACACCCACCTGTCACTTTCAACGTCTGAACTGCTTATTGCTGTCAGAATCAAATACAAAATTTTATTGTACTCCGCAAGGACCTTAGAGATCTGTAAGTTAGCTAACCTTCACTTCATTCACTTCATTTTCCCTAAACCTATTCCACAGCAGCCATAGTTCCTTTCTGAAGCATTAACACATTTAGTTAGATGCTTCATTTTCATGGCATATCTCTTCTACTTTTAATTATAGAAAAAAGTTATTAAATGTTCATCCTGTGGTATATGCTAACCAGATGGCAGGAATTCTGCTGTATACTAAACATTTTTAATCCAAAGATATGGAACGTTGGCTAAGTGATCAAATCATCAAACTGGATTCAGCTGTAAATGAACATGGGAGAGATGTCCAAAGCCATTCATTTTGTGTTCTCTCAAAAAAAAAAAAATGTAAGTCTGTTTACAAATGTCTGTGATAGAGTGGGTCAAACATCAATTTTTTGGGACAGCAAATGGATAGCACTGTCTGTGTTTGTTTGTTTGAACTCATTTATTTCTGTTACAGTGGTGTAATCTTCTATATAAAGTTATGAAGAATGCCTCAAAGTACCTTTTTTCTCTTCCTCATATTTTTCCATTCATTTGGTCAATCAATTTGATTAATATTGTCATATACTTTCCATTGTGTGGTCTTTGGTCTTGCTATAGAAAAAGCTTGGCCTTGACAACTTCAATGCTTCTTTCCCATTATTACTCAGAGTGCAAACAGTACCGCACAAATTGAGGCCATTGGGCAGAGTTTCTGAGCTAATTGTATTGATCCCTGTGCTTTTCTGATGCTTTAGAGTACGTTCAGAATGTGCCTAAAAAGCCCATATTATTAATATACTGTTTTCCTCATCTGATAATACTTTCAATAGTCTTAAAAATATATTCACTATAGCATGGAGAAGAATTTTGAGTTTTAACAAATTAATTAAGCATTTAAAAACAAATGCTGGTCTCCTCCAAGTAGTATCTTCTTCATTTACAGAAAAATACAACTGTTCAGGAAAATTTTAAAGAAGGTCTGAATTTATTTCTATAATAGACTAATAGGAAATAGTTTAAGAGCAAATTTTCAAGGATGTCTGACATTTTCAGACAATAGAGGTGGAAAATTTAGGGAAAATGGAACTAGAGACTGAGAATCAGTCATGTGAAATAATTGATACAATAGGAAATGTTTGAGAGAAAATAAGCATAAATGCCCTGTATGCTTCCTTCTGCCTACAGCCACTAGGTTTCAGGACCAGCTTATATTTCAAAGTCATGTAAATTCTTCCCTAAGTTGGGAGACTGAACCAGTTTATCATTCACCACTTATTTGAAATAGATAATGGATATGGAACTTCATGGTGATGTGAAATATATTTTATAGTATAGCTTGTTATGTATATCTCAGTAATATACATTGTGTGAGGAACAAATTTAGATTGCCCTTCTGCAGACGACTACTGCAGACTAGCAAAAAATATAGATGGTAAGGAGCTTCTTCACAGAAGGATGAGTTTTCAACAGCATTAGAGGCTAGAATCAAATGCATCACTGTATATCAGAAAACTCCAAACGGCTGCAGTTCAAAGACATTTATCCAATTTTTCTGCTTTCCTTTCAATAGCACAGCTGCAACAGGGCTACTTTCTTTCCAGTGAAATACAATAGAATTATTGTATAACACTATTCAGGGACAATTTAAAGTAGATCTGTGAATATAGAGACACAGATACAGAGTAACTTCAAGATTAAGAAATGCACTCTTCTGTATATACAGCTATCCAAGGTTCCAACAAAGAACCCTCTTGCTATTTTTCTCTGTCATTGTGGAAAAGTTACATGAATTTTAAAATATGGCTCTCCTGTCATCTCTCAGCAAATAAAAATACCAACATAACTTCACAGGAAAATATAAAATCTGCTCCATTGTAGAAATCATGCCATTTGTGGTGGTAGTATATTACTTAAAGACAATGTATATAATTAATTTTCAATATTTATAATAGGATTGTCCCTGTATATTGTGGTATATAAGGTTAGTTTGCCCTCTTTTGATTCATTCGTTTTTCTTTCATTTCTTCCTAATTTTAATATTTTAAAGACAGGGTCTTCCTACCCAGGACAGGCTGTCTGAGCTACATTCTTGGTTAGTCTGAGCTACATAACATGACAGGACTGGACTCTTAGATTCTTTCTAGAGCTTTCTGCCCCAACACCTTGAGCGTTGGGACTACACTTTTATGATATCATTGCCAGCTCAAATTTATTTTACATATATTCACTGTCTGTTATTATTAGGTCTGTTTTATAGAAATAAAGGTGAATTTTACTTTGAAATAATATATATATTTTTGCTGCACATATTAAGGAAAGAGGATAATAGAGAGAGGGATTCTTATGAGGTTCACTCTACTCCAATAGGTAGCAATATTCATCTCCCCCCACGATAAGTTTTACATCCTATAGGGTTCTTAGCCAGCATTTTAACAAAAACATAGGGATATTTTCCTTTTACTTCGTTCTCACTCTATGCCACAGGTATAGGATTGCTCTCATAGTACAAGCTTCTCTCATACATACAAAGCAATAACAATACCACCACCATCACCAGCAACAGTAAAGAGGAAAACAAATGCCTTCATTAAAGAGTCTCCTATAGATGAGATGAGCTTTCTCAAACTGCCATTCAAAAATTTTCCTTTTCTTTCAAAAATGTTAAAATGTTGTAGTTTTATATCAAATATGAACCCAATTATCTTTCCCTGTGTTAAATAGTGCCACTAACAGCACCACTAGCAAAAACAATAAAAAAGCTTGTTAACATTTTTCTGTTTCCTCAGAGTCTACAAACCACAAGCATCAAGATGCTTTCTGCATTGAGGGTGCATGTTGTTTTATATGAGGATCATAGAAATGTGCCCAAAAGCTAGGGCAAGAAGAACACTTACTAAGGAGCTGTGGATATACAAAGTCCGAGAAGTTTCAGGAGAATGTGGAAGGAGCATACATCTATTTGGGATCTCCTCTTGGAGCTCAAGGAAGGGACTTGAAAAATTCTCTTCCTTGTTTGATATAAACAACTGATTTAGATGAATCATTCTCGTAACAAAATACTGAAACACCTAGTGATGCTCCCTGTGGTATATATATCTGCCTCTAGAAAAAGCAGGCAAAACACTTATGGAAGTAATATCATTTGTTTCTTTTGCCTCTGGGGAGAAAGACTATAGGAAGAACTGAAGCAGGGTGACCACTTCTTCAGGAACATTTTTGTTTTGAATTATTTGCAGATACATGTTAGTACATGCTTTATTAGAGCCCTGAAATGCTGATATTTGTAATCTATATCTAGTTGTTCAGTTGTTGAAAACAATTAGCTCTGTAATTTCTAAAAATGAATTTAAAGATTTTAGAGCCAGAACCAGATGGGCTATAAAAATATATTATTTGTGGGTAAATTTTAATCTAATGGATAAGTTGACTGATTTTCTTCATAGAAACTACCCAATTGTTAGCTGCTTTGGCCACTAACTTGCTTCATTCATTCTTTTTAGGGTATATGTTATGGTTAATATTAAGTACCAATGTGATGAAATTTAGAATCACCTTAGAAACAAAGTCTGTGAGGGACTTTTCATATTAAGTTAATTGAAGTGAGCAATCAAAGCCTAAATGGGAATGGTGCTTTTCATTGTTCAATGAATGGAACCATTCATTGTTCTCTGCTTCAGGACTACAGATGCAGTGTGGCCAGCTGGCTAAGTTCCTGTCTCTCTGCTATCACCACCAGGATGAATTATAGTCCTTCCTCTTTGGCTACTTTTGTCAAATATTTTGTCACATCAGCAAGTCATTTAACTAATACACATGCTTGTTATTCTTTTCCATAGCACTGATAAAGGTGTGAGGCACTGAATTTAGGAATGAAATTAAACTAAATCAAAACAAAATAATAAGTCAAAATAAGTAGTTAAAAAGAAACAGTTCATTCCGCTTCAGTCTCTAAATATAAGTGCCTCAGATTCCAGGTTTGGAACATGCTGCTTTGGTCCCCCAGCTTTCCCTGTTTTCAGCAATCACATTTACATCTTCCTTTTCCAACCATCACCATATTTAAACTACAAGTAAAAGGCCTGTTTACATAAAACAAACAAACAAAAAATCTATGTCTATGTTAATATGAAATATACATTTTTAGAGTTAATTCTATAAATTGGCTTGAATTCATTATCTCTCTCATAGTTATTTTTATTCTAAAGGAAAATTCAAAAGATGCTTCATACCTTCATGAACATTTCTACTCCCTTTAAAATGAATATGCTCCAAATAGTCAAGCAAACAAAGGCAGTTTGATATTACTTGTAATCATTTGCTTATTTCCATAAATTGGTTTCTGGAGGTATTTTGTAAAATACCATGGAATTTCATAATGCATACACAAAATATTGTCTCTCAATGAGCTGAATTATATTTCCAAAGAACTGTTCTTTTAGTTTTTAGTCATTAGTTCTGAAATTAAAGTCACGGAAATTATTTATTTGCAATTCAGAACAACAAAAGTTTTAAGCTAATATTTTTAAAGATCTTATGTGCTGACTCATTTGGGCCTGATTGGTCCACAGCAAAATATAACACAAAATATAACATTAAAATTGTTCCTATGCTTGAAGATATTCTTCACAAGGTCTGTGATGAAGGCTTTCTCTTTATAATTGTATCTACACATGAGAATTATTGCCAAGTGGACCTGGCCTATCTGATGTGTACACAAGCCAGCTGCAGCCTGGCTCTAACCACTGCTCAGCAGGCCTGATATTTCTTCTTCATTGGCTTCTTGGATCTTGGGTCTGAAAACTTTTCTAAATCACATTAGCCCACAAACTTTCATTTTTTTTCTTCGTCAATCACAGGAAGAACAGATCTATTACATCACTGTACTTATGAGTCCTTTATAGTTGCCCATTCCCATTTCTTCAACAGCTTTACATGTGAAATCTACCACCTTGCCCAATGTCCATTATGTTTTTTATTCCATTTTCTTATATCATTAGGGACTTGAATTCCTAAATTTTAAAATGTGCTCTTTCTTTCAGTTAACAAACATCTGTAAATGCTTTCTGACTAGATAACTTAATCATAAAGAAGATGAAAAAATGTGTCTTAATACAGCAAAATTTACCTTTTGGATGACTACTTAAAATGTAGCAAGTGATCCATGAATATCAACTTATACTGAATTGAATTCTGCTTATAGCTGAGACATTAACTGATTTATCAAAACAGAATTCTCTAGAGAGGGGGCAGAGTTTCTGTTCCAATCCACACATTTCAGATTTCAGGACATGCATGCATAGTTCCAATCCACACATTTCAGATTTCAGGACATGCATGGTTAAGTAGCATGGTATGTATGGAATGATGGATTAGATAAAGGTTGACATCTGGCTTCTCTATCACATGATGAAAAGGCTGCACAGAATGAATTGAAAATCATTAGCATCAATAGAATTATTCTAGTATAAAAGAGCATGGAGTAGAAAAACAGGAGTGGTCGACAGACATAGTGAGGAAATGATTGAACCCTTATCCATAAAAATCTTCATGTGGCACTTTTGATTTCATGTAAGTAATTACAGCTTCATTAAAATAGCACATAATGTCAAATTTGAATTCATGGTCATGACTCTACTTAGAATGAGAGATAAAGGAAAAAAAAGGGTGAAAGAAAACAGAATCAGGAGGCTCATAATTGTTCCAAATTCCAGGTGAGAGGTGATTAATGAGGCCCATGCGGAGCAGTGGCATCAGAACCCAGGCCTGAGCCTGCATTCTGGCTCTATTACCAACCAGCTGTGTGACTTCAAGCTAGTTTGTAAACTTTGTAATGTCTAGGTTCTTAAAGTGGTGCATGAGCAATTCCTTTATGAATGTACTGAAATGAATGTATGCTATAAATTGCTTACTATAGTGCTGGCACATTTAAATGATTCAATAAATTAGTGATGTCAGTACTAATGCTATATTTACTTGCTAAATCAAAGCCAGACATCCTGTTGGGAAGTAGAATATGCAAAATTATTATCTCATCTTGTTACTTTAGAAGTCAGAAGCACATGTTACATCTGATAGAGCAGGTGCTCATGCAGGAATGCAAAGAATTTTATCAGGTGAAGATGTTAGTGAACAAGCCTAGAATGTATATATCATAATAAAGCTCCAAGGCTTCTGCTTATGGAAAGATTTCAACTTCAGATATTCACATGACTCCCCTATATAAGGCCTATAGGGTAAACACCATTTAAGAGAATGGTTCAAATCTTCATCCAGAGATATCCTGTTTCATCCTTAGACTCTTATATTATCCATTAATATAACTGGAGATGACCTTCAAAAATTTTTAGATATTGTTCACAGTAAAATCATTGTTATTCTGTGTTCATAAGAACCAAGAAATCTCAGATTTTATTCTTACTCAGACTACATATTCATTTCAGGTTAATGGGAGAGTGCTCAAAGAACAGAAAAGCTACATCCTATCATTTTCCAAGGAAAAGACCCAAGTGAGCTTAGGAAATAGTATTAAGTCCAGTAATACACCTATTCCAATATACCTATTCCTCCCTTCCCCATAGACTTGCTCACGCTGACCTCTGCATTTCTGCCTTAGTCTGGAGATTGTTGCATATGATTCCTACTGATTTATAAATTTCAGTATGCACCTTTATTTGCTGATAATGATTCTGTTTCTGCCACTCACAGAGAAAATCTCTAACCATTATTCTAAGGCTCTCTGCCTTAATACATTGGTCAACCTCAGAATCTTTTTGATCAAGCTTTCTTTGCAACCCCAAAATGTGGGGCAAAAAAAATAGCTTTCAAATGTTCATAAGTTCTGAATTCATCCCAATACAATTTTTATAAAAAAGTTTATTGCACATCTTCCACCCATTATTTCTACCCTGCCAAATTCCCTGAGCGAAGAGCTCTGAAAAGTAAAATTTTGTGATATGGAAGAGGAGAAAGAGATAAAATGTAAGAAAAAAATATATGGCTATGTCAATCAAATCACAAAACTCTTACAATTTTAAACAAAAACAGTAAAGAAACCATAGCTTCTGGTGAATCATTATTTCTGTGAATAATTGCAAACATCCTACTAAATAAGGAGGCAGAATCGGAAAACAGATTCAAGACGCAGTCAAAGAAGCAAATGGAAGATAGACCGGTTGGTAACCATAGATCTCTGAAGTTTCGGGGCAGCAGACATGGGGCAGAATCACCACAGAATGTCTTTAGGTTGATGTGATAGTTTCAGTGAATATAGGAATGGAGAGTGACTGCCCATTCTAAGTCTGGTCCTGCAGATGATGAACAGTATCAGTTAGGAAAATACTTATCAACAGAATCATTTCTGGTGGTCTGTTTTTTATGTGCTGAACTAAAATCATTTATAAAATAAATAGGAACTTATGCTTTAAGAATGCTGATTATTCTGGAAATAAAAACATAAATACCTTTAGTTATTTTAAAGGTAGGTGAAGTCATAAAAATATGAAATCTCCCAAGAAGAGTAAAAGAGTATAGAGGAAGCTAAGATATAATTTTCTTTTTTTTCCTTGAAAAGGAAGAAAAACTCTGAGATGACTACTGTGATCCTTATTATTATTATTGATTTTCATAATTAAAACACGTTTTCTGCTCAATGAATCTTTTGCTTAATAATTTACCATATATTTCTTTATAGATGCAAAAATTAAGCTAACAGTAAAAGAAACTTTCATTATATATTATATACCTGAAAGAAGTTATGCCATTTACTCCATCAACTAAATAACAATCAACATCATGAAATTATTTTGCTGAGTAATTACTAAGTTTGCTTGTATTTACACATTTTACAAAGAGTTCCTTCTATCCTCAGGATGACCTTATTTAAATCAGTAGTGTATCATCCTTACTTTCTTGTAAAAGGAAGAGTTTAAAAGAGTTTAAGATCAAAGGATGGTGGAGGAGCTATCTACTGTTGTAAATTGGCTGGGGGAGGGAGTATGATTTTCACATTCGTAAATTCTTCATGCTCCAGCAAATAATGCCCTGTTGGTATCACACAAGGGCCTTACTTAAATTCATTTAGGAAAAAAATGGAAATAAAATTATCTTACTTTGAAACTTGCTGAGAGGCAAGGAAGAAGAGAGATCTGCTATCAAGGGAAACTTGGGGATTAGGGGTAGGGGATGAAGATGGGGATTAACTTCAGTTGCATATGAAAATTTCAAGATATTAATAACTATTCTATTACATTTGGTTATGATAGGAAAATAAGTTATCTTACATAGTCAAAATAAAGGGAGCTAAGGGAAAATGTTTATACAATATTTAACCCTAAATCTATTTTTTTTACGTGTAGAGGGGTGTGTGTGTGTGTGTGTGTGTGTGTGTGTGTGTGTGTGTAGAAGAAGGTGTTGTGTATGCCTGTGGAACCCCAAGGGTGACTTCAGGAATGTCTCCTTATTGTCTTGCTTTGGGTTTTCTCAGGCTCTGACTTCCAGTGCTATCCACTACCATTTCCATGCATTGTGTTGATGTAATATTTGAGATCCAAACTCATGTCCTTTTGTTTGGGAAGCAATGGCTTAATGCTTGAGCATTTCTTCAGCCCCCAATTCTACTTGTTTTTAAAATAAAATCTCATATCTTATATGATGCTTTTGATAGTGCTGAGTTTATAATTAATGAAAACTTACCAGCAGTTACATTTATTTATTCAGAAGTGAATTACAAATAAACCAAATAAAATAAAGTATAATAAAAGTTCTTAGCATACTTTAACATTTGAGATAGAGTCATATGCATCAGTCCTCTACTGGAGGATTGTGAAGGTTGAATATACTTGAGCGCATATATATCATCTTGTAGTATATGGAAGTACAGTTTTTTAACAGGATGAGCAAACAAGTAGTGGAAATTACTTATCATTTTGCATATGTCTGTTCAGAAATTGAGTTAGAACTCAGTGGATAATCAGACTACTGAACAATGATGAAAAATTCACAGGAGAATTGCTAATTCTAATGTTCATTTGAAAAGAGTTTAGCTCATTTTATGCTTGCAAGCTAAAATGAGAGCAATGATTTATTTAAAAGAGAATTGCAAGGGCTGGAGAGGTGGCTCAGGGGTTAAGCCTCTGCCTTGCAGGCAGAAGGTCCTGAGTTCAGATACCAGATCCCACGTATAGACGCCAGGCGGGAACAGGGTGGGTGGGTGGCCTGTGTTTCTGGTCCTGGTAGGGCGGAGCCTGTGAATCCCGAGGCAAAGTAAACAAGGAGAAAGTGGAGGCGGTCCATGGTGGATCACGAATTCGTCCGTGGTTCTACCTACACACACACACACACACACACACACACATGCGCGCATGCGCGCACACACACACACACAATTGAATAAAAAAAAGAGAATTGCAAGATTATTTTCAATTCCTTTAGTTACATACTTCAGAACTTCACACACCCATTGTTTATACTGACATAATCTGGGGATTTCTTTTGGAAAATTATTTAAAGTAGCATACATTATGATGGAATATTTCCCACTATAAAATGCATGTCTATTACATGGAAACTGCTAGTGCACTAAAACCAATCGTTACCTGTTCAATCTATTTTTGGTTCATTCAGCCTAAGTTTCAATCTTTCCTTATGGTTATCTGTTGCCCTGTGTGTTCTTTCTGACTGCCATGGAATTACCTTTAATTTAAATGTTGTGAGTATGTGCACAAATGTATGCTTACATGGGAACAAGCATTTGTGCTGCTGTGTTGGTGTGTGTGTAATGTGTTTATGGATCCTTACATTTTACTATTCATAAGTAGCTATAATTAACTGTGCATTTACTGAGAATTTAATATTCTATAACAATACACTTGAAGTTGTCAAATATATTTCATTCATCTACTAACATGTAAAACATCAAAGAGTTTAAACAGACATTCCTAAAAGTTTCACTTTTCCATGTATTGTAACAGACAAATTCAGAACCCATGTCATCATTTAGCACATTTACTTCTTCCAATGTTTATTTATAAAATTATCTCTTAGGAAGTTAAATTATAAGACTGACAGCCTGAAAGAATGCTGAAATATCTATATTTTTCCTATCAGTTTTTTTTCCAATCAACCTTTGATTTTAGGGACAATGTTGTCAGCGAAGTTATTAAAATTATTAAATATTGTTTGATTCTCTTCGATTACTTTAACTAAGCATGAAAATTCACACAGGGATAAACAGTGCTTGCAATGCCAATTGTTCTTTAAAAATGTTCCTTATGATAAGTGCATATTCTAGAAGGAAAGATATGTTTAGATTACTCAAATTATAGATGGGCTTTTTGACAGCTATTATAATTTTCAATTTGAGATTTAATTGGCTAGTATTTGTTGTTAATCTGACACTTCAGATATAAAACTCTGAACACAATATAGAGGGAGTTTGAAGCAAATATCTAGGAATTTGTCTTGATTGCTTTAATTGAAAAATGCAACACCTATACATTTGGGTGTCACCAATGCCAAGACAGAGACCATATATTAAAAAGCGGGCAGTAATTTGGAAAACATAAACACACGAGTAGGTATGTATTCAGTAATGTTTCTTGCTCTTAGCATGATTTTGATGTTGTCTCAAGTTCCTACTTATATGACATTCTTGCTATGATGGACTATAATTTGGATTGTGAACTAGATAGAATGAACTCTTTCTCCTTTTTTTTTTTTTTTTTTTTTTTTTGCTTTTGTCAGGTATTGTTCTCAATAACAAGATAAGTACCTTGAGTGAGATGCTTGGGATAAGTACCTTGGACTATGCTCCCTGAGCATCTAATTATATAGTTTGTGGTAGAACCCAGAAATCCTTACTTTTCATAAGCACTGTATAGTTGATGCTGAATGGGTAGTTGTGGAAATCATACATACCAACTACCAGTATAGAATATAAATTGCATATGTAGATTAAAAAGATCTGACAGTGAAATTTTGAGAATTTTTAAGACATGTATTGTGCTGAAGATAAATAATAAAAATTTTACAAAGTACCAAAGTTTATAAAATATTTATTTTTCTTCATTTTAATATTTTCCAATATTATTTGATCCAAGTAATGTATAAAATATTGAACCCTTCTTGTAGTACAATGAAAATCATTTATACTTTAATATTCAACACTGAAAATATAGCATGAAGGTTTTAGCATTGGGTTTCACATGTGAGTAATTTGAGAGTCGTCCTTCTATCTTTAGCAATTTAGAAGGTGAAAACTTCAATATCTCTTCTTTTGATCTACATGATAGCAGAGGACACATGTAAAACCTCTCTCTGAAGACAAGACAGAAAAAAAGGCAAATGTAGCTCCTTGGCTCACCAGAACACAGATTTCCACACAACAGCCAGTGTAGATAGAGAAACCCCAACTGTAACAAACTGCTGGGGATTCATCGAATAAGACTCTTCAAATTCATTCCGCACCCCGCTCCTCCAGCCAGGACGCGCGCCCGGTCCAGCCGGGTCTCATCCTGCGACCTAGGTAAGCTCCGCCTGCGCCCACCCACCAGAACCCGAGGTCAGCCCAAGGGACTGAGCCCCAGCTGGAGACTCGCACATGGGCCGAGGGACAAGGAGAACCTCCCCCTGCGCCTGGGCCACGCCCCAGTTCCCCTCGGGTTAAATAGATCCACGCAGTGCCCCATCCTCCTTTCCACACCCAGCTCCTCCGGCCAGGTCGTGCGCGGTCCAGGCATGCCTCATTCACGACCTAGGTAAGCTACGTCCCTGCCCACCCCCAGAACCCCAGGGCAAATAATTCAGTTTAGTGAAATTGAAATATCTTAAGTGTTAAAACGAAAAGGCAAAGTCAAAGTGCAAATCTATGAGAAGCAACACTCAAGCAGACAAATTTCCCACTGAAGGAATTAATCCCATAATGTTAGACTCCAACAAGAACAAACCCACGGAAAAAGGCCAAGAAAGACTGACCCAGGATAACGACTTTCAAAATATGATCTTTACCATGTTCAATACTATGAAAGAGGAAATCCGGGAGGAATTACATAATCGAATCAATCACTTTGAAGAGGAACACAACAGACACTTGGAGGAGTTGAGAAAAACAGTGCAAGAATCAAAAACTGGTATAGAGCAGTTAAAGCAGACTCAAGCAGAGTTTAAAACTGAGCTACAAGACAAGTTATCTTCCACCCAGAACTCCACAGAGAGTCTTATCAACAGAACTAACCAAACAGAAAAAAGAATTTCAGACCTTGAAGATAAAGTGGGAGTACTAATCAGCTCAATGGAAGAGGTTGTTAAAGCCAAAAAAATACTTGAGAGAAATATCCAAGAGGTATGGGACACCCTGAAGAAGCCTAACATGCGTATTCATGGAATACCAGAGCAAGAATCTCAAAATACCACCACTGAGGAAATTTTTCAAACGATCATCAAGGAAAACTTTCCTCATCTAAAAAAAGGGAGGCCCATCCATATACAAGAGGCATTCTGTACCCCAAAGAGATACGACCAAAACAGAAGCACGCCACGGCAAATAATAGTTAAAACACTCCACATTCAAGATAAAGAACTGGTGCTGAGAGCTTCAAGGGAGAAAAAACAAGTCACTTTTAAAGGTAAACCTATTAAAATAACAAATGACTTCTCAGTCAAAACAGTAAAAGCAAGAAGAGCTTGGAGAGACATACTTCAAGTATTGAATGAGGAAAAATGTCAACCCAGGCTGATTTACCCTGCAAAACTATCCGTCATGATCGAGGGAGAAAGAAAATTCTTTCAGCACAAAGACAACTTGAAGGGATACATGTCCACCAAACCAGGCCTTCAATAAATGCTAGAAACGATACTCAAGCGTGAAGAAAAAAACAGGCATATCCAGGAGAGCAGAAGGCAAGTATAACACCATTAAAAGCGAAGCAATATACTTATAAAAACTACTAAACATAATAAATATCTGGAATTAAAAATAGTTTCTCCATTATAACACTAAATGTTAATGGAATTAATTCACCGATCAAGAGACACAGATTACAAACTTGGATTAAAAATCACAATCCATCAATCTGCTGCCTGCAGGAAACCCATCTCACCACAAAAGACAGGCACGCTCTAAAAACAAAAGGCTGGTCAACAATTCTACAAGCAAATGGAAGCAGAAAAAAGGCAGGGGCAGCCATTATAATATCAGACAAAGTGGACTTCAAACCAAAGAAAATTATAAGAGACACGGATGGATACTACATTTTAGTCACAGGTACAATTCACCAGGAAGAGTTCACAATACTGAACATATATGCACCCAATACGGGCCCCTCCACATTCATTAAGAAAACCCTACAGCGTCTAAAGCAAGAAATCAAACCCCAAACGATAATTCGTGGGGACTTCAACAACGCCCTCTCAACATTGGTTTGATCAACAGGTCAAAAGCTTAACAGAGACAATTTGGAACTTAATCAAACCCTGAAAGAAATGGACCTTACAGATCTCTATCGAACTTTTCACCCACGTACCAGAATACACATTTTTCTCAGCAGCACACGGAACTTTCTCCAAAATAGATCACATATTGGGCCACAAAACAAATCTACACATATACAAAAAAGTTGAAATTCTAACCTGTGCCCTATCAGACCACCATTGCCTAAAGCTGGACATCCACAACATATCAAACAAGAGAAAATACACTAACTCCTGGAAACTTAACAATATGATGCTGAATGATCATCATCATATTTCATCATATTTCAAAAACTTATACTCTGTGAAGTTTGACAACACAAAAGAGATGGATGAATTTCTAAGTAAACACAACTTACCTAAATTGAATCAGGAAGTTTTGAATTATTTAAATAGTCCTATAACATATAACTGGATTCAGGAAGAAATTAAAAAGGACATTCAAGATTTCCTAAAAGTGAATGATAATGAAAATACAACTTACCAAAATCTCTGGGACACAATGAAAGCTGTTCTAAGAGGTAAGTTCATAGCTCTTAATGCCTACATCAAAAAAATGGAAGCATCAGAAATAAACAACTTAACAATGCAGCTTAAAGCTTTAGAGAAACTAGAGCAATCTTATCCCAAAAGTAATAGAAGAGAGGAGATTAGCAAAATAAGGGGAGAAATATCTGAAATCGAGATTAAGAAAACAATAGAAAAATCAACCAGTCAAAAAGCTGGTTCTTTGAAAAAATCAATAAGATTGATACACCCCTAGCTAAATTAACCAAAAGCAGGAGAGAAAAAAACCCAAATTAAACAAAATTAGAAATGAACATGGAGTTATCACTATTGATACCCAAGAAATCCAGAGAATTATAACATCATATTTCAAAAACTTATACTCTGTGAAGTTTGACAACACAAAAGAAATGGATGAATTTCTCAGTAAACACAACTTACCTAAATTGAATCAGGAAGTTGTGAATTATTTAAATAGTCCTATAACATATAAAGAAATTGAAGAAGTAATCTCCAATCTTCCCACCAAAAAATGTCCTGGACCAGATGGATTCAGCACAGAGTTCTACCAGACATTTAAGGAGTTAATAATACCAATACTCCTTAAACTGTTCCATCAAATAGCAAAGGAAGGAACACTACCAAATTCCTTCTATGAAGATAATATCGTCTTAATCCCAAAACCTAATAAAGACTCACTTAAAAAAGAAAACTATAGGCCAATCTCTCTGATGAACACAGACGCAAAGATTCTCAACAAAGTCTTAGCAAATCGGATTCAAAAACATATTAAAAAGATCATTCACGGGGACCAAGTAGGCTTCATCCCCGGCACACAAGGTTGGTTCAACATATGCAAATCAATAAATGCAATTCATCATTTAAACCAGTCCAAAGTCCAAGGCCACATGATACTCTCGATAGATGCAGAAAAAGCTTTTGACAAGATCCAACAGCCTTTTATGATCAAAACGCTAGAGACAGTAGGAATGGAAAGAACCTTTATCAATATAATAAAAGCTGTATACAACAAGCCCACAGCAAGGATTATGCTCAATGGGGAACAATTGGAAGCATTCCCACTTCAATCAGGAACTAGACAAGGCTGTCCACTCTCACCACTTCTATTCAATATTGTACTTGAAAACTTACCTGAAGCCATAAGACAAGAAAGGGACATAAGGGGGATTCAAATTGGCAAGGAAGAATTCAAGCTATCCCTATTTGCAGATGACATGATCTTATACCTGAGTGATCCCAAAAACTCCACCAGGAAGCTCCTGGAACTAATTGAGAAGTTCAGTAGGGTAGCAGGATACAAAATAAATGTGCAAAAATCAGAAGCCTTCCTATATGCCCAGAATGAAATAAGTGAAAAAGCCTTGAGAGAAACAATCCCATTTACTAGAGCCCCTAAAACAATGAAATACCTTGGTATAAACCTAACCAAGGAGGTAAAAGACCTTTACAATGAAAAACTTTAAAACCCTCAAGAAAGAAATTTCAGAAGACACCAGAAGGTGGAAAGACCTCCCTTGTTTGTGGATAGGCAGAATCAACATCGTAAAAATGACCATCCTACCAAAGGCAATACACAAATTCAATGCTATACCAATTAAAATCCCAAAGCAATTCTTTAAAAAAGTTGACCAAACAATCTCAAAGTTCATATGGAGGCACAAAAGACCCAGGATAGCAAAGACAATCCTGAGTAACAAAAACACTGCTGGAGGTATCACCATACCAAACCTTAGTCTATATTACAAATCCATAGTTATAAAAACAGCCTGGTACTGGCTCCAAAATAGACACACAGATCAATGGATAAGGATTGAAGACCCAGATGTAAGCCCACCCAATTACAGCCATTTGGTCTTTGAGAAAGGGGCCCAAAGAATCCAATGGAAAAAGAACAGCATCTTCAACAAATGGTGCTAGCAAAACTGGATCTCCACATGCAGAAGATTAAAGCTGGACCCATACTTGTCACCATGTACAAGACTAAATTCCAAATGGATCAAGGACCTTGATATCAGGCCAGAAACTATAAATACCATAGTTGAAAGAATAGGGAACTCCCCCGAGCTGATTTGGCTAGGCCAACATTTCCTAAACAGACACATCCAATGGCACAGTCACTGCTACCAACTCTCAACAGTTGGGATCTCGTGAAATTAAAGAGCTTCTGTTCAGATAAAGAGATTGTAACATGAGCTCAAAGGCAACCCACAGAATGGGAGAAAATCTTCACTAACCACATATCTGGTAGAGCTCTACTGTCCAGAGTGCACAAAGAACTTAGAAAACTAAACATAAAGGAAACCAATGGCCCAATTAAAAAATGGGCCCTGGAACTTAAAAGAAATTTTACCAGGGATGAAATTAAAATGTCTAACAAATATCTTAAAAATGCTCCACTTCTTTAGCCATCAGGGAAATGCAAATCAAACCTTCCCTGAGATACCATCTCACCCTGGTCAGGATGGCAAAAATCCACAATACAAACAACAACAAATGGTGGAGAGGATGTGGAGAAAAGGGGACTCTCCTACATTATGGTTGGAGTGCAGGCTCATACAGCCACTCTGGCGAGCCGTCTGGAGACTCTTAAAGAATTTGCAGATTGAAATGCCATATGACCCTGCGATTCCACTTTGGGTATAACCCCCCATACAGCAGAGGTTCATCTCGATAGCACAAGCAAGACCATGTTCATAGCAGCACTGTTTACAATAGCAAAGACATGGACATGTCTAACAGTTGATGAGTGGATAAGGAAACTGTGGTACATCTATACAATGGAGTACTACTCAGCCATCAAAAATGATGAATTACTGGAATTTGCCGGGAAATGGATGTCATTAGAAACAATTATATTAAGTGAAGTATCCCAGACCCGGAAAACTAAGCGCCATATGTACTCCCTAATAGGTGGCTCCTAATACCAAACCCATCCAGCCCACCTTGAGACACTCATAGGTAAATCTATGTATTACCTACAGTAATTGCAAGGATTATGAACAGGAGGGATGGGGTTGGAGGGCCACACCAGAAACAAGAGAGAAGTGACCAGGTTACAGTAGAAAAAATAGGCCTCCATCAAGGACTGCAAGAAAGTAATGTGACACCTAGTTAAGTTCACAGACATTCGTTCCTGATCATTTACAACTAAGGGGGTATGATCTCAATAGAAGGGGAGGGCATATAATCCGGCAGATTAAAAAGTAACCATTTTGCAAATGGGTGATTGACTCCTCCCATTGCCAAATACCATATGACCCTGCGATTCCACTTTTGGGTATAAGTATTACATCTACCCTTGAATGTGCTCTTATAATAAGACTCCAGTTTAACAGCTTTCTGTCTCTGGCCAGGGGGTGACATACAGTGCCCAGCAGGATGGAGTGAAGGGCATTGCAGGAGCAACAAAACTGCAAAAGAAAATCAACAAACCATTATCCAGAACTTCAGACACTCTATATCAACCACCTAGAACTAGGCCAGACTAATCTCTCCCTATCCTGAAGCTCAGGGACATTTGCGGAAGAGGGGGCGGTAAGAGTATAAGAGCAAAAGGATGGGAGGAGTAATGATTTGCAAGATACTCCACACAAGTTAGGGCCGAAGCAATCATAATTGGACATTGCATGCCCGGCGCAATGTCCAACACACTATTGACCTCACAAAGTCTAGCATCTGCTAAAGGCACCAAGATCCTTGGAGGCAAGGGATTGACAGCTACAGTAGTGTTCCTATACTTAAGGGGAACACAGGAAAGGGTTCAGGGAAATGCCACTGCGTCCTTGTTCGTCATCGGAGAGGAGGGCCCAGAGGAGAGTCACGCATGCACAAGAAAGGACTCTGGGAATTGGGGCAGAGAGGTGAGGGGAGGGGAAGCAGGTGTTTCAGGGGGAGGAGGAGGGAAGGAGGGAACTTGTGTACCTATTTAGTTTGTATGAGCTGAAATAATAATAAAAAATGTATTATAAAAAAAAACTTGGGCTGGAGAGGTGGCTCAGGGGTTAAGCCTCCGCCTTGCAGGCGGAAGGTCCCGAGTTCGGATCCCAGATCCCAGGTATAGACGCCAGGCGGAAGCGGGGGCGGCCTGCGCTTCTGGTCCTGGTAGGGCGGAGCCTGTGAATCCCGGGGCAGAAGGAAGTGGAGGCGTCCATGGTGGTTCCCAATTCGTCTGTGATTGTACACACGCATACACACATGCACACGCACATACATACGCGCACACACACAGTTGAATAAAAAAATTAAAAAAAAAACTCTTCAAATTAATGCCTTGTGATAGTCCATTAATTTAGGGATGTGGTGATGTAGCCATAATGTGACAGTTGCCTGTAGATCAACCACATTCCTACATAGTATTCCTCTTATGTGTTAAATGGGGGATAAGGGATGTACTAGGAAAAGAGAAACATGGCCCAATATCCTCTCAGCATTCTATTTTTCTTAAAAATATATGTCTTTGGAGAACCAGTTAAACAGACATCAACCTATTGGAAAACCTTAAATCCTAGGGAATTTAAGAAGTCATCCAATTCAAGTGAGGTCAAGCTTTGACTGTGGCAAGAAGGAAATAATCATCTACAATTCATTATATCCAACTCGTCGTACAAAAAAGAAAAAAGGAAAAAGCTGTAGAAATACTTATGTGAGTCACAGTCTAGCAACATAGATTCACCAATACATTGAGTCCAAACTACAGATTGATAAATAAGGTCCATCCTCTGTATCTGGACATAGCAATGTAAAAGGCCTGTGTACAATAGTTGTTTTCGCTTGGTACATTATGCCCACATATGAAGACAATGTTAAGTGAAGAAATCTTTATGCTAAAGGAGGAAATCCACTTTGAAAAGATAGAAGCATCAAGATCTTGCATGATGGACATAATAAACTTGATGTTTTAAGTAACCATGAGTAAAAATACTAAGTCTACAATGGGCACTGGAGATAGCATGCAAATAGCAATGGGAAATGTAACTAGAGAGATTAAAAATTCTAAGAAAAAGTTTGGAAGAAACTGCAAGAAAAAGAATCTATCATCACAATGAATGGGTAGTTCACAGAATGGGAGAAAATTTTGTCAAGTATACATCTAATTGCCTAAAAATATTCCCTACCTAAAAACTTCCAATGAAAATGGGCAAATGAGTTAAATAGACAGGTATAAAAAGTATGTTACATAAAGTGAAACACCCTTAATAATGAGGAAAAATCAGAAATCGCATTGTCATTCCAATCTCATACCAGTTTAGCTTTTACCTGGCTATCATCAACATAAATGCCAACAAGTGTTGGCAAGGAAGGAGGAAAAGAGGAAATATTAATTAAGTAATTGTTGAGAAACAAAACTATGTGTGTTTTTGCAATAATAACTGCATTTCCAAGCTTGCTAAAGAGAGATTATTAATAAATTCCTTCAGATTTTCTATAAACACAATTGTTTATTGTATAACTAAGGGAGAGTTTTTTCTGTCTTTTTTAAAATTGAAAGCCTTTGTTTTACATTTCATTGCTTCATGTTACTAGCTAGTACATTCAATACAATAATGAATAGCAGGAGGGAGTTGTAGACATTCTTTTTGATTCTTACTGTAGTAAGAAAATATTCTATTTTCCCACACTAACTTTGCTTATAGATTTTCAACAGATGTAAAGACAGTGAATGCATATAATCAGTAAATATCTAACATATTAAAGTAGTAGGCCATCAAAATTGCATATTAAAATTCCATTTCTATTTACCCCAGTCAAAATGACTATCATAGGAAAATAAATAGCAATAAGTACTGACAAGGATTTAGATGGACAAAGACATTACTCACATACACTGCTTGTGAGAATATGAATTAACCAATACACTACAGAATTCACATAACTGAAAATTGAAATACCCTGTGATCCAGTGTTGCAGTTCACCTGCATGGTTGTTGATAAATGTCCATCAAATGGCTTAAGGGCAGAAGGGATTTATTTTCTTTTACGATTACTGGTTACAGTTCTCAGTCCAGCTTGATGGGAGAGCATTCACCAACACTAGGGCCAAGGGAACTAGCCACACCATATCCACATAATGGCTGAGAGAGGGATGATCCTTACTTGCCAAGCCAGCATGTCTGGAGAAGTGTACACAAGGATGCCAACTTCCTCAACTGGTTTTCAGTATTTTATTCATCTGTTCAGGGCCTAGTCCCACTCACCATGGGCGGGGCGATCCCCACCAGCTAGGTTTGCTCTGGGCTTAACTCAACCACTAATTTCTCCACGAATGTGTTCAGAGCTCAAACCCTCAACAGTTAAGTTGACATCCATAGGAGGAACAGACCAGACAGGCTTGTATTGTCTATATGGGCCACATGCCTGAATGCAACTTCCCCAAGCTAGAACCTGCTGCCATGCCTGGGCTGATGTCAAACCACCTGACTGAGAGGACCAACCTGGACAGGACAATGCAGCAAAAGCTCACGCCAGAACTTATGGGACGTTGGGTGGGGTATATAAGTAGCCCGATATTCACAATAAAAGAGTCTGCAAGCCTGAAAGTCTGTTTTGCCACTCACCTGACTCCCAAAGTCTGTGATGTTGACTTTGTGCTTGTTTTCCCCTCCCTCCCCCCCCCACCCCCTAAGGGTCTCTGTGGGTCCTCCTGAGATGGCAACAGATACCTGTGCCTAACTATGACATCCAGATCCCACTGCTTGAAATATACATGAATGCCATATATCCAAGAAAATATTTCACAAATATGTATGAAAAACCTTATTTTTTGTAGTCCTGAGATGAATGACTAAAAGGTATACACATTTGGAGCTTTCTTCAGTTTATTCATAGGAAAATATATATTACCTAGAGCTCATCATATTAATAAAATTTTCTCTGACTGAGAAAATCAACTATTATATATTTTATATAATGAATAATGAGGGAAATTTAATAAGAATAGGGCAGGAAACAAAATGATCAAAGTGTATAATATAGTTTATGATACTGTCTGGGTGAAACCCATCACTATGTCAATGCAAAAAAATTATAAAAATGAAGATACAAATTAAACTACAAAATGATTGAATGAACTTCTAGTTTTTTCATTTAATACATTTTTATTATTATTTCAGCTCATACAAACTTCATAGGTACACCAGTTCCCTCCCTCCCTCCTCGTCCCCCCGAAACACCTGCTCCTCCCTCCCCTCACCCCTCCCTCCCCATTCCCCAGTGCCTCCCGCCCCAATTCCCAGAGTCCTTTCTTGTGCATGCCTGACTCTCCTCTGGACCCTCCTCTCCGATGACCTACAAGGACCCAGTGGCATTTCCCTGAACCCTTTCCCGTGTCCCCTTAAGCATAGGAACACTGCTGTGGCAGCCAATCCCTTGCCTCCAAGGATCTTGGTGCCTTTAGCAGATGCTAGACTTTGTGAGGTCAATAGTGTGTTGGACATTGCGCCGGGCATGCAATGTCCAATTATGATTGCTTCGGCCCTAACTTGTGTGGAGTATCTTGCAAATCATTACTTCTCCCATCCTTTTGCTCTTATACTCTTACCGCCCCCTCTTCCGCAAATGTCCCTGAGCTTAAGGATGGGGAGAGATTAGTCTGGCCTAGTTCTAGGTGATTAATATAGAGTCTCTGAAGTTCTGGATAGTGGTTTGTTGATTTTCTTTTGCAGTTTTGCTGCTCCTGCAATGCCCTTCACTCCATCCTGCTGGGCACTTTATGTCACCCCCTGGCCAGAGACAAAAAGCTGTTAAACTGCAGTCTTATTATAAGAGTACATTCAAGGGCAGATGTAATAAAAGTAGGAAACCTCAGTGAGGGAGGGGTCAATCATCCATTTGCAAAATGGTTAATTTTTATCTGTCAGACTATATGCCCTCCCCTTCTGTTGAGATCATACCCCCTTAGTTTTAAATGATCAGGAACGAAAGTCTGTAAACTTAACCAGGTGTCACATTGCTTACTTGCAGTCCTAGATGCAGGCCTATTTTCTCTACTGTAACACGATAACTTTTCTCCTTGTTTCTGGTGTGGCCCTCCAACCCCATCCCTCCTGTTCCTAATCCTTGCAATTACTGTAGGTAATACATAGATTTACCTATGAGTGTCTCAAGGTGGGCTGGGTGGGTGTGGTACTAGGAGCCATCTATTAGGGAGTACATACGGCGCTTAATTTTCTGGGTTTGGGATACTTCACTTAATATAATTGTTTCTAATGACATCCATTTCCCGGCAAATTCCAGTAATTCATCCTTTTTGATAGCTGAGTAGTACTCCATGGTATAGATGTACCACAGTTTCCTTATTCACTTGTCAACTGTTGGACATTTTGGTTGTTTACATGACTTTGCTATTGTAAACAGTGCTGCTATGTACATGGTCGTGCTTGTGCTATCGAGATGAACCTCTGCTGTATAGGGAATAGTGGAATAGCAGGGTCATATGGCATTTCAATCTGCACATTCTTTAAGGAACTCCAGACGGCTCGCCAGAGTGGCTGTATGAGCCTGCACTCCCACCAGCAATGCAGGAGAGTTTCCCTCTCTCCACATCCTCTCCACATTTGTTGTTTTTTGTATTATGAATTTTTGCCATCCTGACCAGGGTGAGATGATATCTCAGGGATGTTTTGATTTACATTTCCCTGATGGCTAAGGAAGTGGAGCATTTTTTAAGATATTTGTTAGACATTTTAATTTCATCCCTGGTAAAGTTTCTTTTAAGTTCCAGGGCCCATTTTTTAATTGGGCCATTGGTTTCCTTGGTGTTTAGTTTTCTAAGTTCTTTGTGCACTCTGGACAGCAGAGCTCTATCAGATGTGTGGTTAGTGAAGATTTTCTCCCATTCTGTGGGTTGCCTTTGAACTTGTGTTACAATCTCTTTATCTGAACAGAAGCTCTTTAATTTCACGAGATCCCAACTGTTGAGAGTTGGTAGCAGTGACTGTGCCATTGGATGTCTGTTTAGGAAATGTTCGCCTAGTCCAATCAGCTCGAGGGAGTTCCCTATCCTTTCAACTATGGTATTTATAGTTTCTGGCCTGATATCAAGGTCCTTGATCCACTTGGAATTTAGTCTTGTACATGGTGACAAGTACAGGTCTGGCTTTAATCTTTTGCATGTGGAGATCCAGTTTTGCCTGCAGCATTTGTTGAAGATGCTGTTCTTTTTCCATTGGATTCTTTGGGCCCCTTTGTCAAGGACCAAATGGCTGTAATTGTGTGGGCTTATATCTGGGTCTTCAATTCTTATCCATTGATCTGTGTGTCTATTTTGGAGCCAGTACCAGGCTGTCTTTATAACTATGGATTTGTAATATAGACTAAGGTTTGGTATGGTGATACCTCCAGCAGTGTTTTTGTTACTCAGGATTGTCTTTGCTTTCCTGGGTCTTTTGTGCCTCCATATGAACTTTGAGATTGTTTGGTAAACTTTTTTAAAGAATTGCTTTGGGATTTTAATTGATATAGCACTGAATTTGTATATTGCCTTTGGTAGGATGGTCATTTTTACGATGTTGATTCTGCCAATCCATGAACAAGGGAGATCTTTCCACCTTCTGGTGTCTTTTGCTACTATTTCTTTCTTTAGGGTTTTAAAGTTTTCATTGTAAAGGACTTTTACCTCCTTGGTTAGGTTTATACCAAGATATTTCATTTTATTAGGGACTATATAGTAAATGGGATTGTTTCTCTCAAGGCTTTTTCACTTCTTTCATTCTGGGCATATAGGAAGGCTTCTGATTTTTGCACATTTATTTTGTATCTTGCCACCCTGCTGCACTTCTCAATTAATTACAGGAGCTTCCTGGTGGAGTTTTTGGGATCACTTGGGTATAAGATCATGTCATCTGCAAATATGCTTGACTTCTTCCTTGCTGATTTGAATCCCTCTTATGTCCCTTTCTTGTCTTATGGCTTCAGCTAAGACTTCAAGTACAATATTGAATAGAAGTGATGAGAGTGGACAGCATTGTCTAGTTCCTGATCGAAGTGGGAATGCTTCCAATTGTAGGGATTGAGCTTCAATAGGGATTGAGCATAATCCTTGCTGTGGGCATGTTGTATACAGCTTTTATTATATTGATAAAGGTTCCTTCCATTCCTACTGTCTCTAGCGTTTTGATCATAAAAGGCTATTGGACCTTGTCAAAGGCTTTTTCTGCATCTATCGAGAGTATCATGTGATCTTGGACTTTGGACTGGTTTACATGATGAATTACATTTATTGATTTGCGTATGTTGAACCAACCTTGTGTGCCTGGGATGAAGCCTACTTGGTCCCCGTGAATAAACTTTTTAATGTGTTTTTGAATCCGATTTGCTAAGACTTTGTTGAGAATCTTTGTGTCTGTGTTCATCAGAGAGATTGGCCTATAGTTTTCTTTTTTAAGTGAATCTTTATTAGGTTTGGGATTAAAACAATATTATCTTCATAGAAGGAATTTGGTAGTGTTCCTTCCTTTTCTATTTGATGGAACAGTTTAAGGAGTATTGGTGTTATTAACTCCTTAAATGTCTGGTAGAACTCTGTGCTGAATCCATCTGGTCCAGGACATTTTTTGGTGGGAAGATTGGAGATTACTTCTTCAATTTCCTTATTTGTTATAGGACTATTTAAATAATTCACAACTTCCTGATTCAATTTAGGTAAGTTGTGTTTACTTAGAAATTCATCCATCTCTTTTGTGTTGTCAAACTTCACAGAGTATAAGTTTTTGAAATATGGTGTTATAATTCTCTGGATTTCTTGGGTATCAGTAGTGATAACTCCATGTTCATTTCAGATTTTGTTAATTTGGGTTTCTCTCTCTTGCTTTTGGTTAATTTAGCTAGGGGTGTATCAATTTTATTGATTTTTTCAAAGAACCAGCTTTTTGATTGGTTGATTTTTTCTATTGTTTTCTTAATCTCGATTTCAGATATTTCTCCCCTTATTTTGCCAATGTCCTCTCTTCTACTATTTTTGGGATCGATTACTCTAGTTTCTCTAAAGCTTTAAGCTGCATTGTTAAGTTGTTTATTTCTGATGCTTCCATTTTTTTGATGTAGGCATTAAGAGCTATGAACTTACCTCTTAGGACAGCTTTCATTGTGTCCCAGAGATTTTGGTAAGTTGTATTTTCATTATCATTCACTTTCAGGAAATCTTGAATTTCCTTTTTAATTTCTTTCTGAATCCAGTTCTCATTCAGCATCATATTGTTAAGTTTCCAGGAGTTAGTGTATTTTCTCTTGTTTGATATGTTGTGGATGTCCAGCTTTAGGCCGTGGTGGTCTGATAGGGCACAGGTTAGAATTTCAACTTTTTTGTATATGTGTAGATTTGATTTGTGGCCCATTATGTGATATATTTTGGAGAAAGTTCCATGTGCTGCTGAGAAAAATGTGTATCCTTTGGTGCGTGGGTGAAAAGTTCGATAGAGATCTGTAAGGTCCATTTCTTTAAGGGTTTGATTAAGGTCCAAAGTGTCTCTGTTAAGCTTTTGACCTGTTGATCTATCCCATGTGGAGAGGGCGGTGTTGAAGTCCCCAAGAATTATCGCTTGGGGGTTTATTTCTTGCTTTAGATGCTGTAGGATTTGCTTAATGAATGTGGAAGGGCCCGTATTGGGTGCATATATGTTCAGTATTGTGAACTGTTTCTGGTGAACTGTACCTGTGACTAAAATGTAGTATCCATCCATGTCTCTTATAATTTTCTTTGGTTTGAAGTCCACTTTGTCTGATATTATAATGGCTGCCCCTGCCTTTTTTCTGCTTCCATTTGCTTGTAGAATTGTTGACCAGCCTTTTGTTTTTAGAGCGTGCCTATCTTTTGTGGTGAGATGGGTTTCCTGCAGGCAGCAGATTGATGGATTGTGATTTTTAGTCCAAATTTGTAATCTGTGTCTCTTGATCGGTGAGTTAATTCCATTAACATTTAGTGTTATAACGGGGAAACTATTTTTAATTGCAGACATTTATTATGTTTAGTAGTTTTTATAAGTATACTGCTTCGCTTTTAATGGTGTTATACTTGCGTTCTGTTCTCCTGGATATGCCTGTTTTTTTCTTCAAGCTTGAGTATCATTTCTAGCATTTTTTGAAGGCCTGTTTTAGTGGACATGTATCCCTTCAAGTTGTCTTTGTGCTGGAAGATTTTTCTTTCTCCCTCGATCATGACGGATAGTTTTGCAGGATAAATCAGCCTGGGTTGACATTTTTGCTCATTCAATACTTGAAGTATGTCTCTCCAAGCTCTTCTTGCTTTTACTGTTTCGACTGAGAAGTCATTTGTTATTTTAATAGGTTTACCTTTAAAAGTGACTTGTTTTTTCTCCCTTGAAGCTCTCAGCACCAGTTCTTTATGTTGAATGTGGAGTGTTTTGACTATTATTTGCTGTGGAGAGCTTCTGTTTTGGTCATATCTGTTTGGGGTGCGGAATGCCTCTTGTATATGGATGGGCCTCCCTTTTTTTAGATGAGGAAAGTTTTCCTTGATGATCGTTTGAAAAATTTCCTCAGGGGTGGTATTTTGAGATTCTTGCTCTGGTATTCCATGAATACGCATGTTAGGCTTCTTCAGGGTGTCCCATATCTCCTGACTATTTCTCTGAAGTATCTTTTTTGCTTTAACAACCTCTTCCATTGAGCTGGTTTATACTTCCACTTTATCTTCAAGGTCTGAAATTCTGTTTTCTGCTTCGTTAGTTCTGCTGATAAGACTCTCCATGGAGTTCTAGATTGAAGATAACTTGTATTTTAGGTCAGTTTGAAACTCTGCTTGAGTGTGCTTTAACTGCTCTATGCCAGTTTTTGTTTCTTGCACTGTTTTTCTCAACTCCTCCATGTGTCTGTTGTGTTCCTCTTCAAAGCGATTGATTTGATTATTTAATTCCTCCCTGATTTCCTCTTTCATAGTATTGAACATGGTAATGATCATATTTTGAAGGTCATTATCCTGGGTCAGGCTTTCTTGGCCATTTTCCATGGGTTTGCTCTGGTTGGAGTCTAACATTATGGGATTAATTCCTTCAGTGGGTGATTTGTTCACTTGAGTGTTGTTTCTCATGGATTTGTACTTTGACTTTGGCATTGTCGTTTTAAGTCTTAAGATCTTCTTTCAATTTCTGTGCGTTTTTCACTAAACTGAATTATTTGGCCTGGGGTTCTGGGGGGTGGGCGGGGACCGAGCTTAACTAGGTCGCCAGGTGAGTCCCGGCTGGACCGCGCCCGTCCCTGAGGGATGAGTAGAGGGAAGGGAGTATGGGGCATTGGCAGGGCACTATTTAACCTGGGAGACCTGGGGGCGGGGCCGGGCACACAGGGGGTCTCCTCCTCCTCCTCCCAGGCCCTGCGCCGCGGCTCCGGCTGGATGGTGGGAGGATCTGGGTCCCTTGGGCGGCCAGGGGTTCTGGGGGTGGGCGGGTACGGAGCTTACCTGGGTCGCATGGTGAGGCCCGGGTGGACCGTGTGCGCGTCCAGGCGGGGGACTTCTAGTTTTTAGAGATTTTTTTATTATTTATTCTTTTGTGCGTGTGTGTATGTGTGTGTGTGTGTGTGTGTGTGTGTTTGTGTAGAACCATGGTCAAAGTCAGGAACCACCATGGACGCCTCCACCTCCTCCTTGTGTACTCTGCCCGGGGCTCTCCCCTACGAGGACCAGAAACAGGCCACCCCCGCTTCCGCCCCACATCTATACCTGGGTGTAGGATCCGAATTCAGGACCTTCCGCCTGCAAAGCAGAGGCTTAAGCACTGAGCCACCTCTCTAGCCCTAAATTCTGGTTTTTTAAAAACAGAAAACCTGAAGGGAAAAAAGTAACAAAATAGCAAGGAATGGTGGGACAATAATGAAAGTTGCAACGTGATAAACACACAAGAATAGTAAAAGCTTGCAAGATAACTCAATTTTTGAGGTGTCTGTTTGCAAAACTGGAGACCTGAACTTGGTATATATTATTATTCCCTGTTGTACAGAAACTTTAAGTGAATAACACAAGAGGCAGTTAGTGTTTAAAAAGAGACATATCTTTAAGCCTGCCCGCCGCTGGCCGGGGACAGGACTTGCTGGCAGTCCGCCATCCCAGGTAAGTGCCACCAGCAACCAGGTCATCACTCGTCCCAGCTACTCCCACCAGCCAGCATGAGCAACACCCAAGCTGCCTCGCGTTTGCCTGGGCCACACCCCAGGTCCCAGCCCCTCTGTCCAGCCCACTGCCCAGAACAGGACTCGCTGGCAGTACTCTATCCCAGGTAATTTGCACCAGCACCCAGGTTGTCACTTGTCCCAGCTCCTCCCACCAGCCAGGCTGAGCAGGCTCTGGTCCAGGCCGGGGAGGACCCATGGGTCACACCCCAAATCCCTAGGTTAATTATGCCAGCCTCCAGCACCTGTGCCCTTTTGTTGCCTGGGAGGCTTGTGCAGTCCAGTGAGGGCACACTGTGCCCCAGTCCAGGGAGGACACACTGCTCATCAGAATTCAACAGGGTACAAAGAAGACCCAAGCAAAGCTCTAGGGTACAAAGGCCTCTAAATTCATCTTATCACATGGGAGAGATTCTTCACATCCAGCCCAAAGATAAGTAACCTCCCCCCTTTTTACCATCTTGTTCCTTTCAATTATTAGTTACTGTAGAGTAACTTTTCCATATAGCCACCCCCAAAACATATATAACTTCAGGGATTATATCACTCACCTCACATTTAACCAAAGTATTAAATCATAGAAGTGCACTACCATACTAATATTCACCCTTGTCTGCCCCCTGTACTAATTGTCTAATAGCCTCATCTAGGATATAATAATAATAGCAAACATAACCAACACCAAGACAAACACTAATAATAACTGTCCAAGAGTAGTGATACCAGCTAATTCAGTTCAGTCAAAAACACGCAGAAATTTGAAAGAAGGTCTTAAGAGATAAAACGACAATGCCAAGTTAAAGTACAAATGCATGAGAAACAACACTCAAGTAAACAAATCTTCCATTGAAAGAATTAACCCCATAATGATAGACACCAACCAGAACAAATCCACAGAAAATAGTCAAGAAAGCCTGACCCAAGATAATGACGTTCAAAGTATAATCATTACCATGTTCAATACTATGAAAGAGGAAATCTGGGAGGAGTTAAATAACTGCATCAACCACTTTGAAGAGGAACACAACAGACACTTGGAAGAGTTGAGAAAAACAGTTCAAGAAACAAAAAGAGGCAGAGAGCAGTTAAAACAGAATTAAACAAAGTTTAAAACTGAACTAAAAGACAAGTTATCCTCAACCCAGAACTCAACAGAGAGTCTTATCAGCAGAAAAAAATGAAGCAGAAAATAGAATTTCAGATCATGAGGCAAAGTGGGAGTGTTAACCAGCTCAATGGAAGAGGTTGTTAAAGTCAAAAAGATACTTGAAAGAAATATTCAGGAGTTATGGGACACCCTGAAGAAGCCTAACTTGCATATTCATGGAATACCAGAGCAAGAATCCCAAAATACCACACCTGAGGAAATTTTTCAAATTATCATAAATGAAAACTTCCTTCTTGTAAAGAATGAGAGGCCCATCCATATACAAAGGGCATTCTGCACTCCAAATGCATATAACCAAAATAGAAACTCACCATGGCAAATAATAGTCAAAACACTCCACATTCAAGACAAAGAAAAGGTGCTCAGAGCGTCAAGGGCAAAAAAGAACAAATTACTTTTAAAGGTACACTTATTAAAATAACAAATGACTTCTCAGTAGAAACAGTGAAACCAAGAAGAGCTTGAAGAGATGTACTTCAAGTATTAAATAACCAAAAATGTCAACCCAGGCCGATATACCTGGCAAAACTATCTGTCATGATCCAAGGTGAAAGAAAAGTTTTCCAGCACAAAGACAACTTAAAGGCTTACATGTCTACCAAACCAGGCCTTCAAAAAATACTAGAAATGATACTCAAGCTTGAAGAAAAATACAACAGTATTCAGGAGGACAGAAGGAAAGTATGATACCACCAAAACCTAAAAGTCAAACAATACACTTACAAAAGCCACTAAACATAAAAAAGTCTGGAATTAAAAATAATTTCTCCATTACAGCATTAAATGTCAATGGAATTAACTCATCGATCAAGAGAAACAGATTACAAACTTGGATTAAAAACCACGACCCATCAAACTTCTGCCTTCAGGAAACTCATCTCATCACAAAAGATAGGCACATCCTAAAAATGAAAGGCTGGTCCAAAATTCTGCAAGCTAATGGAACCAGGAAACAGGCAGGGGTAGCCATTATGCTGTCAGACAAAGTGGACTTCAAACCAAAAACAAATCATAAGAGAAACAGATGGATACTACATTTTAACCACAGGTACAATTCACCTGGAAGACGTCACAATACTGAACTTATATGCACCTAATACGGGCCCTTCCACATTCATTAAGCAAACCATACAGCATCTAAAGCGAGAAAACAACACCAAATAAAAGTTCTTGGGGATTTCAACATTGTCCTCTTAACATGGGATAGATCAACAGGTCAAAAGCTTAACAGAGACACTTTGGAACTTAATCAAACCCTTACTGAAATGGACCTTACAGATCTTTATCAAACTTTTCATCCACGCACCAAAGAATACACATTTTCCTCAGCAGCACACAGAACTTTCTCCAAAATAGATCACAAATTGGGCCATAAAACGAATCTCCACATATACAGGAAAGTTGAAATTCTAGCCTGTGCCCTATCAGAACACCATTGTCTAAAGCTTGACATCCACAATACAACAAACAACAGAAAATACACTGACTTCTGGAAACTTAAAACTATGATGCTAAATGAGAATTGAATTCAGGAAGAAATTAAAAAGGAAATGCAAGATTTCCTGAAAGTGAACGATAATGAAAATACAACTTATCAAAATTTTTTGTACACAATGAAAGCTGTCCTAAGAGGTAAGTTCATAGCTCTTAATGCCTACATAAAAAAATGAAAACATCACAAATAAATAACTTAACAATGCAGCATAAAGCTTTAGAGACATTAGAGATATCTGATCTCAAAATCACTAGAAGAGAGAAGATTAACAAAATAAGGGGAGAAATATCCGAAATTGAGATTAGGAAAACAATACAGAGAATCAACCAGTCAAAAAGCTGGTGCTTTGAAAAAATCAATAAGATTGATACACCCCTAGCTAAATTAACCAAAAGCGAGAGAGAGAAAACACAAATTAACAAAATTAAAAATGAAAATGGAGTTATCACTACTGATATCCAAGGAATTCAGGGTATTACAATGTGATATTTCAAAAACTTATACTCTGTGAAATTTGACAACGCAAAAGAAATGGATGACTCCTAAGTAAGCACAACTTGTCTAAATTGAATCAAGAAGTTATGAATTATTTCAAAAGTCCTATAACATATGAGGAAATCGAGGAAGTAATCTCAAATCTTCCCACCAAAAAATGTCCTGGACCAGATGGATTCAGCACAGAGTTCTACCAGACATTAGAGGAGCAAATAACATCAATACTGTTTAAACTGTTCCATCAAATAGCAAAGGAAGGAACACTACCAAATTCCTTCTATGAAGATAATATCATCTTAATCCCAAAACCTAATAAAGACTCACTTAAAAAAGAAAACTATAGGGTCAATCTCTTTGATGAACACAGATGCAAAGATTCTTGACAAAGTCTTAGCAAATCGGATTTAAAAATATATCGAAAAGATAATTCACAGGGATCAAGTAGGTTTTATCCCACACACAAGGTTGGTGCAACATATGCAAATCAATAAATGTAATTCACCATATAAACCAGTCCAAAGTCCAAGACCACATGATACTCTCAATAGATGCAGAAAAAGCTTTTGACAAGATCCAACAGCCTTTTATGATCAAAATGCTAGAGACAGTAGGAATGGAAGGAACCTTTATCAATATAATAAAAGCAGTATACAACAAGCCTACAGCAAGGATTATGCTCAATGGGGAAAAACTGGAAGCATTCCCACTTTGATCAGGAACTAGACAAGGCTGTCCATTCTCATCACTTCTATTCAATATTGTACTTGAAGTCTTAGCTGAAGCCATAAGACAAGAAAAGGACAAAAGAGGGATTCAAATCATCAAGGAAGAAGTCAAGCTATCCCTATTTGCAGATGACATGATCTTATACCTGAGTGATCCCAAAAAATACACTAGGAAGCTCAGAGAACTAATTGAGAAGTTCAGCAGGGTGGCAGGATACAAAATAAATGTACAAAAATCAATGGCTTTCCTATATGCCCAGAATGAAAGAAGTGAAAAAGCCCTGAGAGAAGCAATCTCATTTACTATAGCCCCTAAAAAATGAAATACCTTGGTATAAACCTAACCAAGGAGGTAAAAGAACTTTGCAATGAAAACTTTAAAATCCTCAAGAAAGAAATTGCAGAAGACCTCCCATGTTCTTGGATTGGCACAGTCAATATAGTAAAAATGACCATCCTACCAAAGGCAATATACAGATTCAATTCTATACCAATCAAAATCCCAAAGCAATTCTTTAAAGAGGTTGATCAAATAATCTCAAAATTCATATCGAGCCACAAAAGACCCATGATAACAAAAGAAATCCTGACTAACAAAAATAGTGCTGGAGGTATCACTATACCAAACCTTAGTCTATACTACAAATCCATAGTTGTAAAAACAGCCTGGTACTGGCTCCAAAATAGACATTCATATCAATGGAGAAGGGTTGAAGACCCATTGTAATGGGGTATAAGCCCATACAATTACAGCCATTTGATCTTTGACAAAGGGGCACAAAAAATCCAATGGAAAAAGAACAGTATCTTCAACAAATGGTGCTGGCAAAACTGGATCTCCACATGCAGAAGATTAAAACTGGACCCGTATTTGTCACCATGTACAAGACTTAATTCCAAATGGATCAAGGACCTCAATATAAGGCCAGAGACTATAAAAACCATAGTTGAAAGGGAAGGGAATTCCCTTGAGCTAATTAAAGTAGGCCAACATTTCCTAATCGGAAATCCAATAGCACAGTGACTACAACCAACACTCAACAGATGGGATCTTATGAAATTAAAGAGCTTCTGGTCAGATAAAGATATTGTAACTCGAGCACAAAAGCAACCCACAGAATTGGAGAAAATCTTCACTAACTACATATATGTTAGAGCTCTATTATCCAGAGTGCACAAAGAACTTAGAAAATTAAACGCCAAGGAAACAAGTGGGCCACTTAAAAAATGGGCCTTGGAACTTAAAAGAAACTTTACCAGGGACGAAATTGAAATGTCTAACATAACCAAAAAAATGCTCCACATCCTTAGCCATCAGGAAAATGCAACTCATAACCTCCCTGAGATATCATCTCATCCTTGTCAGTATGTCAAAAATCCACAATACAAACAACACCAAATCCTGGAGAGGATGTGGAGAGAGGGAAACTCTCCTACATTTCTGGTGGGAACGCAGGCTCATACAACCACTCTGGTGAGCCGTTTGGAGATTCTTAAAATAGTTAAAAGTTGAAATGCCATATGACCCTCCTATTCCACTTTTGGGAATAATCCCCCATTCAGCAAAAATTCAACTCAATAGCACAAGCACAACCATGTTCATAGCAGCACTGTTTACAATAGCAAAGTCATGGAATCAACCCAAATGCCCAACAGTTGAAGAATGGATAAGGAAAATGTGGTACATTTATACAATGGAATACTACTCAGCCATCAAAAATGATGAATTAATGAAATTTACTGAGAAATGGATTGAATTAGAAAAAATTAAATTGAATGAAGTATCCCAGACACAAAAAAGTAAGCACCATATGTACTCCCTAATAGGTGGATCCTAGTACCAAACCCACTTAGTGACACACTCATAGATGAATCTCTGTAATACTATTTTGTAATTATAATGTAATTGAAAAGATTATAAGCAGGGAGGGAAGGGAAGTAGGGCCCCACCAGAAACAAGGAGAGAGGGGATCATGCTACAGCAGAGAAAATAGGCCACCATTAAGGACTGCAAGTAAGTAATGAGATGTCTGGTTGGGATCGCAGACTCTCCTTACTGGCCACTTGCATCTGATGGGGATCTGATCTCACCAGAAGGAGAGGGAATGGAGTCTGGAAGATAGAAGATAACCATCCTGCAAATGGGAGACTGACCCTCCCCCTCACTGCAGTCTACTTCTCTTATTCCATCTACCTTTGATCTACTCTTATAATAAGACTCTATTTTAACAGAATTTTATCTCTGGCCAGGGGGTGATATCTAATACCCATCAGGATGGAGCCAAGGGCAGTGCAGGAGCAGCAAAACTGAAAAAAAAAATCAATAAACCATAATTCAGAAAATCAGAGACTCTACATCAGCTACCTGGAACCAGGGCAGCCTAATCTCTCCCCATCTTAAAGCTCTGGGAAATTGGTGGAAGAGGGGTTGATAAGATAGTAAGAGCCTAAAGATGGGGAGGAGCAATAATATGCAAGATACTCCATACAAGTTAGGGCCGAAATAATCATAATAGGACTTTGCATGACCTGCATAATTACCAACATATCACTGAATCCCCAAAGTCTAGCATGGATCATAGGCACTACAATCCTTAGAAGCCAGGGATTAACAGCCACAATAATGTTCCTATACTAAAGCGGAACACAAAAATGAGCTCTAAGCAATGCCACTGAATCCTTACACCTCATCAGAGAAGAGGACCCAGAGGGAAGTTTGACATGCAAACTAAAGGATGCTCTAGAAATGGGGGGGAGGGGGAAAAGGAAAGGGAAAAGTGGGGAGGGAGCAAGGGGATCCAAGGAGGGGTGGAAGGAAGGGAATGGGGTACTTATCAACTTCATATGAGTGTAAGAAATAAATAAATAGATAAATAAACAAAGAAACAAATAAACAAACAAACAAATAAATAAATAAATAAATAAATAAATAAATAAATAAATAAATAAATGGAGACATATAATCTTTTCTGACTTTTAATTGTCATTTTATATTTTCATCCATACAATAAAGGTTAAGCAATTTTGTTTTAAATTTTTGGTTTAAATTTCAAAAATAAAAGTGTAACAAAAAGAATCCTATGTATTCATACCAGGTTCTCACCAGATACCGTTAAAAGCAAAAAACTGCTATTTTGACTTCACAAAATTGTATTTAATAGTCACAAATGGTGAATACACATTAAGTATATGAATGATATCTTAAAAATATATTCCAAATAGAATTACTTATGAGTTTCTCAAGCAGAAAGAAAAGAAGCAAAGTATAAAATCAGAAATCAAAATGATTCACATTAGAAACCATAAGATTATATTAAATCCAAACAGGAACAAAGGAAATGAGACATCTAACTGTTATAAAGGAAATTGAAAACTGAAAGTGAATGAATATCAACAAAGTGCAACACTATCAACTGATTTATACAAAATTTCAGAAACACTGAGAACTGGCAAATAAACAACCTAGAAAAGAAAGCAGAGGCTAAAGAGTTGGCTCAAGGGTTAGAGCCTTTGCCCATAAACAAAAGAACTCAAGTTTGGATCTCTAGATCCCACAAAAAAAATGCTGGGCAGGAATGAAGGTTGACTCTAATTCTGCACCTAAAAGATGGAGCATAGAAATCTGAAGGGCAAAGTAATAATGATGTACAGCAATTCAGGATAATTCCCACATTCACCTTGGGCCTCCCTAGGAATGCACACTCAAGTACTGCCAGACCAAGACACACATACGCAACACACACACACACATTCTCACACACATAACCACAGTAAAATCGTCATCTTTTAAGATATTTTTTTCAACATGGCCCTGCAAATTACTTTTTTGGGGTACTGAAACCAGGTTTTAAATTAACAAAGAAAATAGAATATAACATTGAAGAACATAATATTGAAGATATCTGTTCTCAAGATTTGGTATAAAATTTCAGTAATCAAGGTGGTATGTGTGATGAGGACAATAAAATATTATCTGAAGAGTGTGGATGTTAGCATAGAATAGGGAAAGTTAGAGAATAGGATTCAAGTGTTTAGTATTTGAATGCTTTGCTTATTAAGAGTAAGTTAAAATGCTTACTCACGTGTTTTGCCCTCTGGAAACGTTTGGTTCTAAAATGCTGGGCTCATGGGGGGCATGGTCTTGTGTAAACTGATAAGGTGGTCGAAACTCCCTAAAGGATGATGTAATGTGCTTGACTCTCTGAATGTAGACATGTTTAAATGTATGAATGTAAACATGTTCTGCTTTGGTGTGGAGTGATATGCTAAATAAACCTGGTGCACTCAGGGGTCCAAGGGGGTAAAAACCTGGAAAACAGCACTCAGCAATCACCGACACAGCAGCGTATCGCTCTGGGGGCAGGAATCCTCAGTAGACCTCAAGCCTCTACTCCAGATCCACCAGCTGAGGAGGAGTCAGTGACCGCACTTGGAGGACCGCTTGACAACGCTCCGTGCTATGCCTGTTCTCCCGGGACTGTCCCCCCCCCCCCCCCCCCCGCTTCCCCCGACCCCCCACCCTCCAACCCCCCCAGGTCAGAACCTGCATTGTCTCTTTAAAACTGGTAACCTCTCCCTGTGTTTCCTTGTGTGAATATTGATATGCTAAAGAGATGCTCATGACAGTATGGCCTTGATACAAAACTATATTAATCTAGACAATTTGCCTTGAAAAAATAATGTATAGACATATGTGAAGGGAACAAACTAAAGAAAGCAGAAATACATGATATAGCATGTTAAGTGACTTTCCATGAAAAGGCAAAGGCAATGAAATGCAGCAATATTTTCCACAAATGATGTTGAAACAATTGGAGAAATATATTCAATAATGAATATAGACACATATCTTACATCATCATAAACAGTGTCATAAAGTGTATGTAAATGTATCTCAGATGTGCTTTTGAACTCCCAAATATATAGAAGTTAGCATGGACAATCTTGATTAGGGCGATGATTTTTTTATACCACCAAACATACAATAAAAGAAAGAAAAAAATCATAAGATAGACTTAGCCAAAATTTGGAAATTTTGATCTATCCAAATGGCTGAACAAAAAAAAAGCACTTACAGTACAAGTCTAGGAATTAGAGTTTGGTCCCTTAGATTCAGGAAATGGTGGGGGAAAGAACTGACTCCTGAAATTTTCCTGCTGCCTTACACACACACACACACACACACACACACACACACACACACACACATAAATAAATAAATAAACAAATAAATTTATTTAAAGAATTAGGAAGTTTTGCTCTATAAAAATTGCTGAGTTGAGAAAATAAGCCCATGATAGGAGGAAATGTTTGCAACCTATAAAAGATAAGGACTAATATCCATTATATGCAAAATGCTGTTAATACTCAAATGCTGTTAAACTCAAATGCTGTTAAAACCAAAGTTGAAGTAAAAAACTCAGCTAAAAATCTGAGTGAACTCCTCACAAAATTGGTAAATATATTACTGGTAAGGTGCACCTCACAAGTGGAACCCTGACACCAACAATATAAACAAACAACAACAACAAAGAAAAAACAGAAAAACTAAACAGCAAGAGAAATGCAAACACTTCAGACACTCTGTCTCATGCATTGCTAAACATAGTCTTGTCACAAAGGCTAATGATAGTTCTCTCTGGTTCCTTCATATTTACTCTAAGAAGTTGAAAACTATAGCTCATTATAATACATTTAAATAATCAAAATTCTGATGTAAACAAGGTGTCCTTCAGTAGATTATTAAATTGAGGCACATTCAAAGAAGGGAATATTTTGGCACTGAATAAAAAAATCTATTAATAAGTGGAAATCACCAATCAGCAAAGGTTCCAGTTATGTCTCCAGCATTAACACTGTCTCAGTGAGGCAAAAATATGGTTGAAAGGCAAAAATATGGTTGAAAGACTTCAGGTTTCCAGAGTTTGTGGTGAGAATAAGAACAGGTGGAGGACAGAAGTTGCATAAAGTATTGGAAATACTTTTGATATTCCTATAAAGATAGACCATTATTTATTACTCCATACTCTTAGACTAAGCACTACCAAGAGTGCCTGCTGGTTTGCACTGGGTGATGATGATGATGATGGATCATGCAACTGCTCTGATGTCCCCTGTGGCAGTGGGGGTGTGAGTGTAAGAACTGCCATTTTCATCAAGCTTATGTGCTTGATAAAACGAGCTTAGTTTTGCTATGAACTTTTAAGCTACTCTGAAGGATAACTGCTTCAATAAGAAAAAGCAAATGGAAACAACTGAAAATAACCAAATAAGATAAAAAAAAAAAAAAAGCGTTCATGCTGTCACGAGGAACTTTACTGTCCTCACTCTCTTTCCTCCCTCCCTGACTAGAAAGAGCATACACTGGAGATTTAGGGAAGCATTACTTTTCCTCCTACAGAAGGTAGAACTTGAATCTTTCTTTAAATTGAAGAATAGTAATAGAAGTGACTGTAAAGTCACGCAAAGCATTTCAAATTAGAAAATTGGCTTCAGAGTACAGAGAATACAAGAAAACTAGTTTGATGAGAGGAGGAATTTCAGAGTAGTTCAGATTCTCACTCATACTGCTGACCCCACCTTCAGTGGTCACTCCTTTCATTTCATGCGGCATTGAAGTTTCTGGAAAGTTTGTATAATCTCCACTTTTGTACTGATATGCTCCATTTTCTTTCCCAAGACAATTTTACTCAAAGAGAATATCATGATTTTTATCCAATAATTATAAATTTAAAGAAGTTTTTGTAGGAATTGGGAAAGAAATAGTATTTTGATTAAAAAGATAGACTACTAAGGCACTGTTTTTATGAGCTTGAAGTGTAACCGAAAAGTATCTTAGATTATGTGATTTAACCAAGAGAAATTTCTCATAGTTCTGGGTTGGAAAGTTAGAGATTCCAGTGTTGGTCCTTTGACTCTTGTTAGGGAACTTACTGATTGTTCGGAGATGGATGCTTTCTTGGTTATAGCTTCAAATTGTGGAATGAAATAAAGGTGTGTATATGTGCATGTGTGTGTATGTGTGTGTGTGTGTATGTGAAAGAAAGAGAGGGAAGGAGAGAGAGAGAAAGAAAGAGAAAGAGAGAGAGAAATGTCATCTTGAATAATTGTTGCTTTTTTCAGTTGTCTCCGTTCTCAACTTGCGCATGGCCACCTTCTTACTGCCTTTTTAACTGGTTAGTTCCTTTATGTATATGCCCCTAGTTTCTCTCCCTTTGTCCAAATTTTCTATTCTCTTAAAGTGACTGATCAGATTGGATCAGTCAGGTCTTACCTTAATCTCATTTCTAAACTGCCCATATTCCTCTAAGGTTGCTCACTTAGATTTTCAGAGGTAGGAGTTTAAACTATGAAAATGGGGTGGGGGATATAGCTTAGCCCATCACAAACCTTTTTAACCAATCAGCTTTCATTTCCTGATATGGATGGTCATATTGTGAGATAATGTGTATGTTTTCAGTAACTGCATTGAGGAATCTGGAATTTTTTTAATGTCAAGCCTTTATAATCAACAAGTTCATTTCAGGAAAAAAAAAGTCCTTTATGAAATTTTTTTAAAAAGAATATTGCACAGCAGCAGAGAAAGACTTATATGGAAGAAAACTCAGCCTGAAGCAATGATGATTTTTATGACTGTCAAGCAACTTTGTTTTTCTTGATGCCAGCTCATGTTTAAGTCCATAGGAAAAGAGAGTACACATGGAATCATGTATTTTTCTTTTTGCACTGTGAAAAAAATCCTGTTGGATAAACAAATAGAATTCTACAGGAAAAAAGAAATGAAGAGATGAAACACTGGCTTAGTTCACTCAAGACAGATGAAAGGGTTTTGATGCCTGTGGCATAAACTTTACCTGGATTGCTGACATCTTATGTGAAGAGCTTTGATTGATAGTTGATGCAGTTGTGCTTGGCTGAAGATAAACTAGAAGCCTTAAAACAGAAACTACATCAAAATGATGGAGCAGACAGAAGCCAAGTTCGATATTAATTAATAAATGATGGCAGACTAGAGTACAAAGAGAGAGAACACTATTTTTATCTTTGACTATTGCTACCATATAACTAATTGCATATAATATAGTATAAAAATCAATGTCCTCTTTTGGCCAGTGACATTCTAGAGAATTTAGGGAAATTTTACTCAAGCAACAAGCTTATTATCTGATAATGCAGACTTAAGATACTGATGCTCAATTAGTTTTACACAAATTCAGATAAAAATCTTTGCAACTAAAAGCAGAGTTGAGGAGGTGAGAAAGAATAACTGGTCATGTGACACGATTCCCCTCTTTCAGGGTATTTGGAATATAGACAATAAACATTTCTTCTCCCTTCTTCTGAGCTTTCATGTACTGCACTTGGTTCATTCTTTGCAACCATAAGGGCTTAGAACATTATGCATTGTGCTTAGATACTGTAGGTCTTTATCAGAAAATAATCATAATAATGGTTCATATTTTAGAGAACAACGTAGTAAATTCTAGGACTATCATACTTTAGAATTTATAAACAGTGTTTCCTGACATCCCAGAGTCTGGGCTGAACATCTTTCTTGTAAATTGATGGAATTCTGAAGTTAAACTTAATGAGATGGCTGCATTATAGAAATTCTGTTGCTTATTTTTATTTCTTATGAACCTAAGAATCTAATGGGCCTGTGAATATTTCATTGCCTTTTGGGTCTTTGGCATCTCTATCAAAGTATTACCTGAAAAAGCTTTTAAAATATTCTTATGAGTGGAAAAACGACTAACCGATTAAAAAATGTTCACAATTAAAGACTTTCCAATTTAGAAATTTCTTCCTTGTGAAGAATTATTTGTGCATTAGATGGAACTTGAATTGCTTTTCAAGTGTGAGTGTGACTTAAAAGGACAAAGACAGAGGAATGAAGCACTGTATGCAGAGATGACAGTATTTTCAAAGGCAATATGTGCTGAGAGATGTTCTATTTTAATTGACTTGAGAGACTGACATAACTGAAATGCACACCTTTTAGCTTTCACATTAGTATTTTTAGAAAAGAATACTGAGGGGATAGGATAGAATCGAACTCATATTGTAGGCAAGAGGGCAAATTGAAAATTTTTTGAGAAGGCAGCACTAGAAGTCTGATTTGGAGTCCATTCACTGCTGCAGTATTTGTTTTGTGAACATCTTCTTTGCTCCATTACTGTGTCAAATTTCTAAGGCTAAGACAAAATAAGAGTTATGATGCTCTACCTGTGAATTCTAGCAAACAAAACATAATAACTGCAATAGTTTTGAGATACACTAATAAGAAGCAATAAGGTCTTTACACAGACACTGGTGTTGACAGTCTTTGAAGGTATCTTTATAAATATAAGATTCTTTATAGCTAAAGTAAGTAGATGCATATTTGTGGTCTGTATTACATGAATTGCTCACACCAGGAGAAGGTTTATAGACTTCCAACAGATCATTTTCTGTAGAATAACTTTTGAGCTATCTCTATTGATAATGGTGAGCCTCTTATCTTCCTATGCCCATGCAAAACAACCTAAGCACTTTTTAGCCACAGATGCTAGGTGCCTTGATGATATAAGCTGTTAATTACATGGAGTGTAAGCTACTTCCCCTTCATTCTGTTACTGACTCCAGCTGGTAGGATTTTGCTTCCTTTCTCTCTAGATATCTCTATTCTCTCATGTAAGTGTTATTTGAACCTCTTGCAAGATACCCACTCTGTGGGTTTCCCACTCACCTAACACTTAGGAAAACTGGAAGCTTGCCTTTGGGTTTTACTTCTGTCTTTTCAAAGATGGTCCTACAAAGTAGTTCTGGTTTGTGAACCATGTTCTCAAATGTAGTAAGACGTTGAAAAATATCTCCGCATTCCTTCTCACACGTAGTAAGACATTGAAAACATCTACCCATTACCTGCAAAAAAAAAAATATATATATAGTAGCCTCAAATTTGTTTCTTTTGCCCAGAGGCAGTGGCATTAAACCAGGCTTACACTGCCTGGTCTCTTTTCTCCCCAAGCTTCTCCAAAGTAGTCCTCATGAAGTGGAGTAAGGTTAATTAATATTGATTGAGCTACTTTGACTGTATCTCCTTTAACTTGCTTAGAGCTGTACTTAATAAATTAGATTAAAATATTTTTTCTGGCTTCTTGGTTTTGCTGACCAGTATAAAGAAAGCTTTGATTCATAATATATTCTAGGCAAAACATATTCACAGTCTAATCTTAAAGTTCACTTTCAGTTTCTAAGAGAGAAAAGCACACCATTATTTTAATCATGAAAATGTCTCAATAGTTTCTTTTAAATTTCAATTTCTAAAAGTGGCTTAAAAGCATATGGCTTTAAGAAATGTTGTTTTTGTCCTTGAACTCACAAATCTGTCACTATAGACTCAGGGTACAGAAGTTTCCCTACTGTCATCAAAAATTAGTTGGGGCATCTTAGTATAATTTCATGATACATGACTTATTAATGAAAACAATTTCTAATGATTTCCTATGTTGAAGCAAAGCAGTTGCAAATGACAATTACTAATGTCAATGAATAAAATCATTTTGGTTTTTAAACTCTATATAGGAAAATCAAAATGCAATGCCGTATTTATTTTGTGACGTTTATTAATGAAAAGAGTATATTTTCAATATTTAAAACAAGCGAGGAAGCATTGCTTTCTATAGGATCGTTATTGTTTGTTGCTATTATTTAAAGAAAGTTTTGCTGGCAGAGCTAATATGAAACAGTAAGAGCATCCTCATCTTTAGTGGACAAGGAGTTGACTCAGTGGGCAAAAGCTCTTATGAGTATGAGAACCAGAGTTAGGATCTCAATACCTGTACAAAAATCTTGGTGGGGCCAAATATGTTTTTGTTCCCTAAGTTCTACAGGAGGAAGAGATAGGAGGAGTGCTGGTGTTTGCATAGTTACAAGTTCATTAGAGCCCACTCTGAAAGAAGTAAGATATAGAGTGATAAAACGACATCCAACTCTGGCTTCCTCATGGCACAAGCACACATATGTGTGCATGCAGAACACACACACACACACACACACACACTAATAAGCATCATTAGGTTTCTAAGGAGTTTTTTAACATTATTAAATTAAAGTTTAAGTCATAGCGTATACTTGCTAGGTACTTAGTAAAGGACAAAGACTACTCTCCCTAGCAAAAATATCACTTAAATCCTATATCATTCTCCTAATTTTATAGGTAAGGGAAATGAAGAAGGGAGGAACTGTATATACTATCTAAAGTCAGACACAACTTGTAGGATCTGGATCCCAGCAGCAAGGCATTAGAACCTGCTTTCTTAACAGCTTAATAATATACATTTCCTCCTCTGAGCTTTGAACTGGTGGGGCTGTGCACACCAATATGAACTTCCAGGAGCTAGTTGCCAAGTGGCACAGAGTACAAGAACATCACCTCAACGGCTCAGATATATTCAAGCTGCTACTAATTCATAATACAAGAAACAGAGCTAAAGACTGAGAGAAGAGGGCAGGTCTTTGAGGCCTCTGATTCTTAGAACCGTGTAATGAAGTTGCTAAATAAATTCTTTTCTTCTGAGTTCCAGATAGGTTTTCCAATACTGAGTGATGAAAATAAATAAATCACAGAAATATGTCAATGTTTTTGTTAGAAGACATTGTCGAGTCATTTTTTGCATATGTGTATGTAAGTGTGTGGGAGTATACAAGAGAGCACTTGAGTGTGTGTATCTGTATAAGCCCAACCAAGGGTAAGATTGGTAATCATCTGGATTTACTCCACCTCTGTATTGTTTTGCTCTGGAGTTTCCCAGGCTCTGCCTTCCAGGGTCTGAATTGCAGGCTGCCACCATAACTTCCTGGTATTTTCACATGTGATGTGGAGATCTGAACTCAGGTTCTTTGCCTGAGAGGCAGAGACTTTAATTGTGAGCCATTTTCCTAATCCTCAAATCATCCTTGAGACAAGTTATTATCTTGGTGGCACATGGTGGCAGAATATGCGATAAGCTGATCATGAGTCACAACATTTTACAGGGATGAATAATCATAATCATTTTAGACTTGTAACTCTTCTCAAATTAGTCTGATATTAACAGCTTGCTTCTACTAGTCTACTTTTACTTGATTGATCTTTTCTGAAGCTAGACTTCAACAGAACTGGATTTACATACATGACTGATAAATAATACTTGTAATTTATCAGTGCTTTGCCAATTTTTAATTACAATGAATATCATGTGATCTGTTTGTTGCTATCATTGGCCTTATTTAGCTTTGTGTTTTCTTTTCAAGAATTCTTACCACCTGGAAATTTGGAACTTAAGAACCATTTCTCCAGTGGATGAAGATGAACATTAGCTGTGTTGTCTCTCCTAGTCAATGTAGAACACGACTCTCACTTTGTTCCTGAATGCAGTCATTCACATTGCTGTGCAGTGGTCAATGGTGGATTTTGTCGTAAAAAAGTTTGACTTGCTGCTGAACATTTGGAAAAACATGTCTTTAGTGTAGCTTGGGTCCTGGGAGGTCATTGAGAGCAATCCCTTCCATTCATCGGTTAGTTAACCAAGTTCATGAGCATTGAAGTGTGCTACTTGAGGTTGTAAATATTGTTTCAGAACAAGAATGAATAGAAATTTTATTTCATTTTAGGATTTTTTATTTGAAAACTGCAGTGAGTAGTTTTCCTTGAAAAGCTGATAGTTGAGTAGCTAATTGAAGAGGGAAGGGAATGTATTTGGAAAAAAAAAGAGGGAAAAAAGTGAGCTTAAACATCCTTATGAAGACAATATTTTCTGCTATGTTCAAGTATGGCAAAACCCAAGAAAGGTTGGAGGAAAAGTTGAAGACATAATTGAGACACAGTGAATGACAACCATATTCCCAATGGGTTTTTAGAATTACCACAATTTTCCTGCATGCTGCTATTAAATTCATAACCAAGCAACTTAAGGGAACAAACTTTTTTTCATATTTATGATTGTTCAGTTGCACTCTTGCTCTAACTTCACAACAGGGCTTATACCAACACCAGGAGCCAAGGGAACTGGCAACACCATATCTACAGGTCTGCTGAGAGGGACAATCCTCACTTGCCAAACCAGCATATCTGCCCAAGTATGTGGAAAAATGCTAATTTTCTTAACTAGCTCCATCTATTTTATTCACCTACACAGGGACTAGTTCCATATACCGTGGATTCATTCAGTGATATTTTACCACCCAATGATATTGTAAATTGATGTTTATTCAAAATGCTAAGTAAGATGGCGGACTACAGGCTTTTGCAGTGTGAGCAGGGGATGGAACAGTCAAAATAAAAAATGAAATAAGAACAAAGAGACTTTATCCAAAGAGCCAAAGAGGGAAGCTAAGGACATTTGGAAATTCACAAAAGTAATAAAAGAAAAATGATAATTTAAAAAACAGGAATAGGTTGAAGAGATGGCTTAGTGATTAAAATCTTTGTCTCACAAGCAAGAGGCAATATCTACAGATCCCACATAAAAATGCCGGCAGATACATTGCTGGCCTGTAATTCCAGCTCTTGAAGGAAGAACCTGGAGAACATCATAACAAAGAAATGTGGTGGAAGAGCAATCCAGGATGATTCCCCACGACACTCTTGCACCTCCACAAATGCAAACATTCAAGTGTCTTCTTGTACACACACACACACACACATGCAACACCACAGAAATATACTTGATTTTAGTGCAGGCCAGTAGCAAAAGAGCAGCAACTCCTATCCATCAGCAACAGAGAACTCTGTCACCTGAGTACTCTTTTGAAAAGCAGCACATAGTCAAGGGAAAGCAACTGGACTAAAGAAGTACAGGAATGGACCTGAATGTTGGAAGAAACCACAATGGAACACAAGCGGAATTCTATCTGTGGACATGCCAGTTAAGGAGGACTGTAACTCATGTCAGCTACATGGAATGGCTAAGGGATACATATTCCAGCACAGACAGACTGTGGAGACAGTACAAATTTGTTGAGAAAGTTTGAAGCTGAGCCGTCTCAAGTGGCAGGAATGCAAGGGAGAAGCAGGACGACACAGGTCATAGGAAATTTATGAGGACACGGTGTTAAGTGCTGAATGACAGAACTAAGCTAAACACAAGGTCGGTTTCAAGCAGAAACATTGGGAACAGCATTCCCATTTCAATTTATTGTTTATGATATTTATTTCAATTTATTGCTCATTTATGTCTTTAATATTTTAGTCTTTAATTTTACTTTTACTCTTTATACATACATCATTTTAATGTTTTACCTGTTTATCTTGTAAAAGTTATTTTTTCATTCTATGCAGACTTTTATATTTTAAGTGTTAATGAATGTTGTAACTTGCATATTAGTGGGTAACTCTCTTATCTGTTCTTCTCTACAGACTTAATATTCAATACTCTGTGTTTTCCTTTTCTTCTATTTGCATAATTACTTTCTCACTTTTTTCTCCCTTGTTATATTGTACTCTTTCTCCCTTCACTCCTCTGCCTGAATGTACTACATTTTCCATAACCACACTCTAGTCTTGCTATCTACAAGCCTTACAGGGAATGCATGCCAAGAACACCATACAGAAATGGGGGAATAAAAACAAATCAAAACAAAAGAACCAGTGTCTCTGAGAGCCAAACATATTTTTCTCATCTCAGGTATGTCTAAGTCAAAAGTTAGGGTGTCAGATACATTCACACAAAACTTCCAGTGAGGAGTCAGTGGCTTGGCTCCTTCCCTTGGTAATTCAAGGGATACAATTCACTGAAAACAACTGGTGCTTTGAAAGGAAGTTATATTATAGAAACAAAGCTTAAAGAAGAAAGATTCAAGAAGCAAGCAAGAAGAACCTTAGAAACCAAAGCAAACCTCTAGAGCCGACCAAGAGATGATTGCTATATGGTCTAGCTTAGATGTAGGAGGGGGCTCCAAGAGAACCCTTGGAATCTAAGAGTCCATTTATGGGATTTCTGACAGAAACTTGACAAAGACTAACGTACTTTCTTTTGAGAATAGTTTTCTGAGCATATTGAAGATTGAATTAATGAGAAGCAGGGACATCGTTCCTGTCTTCTAGGCTCAGCCCAAGAGATGATCACACACTGCTTTTACATTGTTTCCCAACTAGGAGAGTGGTCAAACTTTGATGTTCATCTCAATCATCTTTGACTCTTGCTTTATTAAGTGCTGACTTTCACTTATCTGCTGGCTTGGCATTCTTGGCCAGTGATGCGAGTCACTGGACTTGCTGGTGTTTCTAGTGTCCAAACTCACCAGGTTCAGCTAACTGTCAGTTAAATCATACTCTATTTGTTTCTAGGTTACAAGATGAGATTGCAGTTTTGACATTTCCTATACTGTCTACAGAGAGTTAAATTGTATCAGAGACCTAACTTATGCCAAGTCTTTTTTGTACCAAGATGTAACTGCTGTTTTGCTTGGTTACTTATATTTAGCTTTTCTGCGGGACAGTCTAGAAGAGATGGAGACTTTTTAGAAGCTATTCTTACCTGTAATTGGCTCCAACTTATTGGACTATGCAAAAATACCACAGTACCTTACATATGTTTAAGAATGGCGTTGTGAAGCCCAGCAACTGCTGTTTCCCTAGAGTCTTGCCCTTCTTTGCCATGGTCAGTTTGACTGTCTTATATTCAGCTGCCAGATCTTTTTCTTTCCTTTCTTAGATGTCCCATTCCTTATCATTTAGACATTAACATTTGTTTTTAATCTTAATCTCCGTTTTAACCATAACACAATCTTTTTTTATTAGTAAAATTATTAAATTGACATTTTTATATACATGTTCCTTGGCTCCCTTGTTCCCCCTCTTACCTTCCCTCCCTTCTTTCCCACTCCATTCCATCCCACTCTCCCTCTTATCCCTACTTGGGCCCAGTCTACTCTATCCTGTTTTTCTGTACTTTTGTTTTATGGTTTATGGGTTCCCTCTGTATCTTCTGTTCTGATGGGGGTTCTGGCCTCTGTGGCAGGGGAGGCCCTTCCTTGGGTACTCTGTCTGACCCCTCATAAAGATCAAAGAGAAGATTCAAATAAACAGATAAGGAATTTTATCCAAGAAACAGAAAAGAAATAACATAAGTATAATAAAAAAAATCAGTAACTTGGAAGAAAAGTTTAAAAACACAGAGGAAAATGCCAGCAAGGAAACATATATTGAAAAAGAACTAAATATAAATTATGCAAGTGAAGGTTAGTCATTGAATAAATATATTGGCAGAATGCCTCATTAGCAGATAAGACCACTCAGAATAATGAAAAGCAAGCTGTAGACAATAATATGCTAGCATAAAGAAAGAAAAACATCAGGGAACGTGACCAAAACTTCAAAGTCTGGAATATACTAAATAGATCAACCTAAGAATTGATGGGATGACAGAAGGATCTGAAAGGCTTAGGCATTTGTGGAATTGGAACAATTTATTTGCCAACAGTGGAAGGATTATTTTAATTAATTGTACATGAAATAAAAGCATTCCAATCCTTGAAGCTTTAAGTTGATTATTTGATATCCATATGGCAATGTGCAGCAGTTTAGGTTGCAAAAATATAGTTTATATGTGAGATGCATGATTCTAAAAATTTTTGCAAAATTGGTGACATTTAAATTTTGTTATTACCAAAGGAATAAGTGAATATAGAAAAGATGGAGACAAAGACCAAACCTGGGTACACCAATGTGAAGAATTGGAAAGAAGGCAAAAAAACTTGATAAAGAAGTGAAGAGTTATGTCATGTTCAAAGTAAATGAAGTATATGAAGGCCCAAAGTGTGTTGGAAGGGTGAGAGACTAGTTTACTAGAAATAAATCAGGTGTCAAGTTAAATAATAAGAATGTCAAGTATTTTTTATGTTTAATAACATAAAAGTGTTATGGTGTATACAATATATTCTGAAATGACTTGCATATTAAACATTTTGTCTCTTGATAATAGATTGAATAGAATGATTGAATCTTGAGAGCTCATAATAGAGACACTGACCATGGAATAAAATCCCTAAAACTATCAGGCAAAACAAAATTTTCCTCCTTTTAAAGGGTTTGTTATGTGAACGAAAGCCTTGGATGCTGACGCCTCGCTGGAGGAACTGAAGAACGACCCGCTCGCTGTTCGAGCAGATCTGCAGCGAGTCCATGAACCCAGCGGCCTCCTCGGGCTTTGAGTGGATAGAAAGCAAGGACCATCCTACTGTTGAAATGTTGGGATAAGTTGTGTTTTATAATATGTAGCACACTGTATCTAAAGACATACGTGTTGTGTTTGTCTTAATGGAAGTGCCTCCCGTGGCAGAAAACACTTACTGTTCATTGTGACGTTAGAAGCGTTTGCTGCAGAAGTGGTTTCCTCTTCAGTGGGAACTGGGTAGACTTGCCTCCATTTAGCAAGCTTCTGAAGACAGTAGGCTGTAGAACGAGTATTAGGTTTTAAATTTTAAACTTACAATGTTCCCCACATAATCACATTATTTGCTAGTAAAGACTTGACTTTTCAGCTTTTATTTTTACAAAAGCAGTCTGGGTCTTTCTTTGTAGAAGTTTTTATTTGTCAGTTCACCAGCACACAACTTTAAAGAAACCATCCATTTTAGGGATAGCCCGTTGAGTTGGTGGTATTACTTTTAGGTCTGAAAATCATAGCTAAGGTGAACCGTAGACAAGAAAGTCTTCCTTGAACAGATCGTCTTCAGGTTACTATGAACGGCTAGCTAGGCTTGTAGCGCAGTGCTCCTGGGGGAGAGGGGTCCTCCCAGGACTCCTGGGGCTTCAAGGGCCGGCTCCCACCACCAAGGGCTTATGCAGGAGAAAACAGTGGAAGAGTAAATATTAAGGAAAGTAAAGCAGCACTGAGATCGTTCGAGGAAACCGGTAGCCCTTCCTTCCTGACCTCGCCCGGGTCTGTTTCAGAGGGTGTTTTTAATGTGGAACTCCCCCCCTCACCTCCCCACCGCGGTGGGCTGCAGGCGCTCACGGACAGTGGGGTGAACGCCGCACGTCAAAACCGTCGCATGTTTATCTTTTGCTAGTCGAGATCGGAAAATAGAAGGAAAATAAAGGCTTTTTCTTAAAGTTTCTTAAAGTATGGCTGCACGTACATATTAAAATTCCCCTTAAATTTCTTTTGAATTTTTTCCACTGCGATATCCTTTAGCCGCCAGCTTCCTCTTCTGTTTAATGAATGACTCAACTCCCTTGCATCTCAGAACATAGGAATGCGTTGACCACGGGCCCTTGGCAGAAACCCCAGGCGGGTGTGAGATACCATTAAAAAAGTCAAGTAAAAAATACTCCATCACCTAAGGTCTGAAGCCACAAATCTTTCCGACACAACAGAAGGGGATACTAATAGTACTTGAAGAGGAGCGTTTTGTTACCTGCTTAATTTATTTACTCTGAAGAACACGGTTGCGAAGAAGCAGCACACTCAGGATTTGTTTAAAGTGTTTCTCTCTCTGGCTCCGTTTTGTTTTATAAATAAATATTTATGAACTTCACACTGACACAGAGCTAGTTCCCAGTTCCATTTTAAGTGAGTCTCAAGGTCATTTTCAGAGAGACCCTCAGGTCGAGCTTACGGTCTTAGAGCCGACATTAAACATCTGCTGGACTCGGAACCTAGCTGAGCTTTGTCTACCTTAATTCATAAACCAAGTTCATAACAATTCATAAACAATCAACGACTAGTTAACAGATAGGATTAAAGGTTTAATTTAATAAGGCTTCAAGGTCCGACAGATTTGAGAAGTGCGCTATTAACATATTTTAACAAACAAATGGTGCTAGTGTTGGCTCAGAGGTTTATACATTAAGATGTCCTAATAGCGGCCTGTGTGTGTGCCGTTACTTCGGCTTAACGATTTGTTAGATTAATTTTTTTCCTTGATGGTAGTTACTTCTTCACTGTACATTGAAACACCGCATACTGCACACCAAAGTATGCAATACCCAAAGGACACCGTGGGATTTCTGACACGTGACGGGAGCCTTTCTGCATGAGGTACGCTGGGAAGGGGACTTTGAGGCCATTCGGATCCCTTGTTTACATTATTAGCTTCCTACTAATATAAAAATAATGGAAATCTTTTTTGATAAAAATACAGAGACTGGAGGATTTTTACCCCCTGTACAGTATTGCAGCAAACTCTTTAAATTTGGCTGAATTCGTCCAGCAAACTTCCTGGAGTTCACATATTGCACTAAATTTGTTGAACCTGTGGTAGGCACATCTCTTAGGATAAATGCAACCAGTACAGTCCACAGAATAAACTTTTTAAATGTGTTTCATTATGAGAAGACAAAAACGTCATCCGAGTGACAGGTGAAATTGTCTTATGTCGCAATGTGCATTGATCTCAATGAAATAGCTCTATTTCTTATTCTCTTACGTGAGAATTTGGCAGCAGGAAGAATTAAGTTTAGTTTGCTCCACCATGTTAATACATGATCACAAAGAAATGTGCATGAGTGTTACTGACTTATCTTGTACAGTATAGGTATCTCGTAACCACTTTCTTTCCCGCCCCCTTGGCTGTATCGAAGCTGGTTCTGTGTTAACCAGGCAAGTGTAGCTGTTCACAAGTTAATTACTTTTTTTACGTTTACTAATTCTGCTTAGTTGTTGAATATGTTCCTTTCTTGGGTTTTTTCAGTGTTTTGATGTTGTAAACATTTTGCATACTGCTCATCATGAGACTTCATGAAGTGAATAATTTTGCATATAATCGCAATAAGCACTGACTTTGGAACTGAAAGAAGGAAAGGGGTTTTTTTCCTGTTTTTTTTTCTTTTTTTGTGCAGTGCATCTGAAGTTCAAATACCAGTCTTGTGCTACCATGTGCTCTACATCAGAAATGACAAGCGAAGCCCGTTCTATGTTTTCAGTTAGTACAGAAAGTCAGGTTGCTGCAGTGTTGGTTGTCTGTTACCTGCTGAAGTTCACTAGTTGATTATTACAGTAGCATTTCAGTTCTCTTTTTTTAAAAGTGCTCAACTTGTTTTTTAAATGTTTTCAAAAACAATTAAAAACATTTTGTACTAAAAAATAAAATAAAGGATTTGTCATAGCAACAGAAAGCAAAAGCAAAGTATAGTAGAGATAGGGGTATAGCTGTCACTTGGATAAAGGTAAGATGTAGAAAGCAGCACCCAGGTAGAGAAAGGGAAAGGAATTGTGGCAACAAAGATGGCAACTCAGAGAAATTTCATTGGAAGAGGGAAAATGGGAAGAATGCTGTAGCTCAGAAGGGAACATTTTTTAAATGAAGGACAATATTAATTCATGAATTAAAGTGAACACTGAAGCATACAAAAGCACCACACCTTAAACAAGTGGCTATCATTTAGAAGTTACAGAGAAAATAAAGCTATATAATTCAAAGAACAATTAAGGAGCAGTTTTATGGATGAAAAGAAGGAAAAACACATCTTTCTTGCATGTCATATTTCCCACATGACTTTTTTTTCTACCTCAGACATTTCTGTTTTTTCATTTTTATTTTTTTCTGCTTTTATAAGCACAATGAATATTCATCCCAGCTTCCCTCCATCTCTTCTTCCTCCCATTCCCTCCCTTGCCCTCATCATTTCTCCCCACTCTCTCCCACTTTTCTGCTTATATGCTTCTGTGGACCCCAGGACTCACTCTGGTTTGTCTATTCCCGTGGGACTCAGGCCTCCATGGTATATCAGACCACTCCACCTACACTCATATGACTTTTACAATGACTTTTTTACATTTTATTCTTTACATAGGTCATACTTTGAATAACAGTTTTCAAGAGTAGCAGTCTTGTGAGAGTGCTGGCAGCACACCTCGCTGAGAGACTGCTTAGGGTTAAGGCTGATGGGAAAAGGCAGGAAGATGCTTTTCTTAATGGTATACCCACTGGTGTATGATTCATATACTAGAAAGTGCACAGGCACATGCTATTAAGGCAAACCAGATGAAACTCAGTGACCCACGCATGTGAAAAGATATGAAAATAATAGAGAGACTGGTAGTAAAGAAGGATTGCAGTATGAAAAGAATGGGGGATAGAATTGGGGATTAAGGTATGAAAATATAAATTCACTATACTCATTTATGAAACTCTAAAATATTAAGGGATAAAAATTAAAAAATATAGAAAGAAAATTGGATGCTTGTGGCCTTGATAGAAACTTAAGGATTGAGAATCAGCCAATCAGACATATTTAAGTAACATGGTACTATTTTGTTAAATTCATTTCATTTTCACTTCCAGAATTGGACTCGATAATGAAACTCAGATAGAATTCAAATTCACTTATTTAAATCAGATATAATTTTCTCTGACTAACACCAAGAACATTATCAAATTTTATCCTTCAACCCCTTCCCTTTCATTCTTAGTTTCTCTTTTCTCTTCATGTATTTTTGATCCCCTTGAACACAGTTAAATGTAATTATTTTAATGTGTGTTTCCTTAGTTACAGTCAAATCCAGTCATGCATTCCTAAAAGCCTTCTCAGGTCACCTTGATCAAATTACAGATGCACTAAGAATACCTTTTAAATCAAATGATTTAGCCCAATGTGCTGATGATTTCACTTATCTTACATTCTGAAATGCTCTAATTAATTTATCATAGGATAACTTTTACTTCAACAGCGAAAGAACTTTGCACACAACCCAATGTAGTTCATGAGTTCGGGTAAAACTCTTTTTTAAAGGGAAGGTCTACCTGGTGACAATTTCCATCTGTTTAGCTTTTCCTTTTACATGCTTACTGACCACATTTACATCTGCAGCCCAGGACAAAATTACTAAAGGAGATTTGTTAGAAGGTACTCTAAAGTCATGCAAAACCCATTATTACTTTTCAATTTAGTATTTTCCTTGCAGCAGACATGAGAAAAAGAAGAAACATTCAAAGGTAGGTAGTTAATGGCAGATTTGATGACAATGATACTTAATATTCAGGCTATCTTTCTGCTGCCTTACCATGCTTTAAAAATGTCTTCTTTCGGGCTGGAGAGGTGGCTCAGGGATTAAGCCTCCGCTTTGCAGGCGGAAGGTCCTGCGCCTCTGGTCCTGGTAGGGCGGAGCCTGTGAATCCCCGGGCAGAAGGAGGTGGAGGCAGTCCACGGTGGTTCGTGAATTCGTCCGTGGTTCTACACATACACACATACACACAGACACACACGCGCACGCACATACACACTCACATGCACACAGTTGAATAAATAATAATAAAAAAATTTTTTAAAAATGTCTTCTTTCTTAAAGTCTATCTCATTCTCAAAGATAGGCAGTTCCCACTACCAGGTGTCCCTCAAAAGAAGAAGGGCCACAGAATCCATTTAGCTGAAATCAGATTCTATTAGAGCCTGCCTCAGAAACCTCAATCAAATTCCACTTATGGCCTCATTGACTATAATTGGATTCTAGTAAAGAAAAAACTTAACAACACAAAATATGTGAACAAAGTTTGATAGGTGGATTTAATGCTACCCAACTTAATCAGAATTTTGCTGCTAAAAAGCAAGAAAAGCATTGATATTTAGATTGATATTTATCTTAGTAGGATTAGATTATGGGTACTCTAGGGGTCTTTTTTGTTATAAAATAATTCAAAGATGATATAAAATAAGGTGGGAGGAATTTTATTACTAAAGGAAGAGATGAATGGTAACTCCTCAAGAGACCGTAATAAAGGAGAAAATATTTTGAAGTCCAGTATGCACTAATATTTAAATAATTGATATTTTATTTTTATTTTACTTAAATATTTGAGTTTTTCCTGCTACTGGTTTATTTAACTCAATCTTAAATTGTGTTGTTCCAAATGTAGACGAGTTAGCTTCACATGCATTGCTTACACTTGGGGGTGATTTTCTGTTTATTGTTCTCACAAATTTATTTCCAGGTCTATTCTATTAATAGAATAGCTATTTCCTTAAACTCATACTGTGCCTTTGGCAAAATAAATCATTCATTTCTCACATAGTCTTCCATACACTTTTCACTTCAATAGGCTTAAGATTATTCCACAAGTTTGGTAATTTTCTATATAATTTATCTTTCTAAAATGCCAGTGATTTATAGTGTTCTAATCCTTCAGAGTATTAATATTTTCTCTGAAACATGTTTTCATTACAATAATTTTTCCAAATAAAATAATATTTCTATTCATGTGAAACTCAAATTTAATGATATTTCACTTTAATTTTCTCATTTAAGAGAGTCTTTCCTGTTAATTCCAATATCATGTATTTGAGATTAATTTTATTATAAGATAAAATGACAGATACATGTCAAACTCCATGAACTTAAAATTCAGTGAAAGATTTTTATTCAACCTTTATTCTTATTCAACATAGTGAATGCCAAGTGCATATAAGCATAATAATGATGAACACAATACAGATATTAAAAATAAACTCATTTACAATGAAGCATCGAACATTGCAGTATCTAAGCAAAGAAGGCAGTGTGACAAGTGTTTCAACAGTGGCACTGGGGGCAACAGTGGCGTGGCATTGGAAAGATTTCTGGAAGAATCTGCGCCATGGTCCTCAGTGTTCACCACTCTCAGCACCAGCCTCACACAAGGCTTCAACTGAAGAAATCTAGACATTTCTTAGCTGATTCCAATGGACAGGTCAGGGAAAGTTTCAGGCTAAGATGCACCACATATGAGAGTCTGATTTTGTCTCATGGTCCAGAATGTGTTTTCCAAACATTTAGGATCCCTTTTACTTATGTCTCAGTCACAGAATTTATGAGCAGGTATGTTTGAGAGATGTTACATTGTGTACTCTTGTATTTTACTCACAGTGTGTTTGACTTGGAAATGTTGGCAAGTCTCAATAATAATTTAAAAATTTGCATTCACCATTTCTTAACTGTATTATTCAAGAATTTTTGTTTCTCTCCTAATAATCCCAGTCTGGAATTGTTTTTTCCCATATTCAAGAGAAAGACTTTTTTTTTTTACATTTTTTATTATTATTTCAGCTCATAAAAACTTAATAGGTACACCAGTTCCCTCCCTCTCTCCTCCTCTCCCCGTAGCTCCTGCTCCTCCTCTCCAACCCCCTCCCTTCCCCTCCCCCAGTGCCTCCCGCCCCAATTCCCAGACAGTCCTTTCTTGCGCATGCCTGATTTTCCTCTGGGCCCTGTCTCTGATGACATACAAGGACCCAGTGGCCTTTCCCTGAACCCTTTCCCGTGTTCCCCTTAGGTATAGGAACACTGTTGTGGCTGCCAATCCCTTGCCTCCAAGGATCTTGGTGCCTTTAGCAGATGCTAGACTTTGTGGGGTCAATAGTGTGTTGGACAATATGCAGGGCATGTAAAGTCCAATTATGATTGCTTCAGCCCTAACTTGTATGGAGTATCTTACATATCATTGCTCCTCCCATCCTTTTGCTCTTACACTCTTACCGCCCCCTCTTCCGCAAATTTCCCTGAGCTTCAGGATGGGGAGAGATTAGTCTGGCCTAGTTCTAGGTGATTGATATAGAGTCTCTGAAGTTCTGGATTGTGGTTTGTTGGTTTTGCTGCTCTTGCAATGCCCTTCACTCCATTCTGGTGGGCATTGTATGTTACCCCCTGGCCAGAGACAAAAAGCTGTTAAACTAGAGTCTTGTGATAAAAGCACATTCAAAGGTAGATGTAATAAAAGTGGAAAAACACAGTGAGGGAGGGGTCTATCACCAATTTGCACAACGGTTACTTTTTATCTGCCAGACTACATGCCCTCCTCTTCTGGTGAGATCAAAGCCCCTCAGTAGTAAATGATCAGGAACAAAAGTCTGTGAACTTAATCAGATGTCTAATTACTTATTTGAGTCCTTGATGGAGGCCTATTTTCTCTGCTGTAACATGGTCCCTTCTCTCCTTGTTTCTGGTGTGGCCCTACTACCCCATCCCTCCTGTTTATAATCCTTGCAATTACTGTCTCTAGGTGGGCTGGGTGGGTTTGGTACTAGGAGCCACCTATTAGGGAGTACATATGGCGCTTGATTTTCTGGGTCTGGGATACTTCACTTAATATAATTGTTTCTAATGACATCCATTTCCTGGAAAATTCCAGTAATTCATCATTTTTGATGGCCGAGTAGTACTCCATTGTATAGATGTACCACAGTTTCCTTATCCACTCATCAACTGTTGGACATTTGGGTTGATTCCATGACTTTGCTATTGTAAACAGTTCTGCTATGAACATGGTCGTGCTTGTGCTATCGAGGTGAACCTCTGCTGTATGGGGGGTTATTCCCAAAGTGGAATAGCAGGGTCATATGGCATTTCAATCTGTAGTTTCTTTAAGAATCTTCAGACAGCTTGCCAGAGTGGCTGTATGAGCCTGCATTCCCACCAGCAATGTCGGAGAGTTCCCCTCCCTCCACATCCTCTCCAGCATTTGGTGTTGTTTGTATTGTGGATTTTTGCCATCCTGACGGGGGTGAGATGATATATCAGGGAAGTTTTGATTTGCATTTCCCTGATGGCTAAGGAAGTGGAGCATTTTTTCAGATATTTGTTAGACATTTTAATTTCATCCCTGGTAAAGTTTCTTTTAAGTTCCAGGGCCCATTTTTTAATTGGGCCTTTGGTTTCCTTGGTGTTTAGTTTTCTAAGTTCTTTGTGCATTCTGGACAGCAGAGTTCTATCAGATGTGTGGTTAGTGAAGATTTTCTCCCATTCTGTGGGTTGCCTTTGAGCTCGTGTTACAATCTCTTTATCTGAACAGAAGCTCTTTAATTTCACAAGATCCCAACTGTTGAGAGTTGGTAGCAGTGACTGTGCCATTGGATGTCTGTTTAGGAAATTTTGGCCTTTCCCAATCAGCTAGAGGGAGTTCCCTATCCTTTCAACTATGGTTTTTATAGTCTTTGGCCTTATATCAAGGTCCTTGATCCATTTGGAATTAAGTCTTGTACATGGTGACAAGTATGGGTCCAGCTTTAATCTTCTGCATGTGGAGATCCAGTTTTGCCAGCACCATTTGTTGAAGATGCTGTTCTTTTTCCATTGGATTCTTTGGGCCCCTTTGTCAAAGACCAAATGGCTGTAGTTGTGTGGGCTTATATCTGGGTCTTCAATCCTTATCCATTGATCTGTGTGTCTATTTTGGAGCCAGTACCAGGCTGTCTTTATAACTATGGATTTGTAGTATAGACTTAGGTTTGGTATGGTACTACCTCCAGCAGTGTTTTTGTTACTCAGGATTGTTTTTGCTATCCTGGGTCTTTTGTGCCTCCATATGAACTTTGAGATTGTTTGGTCAACTTCTTTGAAGAATTGCTTTGGGATTTTGATTGGTATAGCATTGAATCTGTATATTGCCTTTGGTAGGATGGTCATTTTTATGATGTTGATTCTGCCAGTCCAGGAACAAGGGAGGTCTTTCCACCTTCTGATGTCTTCTGCTACTTCTTCCTTTAGGGTTTCAATGTTTTCAGTTGTAAAGGTCTTTTACCTCCTTGGTTAGGTTTATACCAAGGTATTTCATTTTTTTAGGGGCTATAGTAAATGGGATTGTTTCTCTCAAGGCTTTTTCACATCTTTCATTTTGGGCATATAGGAAGGCCTCTGATTTTTGCACATTTATTTTGTATCCTGCCACCCTGCTGAACTTCTCAATTAGTTCCAGAAGCTTCTTGGTGGAGTTTTTGGGATCACTCAGGTATAAGATCATGTCATCTGCAAATAGGGATAGCTTGACTTCTTCCTTGCCGATTTGAATCCCTCTTATGTCCCTTTCTTGTCTTATGGCTTCAGCTAAGACTTCAAGTACAATATTGAATAGAAGTGGTGAAAGTGGACAGCCTTGTGTAGTTCCTGATCGAAGTGGTAATGCTTCCAATTGTTCCCCATTGAGCATAATCCTTGCTGTGGGCTTGTTGTATACAGCTTTTATTATATTGATAAAGGTTCCTTCCATTCCTACTGTCTCCAGCGTTTTGATCATAAAAGGCTGTTGGATCTTGTCAAAAGCTTTTTCTGCATCTATCGAGAGTATCATGTGGTCTTGGACTTTGGACTGGTTTATATGATGAATTATATTTATTGATTTGCGTACGTTGAACCAACCTTGTGTGCTAGGGATGAAGCCTACTTGGTCCCTGTGAATGATCTTTTTGATGTGTTTTTGAATCCGATTCGCTAAGACTTTGTTGAGAATCTTTGCGTCTGTGTTCATCAGAGAGATCGGCCTATAGTTTTCTTTTTTAAGCGAATCTTTATTAGGTTTTGGGATTAAAACGATATTAGCTTTATAGAAGGAATTTGGTAGTGTTCCTTCCTTTGCTATTTGATGGAACAGTTTAAGGACTATTGGTGTAATTAACTCCTTAAATGTCTGGTAGAACTCTGTGCTGAATCCATCTGGTCCAGGACATTTTTTGGTGGGACGATTTGAGATTACTTCCTCAATTTCCTTATATGTTATAGGACTATTTAAATAATTCACAACTTCCTGATTCAATTTAGGTAAGTTGTGTTTACTTAGAAATTCATCCATCTCTTTTGTGTTATCAAACTTCACAGAGTATAAGTTTTTGAAATATGATGTTATAATTCTCTGGATTTCTTGGGTATCAGTAGTGATAACTCCATGTTCATTTCTGATTTTGTTAATTTGTGTTTTCTCTCTCCTGCTTTTGGTTAATTTAGCTACGGTGTATCAATCTTATTGATTTTTTCGAAGAACCAGCTTTTTGACTGGTTGATTTTTTTCTATCGTTTTCTTAATCTCGATTTCAGATATTTCTCCCCTTAGTTTGCTAATCTCCTCTCTTCTACTACTTTTGGGATCAGATTGCTCTAGTTTCTCTAAAGCTTTAAGCTGCATTGTTAAGTTGTTTATTTCTGATGTTTCCATTTTTTTGATGTAGGCATTAAGAGCTATGAACTTACCTCTTAGAACAGCTTTCATTGTGTCCCAGAGATTTTGGTAGGTTGTATTTTCATTATTGTTCACTTTCAGGAAATCTTGAATTTCCTTTTTAATTTCTTCCTGAATCCAGTTCTCATCCAGCATCATATTGTTAAGTTTCCAGGAGTTATTGCATTTTCTTTTGTTTGTTGTGTTGTGGATGTCCAGCTTTAGGCCATGGTGGTGTGACAGGGCACAGGTTAGAATTTCAACGTTTTTGTACATGTGTAGATTCGTTTTGTGGCCCAATATGTGATCTATTTTGGAGAAAGTTCCGTGTGCTGCTGAGAAAAATGTGTATTCTTTGGTACGTGGGTGAAATGTTCGATAGAGATCTGTAAGGTCCATTTCTTTAAGGGTTTGATTAAGTTCCAAAGTGTCTCTATTAAGCTTTTGACCTGTTGATCTATCCCATGTTGAGAGGGAGGTGTTTAAGTCCCCAAGAATTATCGTTTGGGGGTTGATTTCTTGCTTCAGACGCTGTAGGGTTTTCTTAATGAATGTGGAGGGGCCCATATTGGGTGCATACATGTTCAGTATTGTGAGGTCTTCTTGGTGAATTGTACCTGTGACTAAAATGTAGTATCCATCCGTGTCTCTTATAATTTTCTTTGGTTTGAAGTCCACTTTGTCTGATATCATATGTCTACCCCTACCTGTTTTCTGCTTATATGCTTGTAGAATTGTTGACCAGCTTTTTATTTTTAGAGCACGCCTATCTTTTTTGGTGAGATGGGTTTCCTGCAGGCAGCAGATTGATGGATTGTGATTTTTAATCCAAATTTGTAATCTGTGTCTCTTGATTGGTGAGTTAATTCTATTAACATTTAGTGTTATAATGGTGAAACTATTTTTGATTCTAGACATTTATTATGTTTAGTAGTTTTTATAAGTATATTACTTCGCTTTTAATGGTGTTATACTTGCCTTCTGCTCTCCTGGATATGCCTGTTTTTTTCTTCACGCTTGAGTATCATTTCTAGCATTTTTTGAAGGACTGGTTTGGTGGACATGTATCCCTACAAGTTGTCTTTGTCCTGGAAGATTTTTCTTTCTCCCTGGATCATGATGGATAGTTTTGCAGGGTAAATCAGCCTGGGTTGACATTTTTGCTCATTCAATACTTGAAGTATGTCTCTCCAAGCTCTTCTTGCTTTCAGTGTTTCCATTGAGAAGTCATTTGTTATTTTAATAGGTTTACCTTTAAAAGTGACTTGTTTTTTCTCCCTTGAAGCTCTCAGCACCAGTTCTTTATGCTTGAATGTGGAGTGTTTTGACTATTATTTGCTGTGGAGAGCTTCTGTTTTGGTCATATCTGTTTGGGGTGCGGAATGCCTCTTGTATATGGATGGGTCTCTCTTTTTTTAGATGAGGATTTTCCTTGATGATTGTTTGAAAAATATCCTCAGGGGTGGTATTTTGAGATTCTTGCTCTGGTATTCCATGAATACGTATGTTGGGCTTCTTCAGGGTGTCCCATATCTCCTGGATATTTCTCTCAAGCATCTTTTTGGCTTTAACAATCTCTTCCATTGAGCTGGTTAATACTCCCACTTATCTTCAAGATCTAAAATTCTGTTTTCTGCTTCGTTAGTTCTGCTGAGAAGACTCTCTGTGGAGTTTTAAACTCTGCTTGAGTCTGCTTTAACTGCTCTATGCCAGTTTTTGATTCTTGCACTGTTTTTCTCAACTCCTCCATGTGTCTGTTATGTTCCTCCTCAAAGCGATTGATTCGATTATTTAATTCCTCCCTGATTTCCTCTTTCATAGTGTTGAACATGGTAATGATCATATTTTGAAGGTTGTTATCCTGGGTCAGGCTTTTTTGGCCATTTTCCATGGGTTTGTTCTGGTTGGAGTCTAACATTATGGGATTAATTCCTTCAGTGGGAGATTTGTTTACTTGAGTGTTGTTTCTCATGGATTTGCACTTAGACTTTGGCATTGTCGGTTTAACCCTTAAGATCTTTTAATTTCTTTGCGTTTTTCACTAAACTGAATTATTTGGCCTGGGGCTCTGGGGGCGGGCAGGGACCGAGCTTACCTGGGTCTGGGCTCCGTGAGGCCTGGCTGGACTACGCGCTCGTGTCCTGGGAGGTGAAGTGGAGGGGAAGGAGGGATGGGGTATAGGCGGGGCACTCATTAAACCTGGGCCACCCAAGGGCGGGGCGCAGAGGGGGTGCCCTCTCTTCCTCCCAGGCCCTGCAAGTGCGACTCTGGCTGGATGGTGGGAGGAGCTTGGGTCCACTAGGGTGGCCTGGGGCTCTGGGGGCGGGCGGGGACCTATCTTACCTGGGTCGTGGCAAGGTGAGGCCAGGCTGGACAGTGTGCGCATCATGGGTGGTGGAGTGGAGGGGAAGGGGGGATGGAGCGTCGGCTGGGCGCTATTTAAACCCGGGCCACCTGAGGGCGGGACCGGGCGCCCAGTGGACCCAGCTCCTCCCACCATCCAGCAGGGCCTGGGAGGAGGAGAGGGCACCCCCCCCAGTCTGGAATTTTTTTAAAGGAGTCCTTCCTTTATCTTTTAAAAATATTTTATTTATTTATTTGTGTGTCTGTGTGTGAGTGTATCCCTGTGGAGGACCAAGGGTGACAGGAAATTAACTGAATTGCTTCTACCTCCTTTTTGTTTCCTTCTGGGATTTTTCAGGCTCTGCCCACAAGGGTTCGAAGTGCAGGTTGCAGCCATTTCTACATGGGACCTGATCTGAACTCAGGAGTTTGTGAGACAGTGTTAAACCCCAGTTTGGAATTTTATTGATTGCTCATGGAGCATAATACATAAAGCCCTTTTATAAGTTATATAAGAAGCTTTTAAATCTGGGTGCTTTATATGCTTCAAAATGTAGTTTAAACACTTCTGTTAAACTGGGAAATTGGTAAAACTGGAAACCACAAACCAGTTAAAGGTATATTGGACTAGTTCAGTAGAGGAATCCTAAGCTAAACTCTGTATATTGCTGTAAATGGAGACATAAGAAGAGAATAGATTGGTGAGATTTTTTTTAAAGAACTAGGAATCATATGAAGATAACAAAATAAAAAAGAGCTACTCCTGAGCAAGAAAGGAAATATGGACTACTGCAGGAGAAAAAGGGTGATACTCACAGAGGAATTCTTATATATCCAAATATGTCAATTATAGTGCTTGAAAAGATGTTTTCTTTTGAAATGAGGAAGGGAGTCTATTAGTCATGATCCAAGTCTGATATGAGATAATGAAAATGTAAATCAAGTACATTAACTTGAAATAAAATCATTTTTCTTATAAGAACAGAAGGTTGTAATGTAATTTGGTAAAAATTCAAATTTTCTTACATAAATATCTTTTATAAATGTCTTAGGAATGTGTATATTTTGTTGGTGGATTAGTGTACAAGTATGATATTGAGAACATTTAATAATCTGCCAACATGAATAAGGATCAAGAGAAATATCATCTCAGATATAACACAGCAGTCAATCTCCTCAAAACACAGAATCATGTATTTCTCCATCATGTGTAAGCACCATGGAGTATGGAGAACAAGTCTTTATTGCATGCCGAACCATTCTATTTATGATACCTTAATGCAGTTTATTTAGTACAATAGTACAGAATTGTAAGGAAAAATAATCCATAAATATTAAAATTTTATTTTTGAGTATCTTCTCATTACTCTAATTTTTTGCATCAAATTCTCTCAGACTGGATGCTTTTATAAAAAGATTACATCCACATTGATAGCACTGAGGTGTTTCAAGCATGAGAGAAGCTTAGAATTTGGAGATAAGTGAATATTGATTGACTTTTTGAGGTGTAAGAACTAAAAGTAACAATTTATATTATGTTTATGAATAATCTTTACTTATGGCAGTAGACATTGTCCAATATTTATATTTCACATTTGAATAATGTAAGGTTAAGTCAAGACGTCTGCTCTTTCTATAACTATAAATTTTATAAACTATACGTTATCAGCAAAATTTAGGTTAATGTCTTTAATAATTTTAGTTTAAGCAATCAACTTTAATCAAATATAAAAATAAGCCCTCAAACATGATGGTAGAGACATATTGAATAAGAATGTGTGTCCTAATATGAATATATTTGTCTCTTTTATGAACACATGGCTATGTGGCAATGTGTATGAGATCCTGTGTGTTCTCTTCCATTTTCTTTTCTTGTTATTCTGTTGATCATAAGGAGAAACAGACAGTTCTTCTTTGAAGAATTATAGGCCCATCTGCTTCTCATTTTTGCTTTTTTAAACTTGAAAGTTTCAAACTAATTTTTAGACAATTCAAAAAGCTGATCAAAACGATTTTCATTTTTAAATTTGGCATGGATAACAAGTTAAAAATTCTGATCTCAACCTATTTTTGCAAAAGTAACTGATAATGTATCATCAATTTGTACTTCTTCCAAATAAAGCTATTTATAGTTCTGAAGATTTTCATCAACACACATATAATAGAAACTAACAGATAAGGGAAATACTTATATTTTAATCACATTATAAATTATCGCTTTATATCTATGCACTTAGACTTCTTAGAAAGGAAGTTAATGGGGCTGGAGAGGTGGCTCAGAGGTTAAGCCTCCGCCTTGTGGGCGCAAGGTCCTGAGTTCGGATCCCAGATCCCACGTATAGACGCCAGGTGGAAGCGGGGGCGGCCTGCAGTTTCTGGTCCTGGTAGGGTGGAGCCTGTTAATCCCGGGGCGGAAGAAGTGGAGGCGTTCATGGTGGTTCGCGAATTCGTCCGTGGTTCTACACACACACAGACACACACGCGCGCACACATACATACGCACACACGCACAATTGAATAAATAAATAAAAATTTAAAAAAAACCTTTAGAAATGAAGTTAAAGTAATTTTATCTTAAAATGTACATAACTTCAAAAATGAATTTCATGTATACCTATTTCTAAAATTAACTGGGAATGTATCTGTATTTTACTAATTTTCTTTTTTTAACTTATAATTTACAAGAAAAAGAGGTATCTACTAATCAAAGTAGTTAGTTTTAATATCCTTTGTGACAGTGAATTAGACAGTTAAAAAACCCAAATTTCCTGCTCTTATTTTAATAAATACTTAAGATCTTTAGTTAATTTTTTCAAAGTGGATGTTTGTAAATGACATTTAAAGTAGAAACATATTCTTTATATGATGGAATCTGTGGGAAAAGGCTTGGTATATCATCTATAAATATTTAGGTGATTCTTATTAGCTCATATAAAGCAGAAATGAAAATACCAGTTAAATGTTTTGTGCTACAATTAAGGTTTGACCCCAAGAATCCCAGACCTTGTGCATCCTGTATCACTGAACACTGATTTATATCCCCATTGAAATTATCCACTATTTTCCTGTATCAACTGAGTCACTAGTTAGAATAAGAACTTCAGGGCTATCAGCACTGACAAGAACAGGTTTAGGCAAAGTAATCTACCCATAATAATGACTTGGGTTATTATGCCAATTGGGGAATTATGTGGGATGTGCAATCCATAGTTGTTTATATGAGTTTTGTGAAGAGGGATTATATAAAGAATGATGAATAGAAGAATCTAAATCCCAAATCACAGGAACCGAATTCCTGCAGATTAAAAGTAAAAGAGGTTTTTGAAGAAGTTTACCATTTTTCATAAATTTGAGAAAAGCTCTTTTATTCTAAATTAGGATTCTCACAGTTTTGTTTCTCCAATTTTACATTAAAGCAGTGTGTGGCTACAACTATGAATTGAAGCATTCTCCCCTTGAAGTAGGAGAGATGCTGATAAGATACAGGGAACCAAGGAAATTTAGGAAGCTCAGCAATCTCATGAATTATATTATATATTTATTTATTTCCAGGAAGAGAAGAATGCTTGTGGATTCTGTAGTTTTTTGTGATCTGAACATTCTCAATGATGCTATTTATATGTGATAATTACAATAATGACAATTTCCCTTTTCCATGATGCACATATAGATTATAATCTGGAATAATTGATATTATATTAATAATATAGAAAAAAGTAAGGCTATAATATAAAACAACATCATTATGATGCTCATTAAAATTATATTATTTGGAATAATGGTAAGAAGAATAAGAGAGCATGGTCTATACTTGATCTTACATTGTTGACTACCAAGTGAGATAAAGAAGGGCAAGAATCAGCTAATGGACACCATGTGTCTTTTAGAGCTGATAGTTTGCTAAAATGATTCTTAATATCGTACAAAAATAAATCGTTTCTTTAGAGATACCCCTCTTAAAATTCTTATCCCCAGAAATGTAAATAAATTTGTATTATACTTATTGCCTTGCTCTATTTTTTTATTTTTCTAGTTTTATATGTATATTGTGTACTCATCCCTGCTTCCCTCCATCTCTCCTCTCTCTCATACCCTCCCTTCATTCATCAATATCTCTCCTTCCCTTCCACTCTCCTGGCTGTATACTTCTATGAACTCCAGGGTTCCCCCTAGCTTGTCTTCTTTTGTGCAGGTTCAGGCCTCTGTTGCATTCCAATTTGCTTCTCTTTGGGCGACCCACTTACATGGGCATTTCCCCTCACTCATTTAGCTTTAGTTTCCAAAGTTTCACTGGTATGTTCTTATCTTTCCTGAATTCCTAATCTTTGGGGGTGGGGTGGCGCTTGTCAGTATGATTTATTATCTGAAAATTGCTAATTAAGAACTGCTAAAGAGCACAAAGAAGCAATTGAAGATCATGATAGAAAAAAAAAGTGTTGGAGAATACCATAATCTTCTTTAATGGACTTGATAATGGATGTTTAAAACAGTGACTGTGAAGGTTTGGAGAAAATCAGGAAGCTAAAAGACACTGATGATGTACAATGTTGGAATCTAAATGCTTCAGTATAAATCTATGAGAATGTATACTTTCTAAATCATGAAAATTAATGTTTAGTTGGGTAAACTTTATCCAAGAAAAGTGTTGAAACTGCAATAGAATTCCAAGGTAGAAGAGATAAATTTGAAAGTATTAAAATAAACCACAACTTGAAGATGTTTAGAATCTAATCAAAATTGGAAGAGATAAATTAGGAAGGTATTAAAATAAACCATAAACTTAAAAACTAAGGAAAATCAGTCAGTTTGCAAAACATATTAAAAACAAAAGAGAAGAAAGACTAGAAGAAAGAGCAAGGTACATTTGCACAAACTTTTGCTGGTTTCTCAGATATGTCAATGGATCAGAGAAGGTACTCACAGAACAGTCTCTGAAAACAGGAAGTATTGAACTCACAGATCCTGTTCCCTGTACTAGCAAAAAACAAAAATACATATATGTGTTAAATAAGGTGCCTCTTACTTAACACAGTGAATCCCTTGACATATTGAGTGTGTGATTTCCTATCAATAGTTTAAAATGACATGTTCCTTCCCACAGAGCACAACAGTGTTACAGAAATTATTTAGGAAATGTATGAATGAAGATGTTTGCCTTCTTTTGAGGTTGCTTTTCAGTGCTAATACTGTTTCTGATGTATTTTGTCTCAGACCCTTCACAGTTAAGATTTTTTTTCAAATACTATGCAATCAATTCTATTTTAACTAAAATATTGTTGAGACCAACACACAGGAGCTGGCCAATTTATGCTGGTCCTATAACTATCACATACATTCTTGAACTTCAGTCAACTGGGTGATACTAAAATGATAATTATGCAACTCTGGCTCCCATGACTGCTTTTCAGTATTTCATCAGTAGGGATATGATAAAATGATGGAATTTTAACTTTATAAAATTTGGGCATGTTGTAATTTGAATATTGTGTGAAAAATATATGCACAAATTTTTTAGTGTATCTCATATTTGAATTTATACTGAGAGTAGGATATAAACTCACATCCAGCATTTTACTCTTAATATCTAAGGCAATCAAACCCACTTAATGACAGTCAAATGTAAATCTCTATAATACCCACTGTAATCACAAAGGATTATGAACAGGAGGGAAGGGGAAGGAGGACCTTAAAAGAAAGGAGGTTGGAGATCACACTTCAGTAGAGAAAATAGGCCATGGTCATTCATTGCACATAAGTAGTGAGACATATGGTGCAGCTCACTCTCACTTCCCTTCCTGGTCACTTGGGACTGAGCAGGTTTGTTCTCACCAATCAGGGAGGATATAGGGTTTAGCAGATAGACATTAACGATCTGGCAAATGGGATACTGACACCCTCTCCCCCCAAATGCTCTGTCCTACTCCTTTTCTTTCATTTACCTTTGAGTTTCCTCTTATATTAAAATCTTCCGTTAAACAGTCTTTTATCTTTGGTTAGGAAGTAACCTTCAATACCAATCAGGATGTAGCCAAGGGCAGTGCAGGAAAAGCAAAACCAAAAACAACAACAAGCCACAATTCAAAATACCAAAGACCCTACATTATTCACTTGGAACCAGACCAGCCAAATCTCTTCCCATCCTAAAACTCAGAGAACCTGTGGAAGAGGGGACACGGCAAGTTAGGGTTGCAACAGCCAGGATTAGACTTTGCCTGGCTGCACAATGGCTAACATGTCAAGGACCACCCCCCAAAGTCTAGTCAGGGGAAAAGGCCCCAAGCAGTAGGATACTGAGAGGCAAGGGATTAAACAGTCATAATAAGAGTTCCCATGTTAATAGGGGGGCAAAGGGAGAGGGAAGGGAGGGAGGGAGAGGACAGTGGTACCTATTGAGCTTGTATGATTAGGAAAAAAATAAATGTGGGAGAAAAAAATCTGAGGAAATATAAAATATTATACATTAAATATATTACAATTTTTAAAGAATATTCTGTAAATACATTATAAATATATCTAACAAGAGTTGTGCCCCAAGATAATTTTTATGCATTCATTCTTCACTGGTTTTCTGATATAATGTGAACCCTTAGTATATTGGGTATGCTAAGTATACTGAGTATACAAAGTATAAATAATGTTTATATAATTGTCAAAAGAAATTAATATGTGGCTATGATAATAAACATAAGTAACATTATATTCATTGGCATATACATAATTTGTAGGTGGTTTCCTTTGCTTTGCATTGCTTTGCAAACTCAGGCAAACCCAGGGACTTACTTATTCTAGGCAAGTGATCTTTCACTGTTGTATCCCAAATCCCACATTGTATTTTTGTCAAAGCCAGTAATTGCTCAAAATTAGAATTATTTCTAAAGATTGAAAAATGTTTTCATTTTTGCATTATATGCAAAAATTTATTAAAATTCACATGAATATTTTCTTATGTGTTTATATCTCAATGTATAATTGAATAAATCGCAATATCAACTCTGCCATGACTTGTGTGGCATTGCTTTGTTGGTGCAAAGTAAGAATGAAGAAAAAGACCAAAAAGGTAGGATTGGGTGTTTTGTACAGGCCCTGAAGGGAACTGGCAGTACTGTTTTCCCCAGAGTTTATTTATAAACAAGCTAAGAAACATGAGTTATTAGGTGCTAGGGGCATGGGAAAGCAGAGAGACTGTGGATTTCTGTGCAGGATATTTTTACTTTGAAGAGAACTCAAAATCAACCATACGTAATCCTATCTGCCTCTTTTCCCAGTATGTCTCACTCCAGCTTCGAAGAAGCTTACCTTGCCAAGATCAAATTTCTCTGTTGCAGATTTGAGGAAGGCTTGTTTTTCCAGATGACAACATTTCTGAAGTAGTTTGCTGACCCCAAATCTATATTATTATGTGACTTGCTTTCCACACTGAAGCCTTTCTACACGTCAATGTAATGTGTCTATCAATGATTATTATTATAATATTGAACCTGTACTTTGAAACCATAGTTAGACTAAATTTTTCCCACAAGGCTCCATCCCTATTGTATATTGAGACTAGAAATTCTTGTAATAAGATTTCTCTTGGGGCTGGAGAGGTGGCTCAGGGGTTAAGCCTCTGCTTTGCAAGCAGAAGGTCCTGAGTTCTGATTCTAGACGTGTAGACGCCGGGCTGAAGCAGGGGCGGTCTGCGTTTCCTGTCCTGGTAGGGCGGAGCCTGTGAATCCCGCAGCAGAGTAAACAAGGAGGAGGTGGAGGGGTCCATGGTGATTCCCGAATTCACCCGTGGTTCTACACGCACACATACACACACACACACACCCATACATGCACAATTGAATAAATAATAAATAATAAAAAATTTTAAAAAAAGATTTCTCTTGATTATTTTCATTAAATGTTTAAAATTGAGAATGAAATATCTTTTCAATGCACATGTGACAGTCTCTATTTTATGTCTGTAGTATTGTTCACTTGTAATTTCTAGTAGAATCACAAGCCTCAAAGAACTGATTCCAAAAGAAAATATTTCAACAAAAAAGTACATTAGCTTTCTCTAGATCACATAGAGCATATAAATAATAATGAAGCTATTTGATAAAGAGGGGATTCACATGCTCTAGACTTTTCAACTGTCTGCAAAGCCCTTTTGGGCAACTATTCCCTACATTTGGAGGCAATGCAGACTATTGCCACTGACCGAAGAGAGTGTCATAAATGTTCTTATAGACAGAATGGATGTCCTATCACTCTGAAATTCCCAATCTCCCTGTACTCCAAACACTTTCAAAAGTATTCCAAACACTTTGATAAAATTTATTTTCTTAAGCTCATTTTTAAATGTTCATAGTCTTAGAAATATCAAATCACATTGAATTTCTTAGACCCAAGGACATAAAATTAAAGTCAAAATGGACTTTATTTTATCCTACCTGTTGCAGTTCACCTGCATGGTTGCTGATAAATGACCAAGAGAACAAGGGTTTATTTTCTCATTGATAGTCTGGTTATAGTCTGTAGTCCAGCTTGACAGGGGAGCTTACACCAACACCAGGGCTGAAGGAACTGACCACACCATAATAGCTGAGAGAGGAATGATGCTTACTTCCCAGACCAGCTTGTTTAGCCAAGTATACACAAGGATGCCAACTTTCTCAATCAGCTCTCGATATTTTGTTCCAAGACTAAGTCCCACCCACCATGGACCTTCCCCATCAGCTAGACAATCTCTTGCAGGTTTGCTCTGGGATTAACTCAATCATTAATTCTCAACAAATGTACCCAGACCTCAAACCCACAACTGTCACATTGACACCTGTGCTTAACTATGACACTCCACCCCTTGCCAACTTGACAACGAAACATAGCACTTTTAAACTGTAACAGTCAATCCTTGTCCACATAGGTGTTAAAAATTATCTTATTTATAATATAAATAAATTTAATTTTATTAATTCTAAAAGTCCAAAATTAGAAGTTTCTGTAATCCAATTTAAAATGTCAATCATTAAAAATTCAGTTATCAAAATGTTAGAACTGAAAGTCTTTCTTTAAATATACCAGATCTTAACTATTAGAGTCTCTTAAGTCAAAATAAGTTAAATACTCCAACACAGATAAAATGTCATAATAGAATCATTGTGAAAATAAGAAAACATCATTTGCTGGACCAAACCCCAGCAAAACAAATTACTGCACCCTGTATTTCAATGTCCATCTTCTGTTGCTCACCAGTAGTCATGGTAGCTCAAAGATTCTAGGCAATCCCAGTCTATGTTCACAGCTCAAAGTTGTAGTACCAGAATTCCTCTGAACCAGGCTGAATCTCCACTTGCAGCTATTCTCAGCAGACATCTCATGGTTCTGGCATCTCAAACAGCACTCTGGGTTCACCTCTGCAGCTATAAGCTTCAACTTCTCTTGCAGGAACTCTATGCATGTGACTTGATGCCAAGCTTTTTTGGCTTTCCATGAACCTCTCAGTAGTACACAAAAACCATTACCATGTGGGGAACACTGCCCGATTCTGAAGTGAGATGAAACATAGCTTGGTCCATTTGAGTTACAGATGTACCAACTTTATATTTCTGTAATGGTTACTCTTAATTATTGCAGTGAGAGAGCACCCACAGTCAAGCAATTTAAGGGAGAAAGGGAGATTTATTCAGCTGATGGTTCCAGAGGGAAGATATGGTCTTTCAAAACAGAGATGACATGGATGGCTGGCCAATGCTGAAGGAGGCTAAGTCACTGCAGACATCTTGGAGGTTGAGAGAGGCAATACTGCTTGGTGAAAAGGCAGATTTCTCCTGGAGGTAGGGTGGGACTAATCCACCTCAAGGCCCACCCCTTGTGACTGCTTTCCTCCAGCAAGGCTCCACCTCTCAAGGTGCCATGACCTTGCCAAACACATGAGAATGTGGGGGACACATTTCAAACCATGACAGCCATGTTGACTCTGGAAAAGCCTTTTCCAGGTAGCTGAAGCTTTCAAAGAGCAAGAAATGACTTCAACGTGGGCTTTCAACCCCTGAAGGAATACAGGTTGTCAAACTATGAAATTGCCATACAGTGGTATTCATGTTTTCCATCATCCCAGTGCAAGGCACTGCGTTTTCCTTCAGTGATACTCCTTTCTCCAATAGCGCCAGGTATTCTGCTACTTGTTCTTTCCACATTCAAAGCTTCACAGCCATCAACATAGCTCTCCTTTATCAAGCAATCCAGTTCATCATATTTAAATTCAACTTTACCGAAGTCTTCATTCCCCTCATCATAAACTGGGCCCATACAATCCACCACTTTCTCAGCATTATCCAAATGGCCCATTAAAGTCTGCATTTGTAATATACAAGCTCAAAAGCTTCAAACATTTCAAAGTTCCTCAACAAAACCTTTCAAAATCCACACAGCCAGATTAATCAATTCAACCCCATTCCTGGCACCAAATTCTGTTGCAGTTTGCCTGCATGGTTGCTGATAAATGACCATCAGATGGATTAAGGGAACAAGGGGTTTATTTTCTTTCTGATAGTCCAGTTACAGTCTGTAGTCCAGCTTGACAGGAGAGCATGCACCAATACCAGGGTCGAGGGAACTGGCCACACCATCTCTACATAATGGCTGGGAAAGGGTTGATCCCCACCAAGTCCCCATCAGCTAGACAATCTGTTACATGTTTGCTCTGGGTTTAGCTAAACCATTAATTCTCTACAAATGTACCCAGACCTCAAACCCTCAACTGTCAAGTTGACATCTGTGCCTAACTATGACTCTACTCACCTATTTGCTTATCTACCACTGATTTATTGATGCTTATTTTGTACATAAATTTCTAATTTTAGGATAAACTTCAGCTAAGACGATAAAGGTACATTAGATTATTAGCTAGACCTTGGCTTCTGTCAAAAAAAAAAATACAAGAATTTATTTACATAATGGGAAAGTTTGAAATTAAAATGTAACACATTGGTCTATAAATGACATGCAATAACAAAATAATTATGGTCTGTGAACAGTATTATAATAAATACAACACTCACAGGAAGATTTTAAATTTTGTAAACCATTTGCAAGTTTTAAGGTCGTACAAGCTTTATTAGATAATCATTTAGTATACTGTACCATTATGGTACAATTACATCTTATTTAACTTTTATTTATATTTTATTTTATAGAACAATTATTTTGTGGAAATGGTACAATATGGGAGATAAATCAATATGTTTAGATTAAAAGAATTTAAGCATTTAATCAATATTTTTAGTTTTACAGAAATAGGCACTTATGTATAGTATAGAATAATATTATATTAACTTTCAAAACAAAGTCATCTTTTTAATGTTTTTAATTAAGAAAAGCAGTTTAAAGAGGTTTAATTTCACAATATGACATGATGTGAATAGGATGCATTCCAAAGACGAAAAGTGATATATATTCATTGTGTCACTAATATGTAATGGATGCAGACTCTACTCTTTGTTAAAATGAACATGTTAACAGGCTTACAATGCTCACTAATCAAAGAAGAATTTCTTTGAAAACCTCACTAATTGGTGATTATTTATCTCACTAACAGCCCATAACATTTAAGTCACTCCTCCAAGTAAAGATGTATGTACTAAATGTTTATGTGATAGTTTTCAACTTTGAAAATATCTTTAAGAAATTGTGTCAATATTCTTTACAGGAAATGTTTTATTTTATTGATTAAAAGGTTTCTATTCAGGGCTGGAGAGGCAGCTCAGGGGTTAAGCCTTTGCCTTTCAGGTGGAAGGTCCTGAGTTTGGATCCTAGTCCCCACGTATAGATGCCGGGCAGAAGTGGGGGCGGCCTGTGTTTCTGGTTCTGGTAGGGCAGAGCCTGTGAATCCCGGGGCAGAGTAAACTAGGAGGAAGTGGAGACATCCATGGTGGTTCCTGAATTCGCCCGTGGTTCTACACACACGTGCACACACACACACACACACACACACACACACACACACACAAACACAATTGAATAAATAAAAAAAAAATCACTAAAAAGTTTCTATGAACGCATATGGCTATGTCCATTATTACTATTGTAAGGAGCTTATAGAATGACCTTCTGTTTGTCCTTAATCTGTGGACTTCATGGAGTCTACTAGGTCTAGACAATAGAAAGATTTCACTAGTGAAGTTTAAGATGTAAGGAATTTCTCATGAACACTTCTTCCTTAGTGGCAAATTCTGTATAACAAGTCAGCATTAAAAGCATGAAAGTCCCTGACTATTAGTTGGATTTTTATACTTGAAAAATAAAAATCCTTGAATAGATATAAAGAAGGGAAGGAATGTATACAGTGAGACTACACAAGAAAAAGTCTCTACTGCAGCTTACCTAACAATTAGTGATGCTACAATTAAGAAAATTATTGAAAGTTAAAAATTTGCAATATTTTCCAAAGAGTGAATAGAAGTCTTGATACACATAGAAGTAAGTCAATAGATATACTTCATTTGAGTACAATAATAGCACATTTCCTTGATTATTTTATACAGTTCATTTGTCCCTAAGTCCTACTTTAAATGTAAGTTAGACATTGATGAGTAATGAAGGACATATTATAGCCAAAATCAAGAATATGTTGTTTATATGCTTCTATAAAACTAACAATTTATATTTTTCCATCAGTAATCATGGTCTTCTATTTAGAAATTTTTAACATGTATCTAAAGTTGTTTGATTTCTCCACAATATTCAAATTTGTTACTTCACATCTTGAATTATACGAATAGTCAAAGTTCTTGGTAAATTAAGAAACTAGCCTAGGAAAATAATAAGAAAATATTACCTGAGTTCTTGAAATGTAAAACACAATTCTACTTAATAATCATCTTCCTCCTTACATAACATTTATAAGTTCAACAAAATTTTAAATTTATCAAATCTAATGATTTAATTAATCTTTTTATGACTCAGAATTTGATTAGCAAAATAATGTAGTTTGTGATAATTTCAGATTAAAAAATTTTGATTTCCATACTTTGACTTTTTGTGTTGATTAAATATACTTTCAATGCTAATGAATTAAAACATTGTAATTCATGTTACATACCACTAATTAATGGCATACATTTGCATTAATATTGAACTAATATAATTATGGTTGTTTCTTAATTATCCCATACCTGTGTTTATTTATTCACTAAAATTTCACTTGAAATTTCACTTTTTGATTGTATAGTTGATGAATAATGAATAGCAGCAGTTTAAAGTGCTTGGTGAAAACATACTAATTTCTTTATGTTAAAGTCTATATACTTTGCTAATACACAATAATGAGTTGAAAATCAAGACAGTTAATTACACAAAGAAACAATTTTAGTTTTGATTTTAGGAATGTTGTAATCATGCCAATCAGCATTATATTTAGAGATGGTTTTCAGGGAAGTAATTTGGTTTATTATTTAGTGCAGTAACCTCATGATGGAAATAGCATTCTCAAATTAAACAGTAAGAGAGTGTGTTCTTTCTTTTCTCATTATCACAAAGAACAAAAATCCCATGAACTCTCCCCAAGGCCAGGAGAATCAATTGACTGAATTGAATCAATCTGGCATCCTAAGGAATCTCAGACAACCAGCCTTTGGAACTCTGAAAGATTCATTTTCTGTAAATTAAATGTAGTGATTTTGATTTTGCAAGTTAAAACAAGCATTTCTTACACAATTAAGAAGCCTCCATTAAATAAGTTTCTAGAAGGTTGCTTCAACCTGCAAAATTGATTGACTAGAGTCCCACTAATTTGGGGAAGTCGGAGTCAAATTATCTTGAGTCATCTATAGCCTCATTTAATAGCCATTTATTGCCCACTTATGTGTATGACCTTATGTTCTTGTGTGGCCTAAATATATTTTAGGATGTATAAACAGACCCTTGGTTTCCCATAACCAAATACCTAAGGATGTCATCAGATAGCATTGGAAAAGTAAGACAGAGTATCTTCAACTTTTTATAAACCATCTGTGTTGGATTCGAGTGTTAACTTGACAGTTTCAGGTTGGTTTGGGCATAAGTGTGAAGAATTGATGGTTAGGTCAAGCTTCAAAAAAACTTGCAGGTGATTGCTTAATTGATATAGAAAACCCAGCCCATAGTGGGTGGTACTTTCCTTTGGTGGACTAGATAAAAGGAAGTTCAATAAGGAGGGACATGCCCTTACTTTTGCCTTGTATGGACTAACTGTAAGAGTTCGCTAATGGTGTTTTGCTGTTTTCTCTGCCATTGTTGCTGCCACTGCTGCTGTTCTTGACTGATGTCAGAGCTTATTGGAGTCTGGGCTGTGCTCCCCAAATATGTTCCTGGGTCCCTTTGGGGGTCTTTATGAGTCCAGGTTCTAGTGATATCAGAATATGTGTAAAGGATTAAGGCAGAGTTCATTAGTGGAGAGAAAGAACAGAACTCATAGAAGTAAATCAATGAGGGGCATGAGAGCCCTGGAGAATTCATGGATTCCAGGCACGGAATCCATAAGGAGTGAGAGGTAAATTACATAGGAGGAATTCACGGATTCCAGACGTGGAACCCCATGAGGGGCAAGGGAGCCAGAACTCATGGATTCCAGGCTTGCAGCACCATAAAGGTCAAAGGAGCCAAAGATGTCTGCCAGGGTTAGGTGTAGTTATAGGGTTGGAGGGGAGATGTGGGCAGGTGGGAATATCTTTTTCTCATTGGCTAGCTCCAGTTTCTAAAAAGCTGATCGGAACTTTTGGTCTTCTACTTATTGGTCTGCTAGGGATTATCAACAATGAAGAACTAATCTCCTTATCATTTCATGAGCTAAGGATTGGGGGGAAATTGGGGAATATTATCTCTGTAGAGGATTAAAATATGGTCTATTTCTTCAGGGTGATCCCAGCCCGGGAGATGACCTTCAAACCTTCAGAGACTTTCCCAGCATGGCTGCTCTGAAACTGCCTAAGTCAGAGCCCAGCATCTTTGGGTTTGATGCTTTTCATTGGTGATTTTGGAGCCTAATATCTTCGGCTTGGCTGTTGTTCATTGCTAACATATGAGCCCAGCCTCTTTAGTCCTCCAGCATGATTGAGGCTGGGGATTTTTCCTGGGATCCTTGGGTCTTATGAGACAGTTTAAGAACTGAGCAGCTACAGGCTGCTACTGTTGAAGGACTTTGGTTTTTATCTGTGAGTTAATTTAATTATATATATTTTTTCTATCGGTTCTGTTCTAGAAAACCCTGACTAATACAACACTTATCTGATATTTCCACCAATGTATTTGAAAAGTGTATTTTTCTTTGTTCTTTAATCATGAAACTTCCAAATACTGCTATCACAGTGAGACAAATAGAATTTGGGGTAATCTGATTCTGTGTTCCTTAAGCTACAGCCACTCTCATATTTGGCTCTAGAATAAACTACTCCTATTCCCTTTTAGTTGAGAGTTATTTTCCATGTGTACTTCTTATTCTAATGAATTGTTTTGCAAACCCTAACTCCAGTGTTAAATATTTGGATTTTTCTGTGACATATAAGAAAGGCAATTCCAAAAGGGAATATAGAACTATGTACTATTTTTAAAATCTGTGCAACTCTATTTTGGGTTAGTGGCAACTGTATAGATGTTATTTTTTTTAATTGCTTCTTAGGGATCAGTAAACTTGTGTTTTAAAGTCGAAATAGATAGTTCCTTCTATGTATTCTAAAGCATCAGCTCCAAGCTTCTTTTTTAGTCTTCCTTTGCTTGGTAAATGAATTACTTCTTTCTTAGTCTTACTTTGCCTGGTAAATGAATTACTTTTATACTTCATCTTTACATGGTCTCCTCTATGTCTGTCATTGGAAGCACATTGATTACATTGGGTAGAAACCTTCTTCTAATTAATTGTTCATGCCCACAGCAGCACCATTTCCAAATGTGATCACATTCTGTGTAATTGATAGTTAATATCTACATGTATCAATTTTCTTTTTTGGGAGCCAGGTGTATATATGTGTGTGTGGGTGGGGTGGCCAAATTCAACCAAAAAAGAGACTTACAGTGAGTAGAAAAAAGTAATATTTAAGGTATTACATGCATTAACAAGAGACAAGTAAACAAACTTTTCCATTAGGGAGTTTTCACAATTGTGATGTGTGAAGCCCAAACTACTAGATTTGGAATATTGTAAACTGACACTAAGAAACCTATAGTCTTACTCATAGTGGCCTAAGCCTTTGCTAAGAACTGAAGTTAGATTAATGACTGCCCTTATATGCATGGCTCTGGTTCACTACTGGAAATACCATACAAGCAAGTCAGCATTAATACAAATTATTTAATTGCTATTGGACAGCAGTGCAGTTAGGAATATCTTGGTCCTGTGAGAACCAGTCTTTACCTCATTTCCCTTAGCAAAGTCAGACTATAGAAGATTGTGGCTCTGCTGATCACCTTTCTCTTCCTGCTTTTGCACTGTGTAGATAAGCTATGGAGGCTCTACCCTCTTCTAGCCATGTTCTTATTGCTGGATTTCCCTGTGCTCTTGACCTTAATCTATCTTTTCTGTTTTAAGGCTTTCTCTCCTTTAGGCTATGGTTTCCTCCTTGCCTCTCTTGGACCAAGTGTCCAAGAGTTCCTTTGCTTTTCTCTCATTTTCAATAAAATTCCTGTTTGAGCCTTTCAATGTGTTCTGGTTCATTCTTAGGCTTCCAATCACAAGAACACCAAAGAAGAAATCCAGTAACAAGATAACCATCCAGAACTTCCCTGGCTAACCTAGACTTCCCTCCTTTGCATGATATACATTATAGCAATTTCACACAACTGATTCAGTATGAGTCTCAGATGGATACTGTTACAGATCATTGCCCTATTTTTGAAAGTTTACTCTATAGTTTTCTATCTGCTGCCTTTATCCAATACCCACAAGTTTTTCTGTATATTCTGATCTAAAGGTTAAATTCATTCATTGCTCTTCTTATGTAGGTTATCAGTATTTTCTCCTTAGATGGAGTCTATCCCTTGTACTGTCATAGTTTGAGACATGTTCATCTGTAAGGTACTTATTCAATTTTTCTATAAAGGTTAAAAGATGATATTGCAGAGACAATAACATCAATCTTCTTTTTTCTTTGTGTGTCTTGTGTGTGCATGTCTCTGTGTATCAGAGAATAGTATGTGTTTACTTGAGGAGGCCCAAGGAAGGAAGAAAGGAAGGAAGGAAGGAAGAAAAGAAGGAAGGAAGGAAGGAAAGAAGGAAGGAAGGAAGGAAGGAAGGAAGGAAGGAAGGAAGGAAGGAAGGAAGGAAGGAAGGAAGGAAAGAAAGAAAGAGGGAGGGAAGGAGGAGAAAAAGTTCAGTATTTCCAAATATTACACGTATTAAATATCTCCCTTTTCTTCCGCTTTCTCTTCTCCCTTTCTCTTTTCTCTCTTCTGCTCTCCAAGCTCTCAGATTTGTCCTCCTGCCAGGCTGTCATGGCAGCTTCCCCCAAGTCCTCTAGGAACTTGAGCTATCTTTTGTGTTATTCCTCTCTCGCACCTCAAGTCTAAACAGGGCTCCCTAGGTCACCAAGCACCCAAATCTAAGTAAATTCCTCTTTCTTGTCAAAACAAAACAAAACACCAAAAAAGTCTACTTAATACATAAGAAAGGAAGTTCCTGGAAAGAAGAACCGGGGCTAACTAAGCTTAATCCCTTCTGATTAAAATATCAATACATGGAAAGCTTTGAAATTTTGCATGTTCTGAGCCTAATTGCATTTACAACCTTTTTGTTGCCATTCCTTGCTCTTCCTCTGTGATTTTAGCAGAACTCTAGCTCCCATTAACCAAAAAGCCAAGAATGCTATTGGATGGCATGCTGCTGTTTTCTCCAATGTATTTGGAAAGTGTCTTGATTTATGGCTTTCTTTATCCTGTGATTATAAACCACCAAGAAACTGCTACCACAGTGGAGCACATGATATTTGGGAAAACATGAATCTGTGTTCTCATTCTATGTTCACCCATATTTGGCTCCAGAATAAACTCCCTCTTATCACTTTGAGGTTAGAATTTGTGATTTTTTTCCATTTATGTATATAAATTAAAGTTCATTAACCTATATCAGGATTTTATAAAGAGAGCATGTGAATATACACATGCAAATACTTGCATGCACATCTATGTTGTTTTATCTTTTTGTGCACAGATACTATTTCCACATAAGCTCACATAAGCAAAAACCAAAATCACTCCCCACTTAAACTCCAGAGTACTTCTAATAATATCTAATGTTTTTTATGATGGCTCAAAACATACTAGTGATTTAATGGTACCTGTGCTCTCAAAATAATCTCATACTTACTATCATCCCAGTTCATTATTTTTAATCTGTTTAGTATTTTTTCCTGCAATTTATAAATATACATTAATTTCTCTCCAAATATTTTATTCCCACTAACCTCTGGGCCTGAAATGTACCCTTCTCTCATTGTTTCTTGTCTTGATACTTCATTTTTCAAATTTTAATTTGAGTACCAACTTCTTAAACCACTTTCCTGAAGAAATTATTTCCCTAGCATCTTGCACACCAATCAGTCCCTGTACTGTATTCACTAACTAAAAAAAAAAAAAATCTTAAAGGGACTTAAATGTATCCAGTTAACTAAGAAGATATTGAATCACCTAAAAATATATCACTTTATAGATAACATATACTCTTCATTACTTACTACTTTCTCCATAATCTAGGCTCAGAAATGAAACAAATGCACTGCTTGTCAACATAAATGACTCAAAAGAGTACTATGATGTCAGTCTCTTTTCTAGTCTGAATTTTTCAGCTGCTTCTAGCTTCAGGATTGCCTTTGGAATTTCTTTCTGAAATAAAGACATAGATCATTGTACAATTCTTAAATAATAAAAATATGTGTTCAATTCCCTGAAAATTCATATTTATTTCTTGTATTCTGGATATTATGTCTAAGGATGAAGTGTTTCAATGCCTTCCCATTTCCTTCACCTGATGATTGTTTTGCATTGTCTTCTGCCAGATAAGAATTCTGACTTGAGATGATTTGGCATTTAGTTCTATCCTAAATTTGTACTTTATGTGGACAAGACATTAATTACACATGGATTTTTAGTAATCACTAAACTCAGGCAGGTTTTTTTTTTAACTTACATAAGGAGAGATATATAAACAAAACTTCTTGTATGTGTAAAACTTTAGATTAGCAGTAATTTTTGTCACTGAACATCACCAAACCGTAACGTTTCACTTCTACGGGAATGGAAGTGCAAAGGATTTTTACTTCTGGTGTACCATTACTTGCAAAAGCTTCATTTTATTTAGACATTCACTAAATTGCTATTTTTAATTCCTGGTCAACAAATTTTGCTTGCTTATTCCATGTTTGCCACCACTCTCCACTCTGTTTGGTCAAAAGTTTTTATATTACTTATTTATTTTCATTTGTATTTAGGTCTTGGTAATTAAGCCAAAGACTTGGCTCAAGCTAAACAAGCACTCAAATACTGAACTACCTACCCAGACCTTGTGAAATAGGATGAAATATTAATAAAAGCTTATACTATCAAAAGCTTGTCTTAGCACAACCCCCTCCTTTTCCCTGGGACTGAAAAAAGATGTTGTTGTGAGAAAGCTCACAAGGATAAAAGTCCAAGGCTTTTGCCCTCCACAAACATGCATTCTTCTGGTGTCTGATTACCTCAGTATCTATTCCTGCTTTCCTACCTAGCAAGTAAAGTATATAGCCATCTAAGAGACTGTCACAATTCTTAGGTATTCCCTTTTTTATCCCTATTTTGTTTCTCTCTTCTGTTTAAACAAGATGTGTATATAAGGTGTGTACCCCATCTTTCGTGGCTTCTGGATCATGGTTTGTGAACAGAGAGCTAGGTCCTCTAGGTAGAGTAAATAAACATTGGCTTTTTCATCAGTATTTTTTTATAATACATTTTTTATTATTATTTCAGCTCATACAAACTTAATAGATACACCAGTTCCCTCCCTCCCTCCTCCTCCCCCTAAACCCCCTGCTCCCCCTCCCCTCACCCCTCCCTCCCCATCCCCCCTCCCCCGTGCCTCCCTCCCCAATTCCCAGAGTCCTTTCTTGTGCATGCCTGACTCTCCTCTGGGCCCTCCTCTCCGATGACCTACAAGGACCCAGTGGCATTTCCCTGAACCCTTTCCTGTGTTTCCCTTAAGCATAGGAACACTTGCCTCCAAGGATCTTGGTGCCTTTAGCTGATGCTAGACTTTGTGAGGTCAATAGTGTGTTGGACATTGCACCGGGCATGCAATGTCCAATTATGATTGCTTCGGCCCTAACTTGTGTGGAGTATCTTGCAAATCATTGCTCCTCCCATCCTTTTGCTCTTACACTCTTACCGCCCCCTCTTCCGCAAATGTCCCTGAGCTTCAGGATGGGGAGAGATTAGTCTGGCCTAGATCTAGGTGGTTGATATAGAGTCTCTGAAGTTCTGGATAGTGGTTTGTTGATTTTCTTTTGCAGTTTTGCTGCTCCTGCAATCCCCTTCACTCCATCGTGATGGTCACTGTATGTCACCCCCTGGCCAGAGACAGAAAGCTGTTAAACTGGAGTCTTATTATAAGAGCACATTCAAGAGCAGATGTAATAAAAGTAGGAAACCACAGTGAGGGAGGGGTCAATCACCCTTCACCATATCCATATATGCAGAGGAATTCTGTGAGAGGAACAATCATTACTTGCCATACCAGCATATCTGACATGTCTGACCAAATATTCAAAAAGATGCCAACATTCTTAAGTAGCTCTCTCCATTTTATTTACCTCCACAAGATTAGTCCCACTCACCATAGACTGACTCTCCCTATCAATCACACAATCTCTCACAGACTTAATTGCGGCTTAACTAAACTAAAAATTCTTTAAATGTGCCCAGAGCACTGATCCTCCAACTTTCAAATTGACACCTGTATAAAATTATGACAAAAACAAAGGCATGTTGGGGCTTGAGAAGTGGCTCAGGGGTTAAGCCTCTGCCTTGCAGGCAGAAGGTCCTGAGTTCGGATCCTAGACCCCACATATACAAGCCAAGCGGGGGCGGCCTGCTTTTCTGGTCCTGGTAGGGCAGAGTTAAACGAGGAGGTGGAGGTGGTCCATGGTGGTTCCCGAATTCGTCCGTGGTTCTACACACACACACATACATACACACACTTGCGCACGCACACACATACACTCACAATTGAATAAATAATAATAAAAAAAATAAAAAAAAACAAAGGCATGTTGACTCCAAAAGAGACCTTTAAGATGTTATTTCCACGAAGGAAGAAAAAAAGGATACTGTGACTAGATTGTACACATTCAATAAATATATGCTGAATTAAAATTGTTACTTTTAATTTTAAATTTTACAATGAATATATTTAGACATATAAAATATAATTTAATTTATAATTAAAATTTATTATACGAAGTAAATATTCTGAAGAGTAAGTAACATATATTTATCATGTACTAGCTGACATAAAGTTGGTTGAAACTGTAATTTCCTTGTAACATATCAGTGAAACTCAGAAGATTAGGCTGCCAGGCTCACTAATAGACCAGATAAACATCATTTTTGTGTTGCTGTGAAGATTTAATATATAAATCATTTTCAAAGGTGACTTATAAAATTTCTGATTCATTTTAACCTATTGTTTAAGTCATAAACTATTCCAACTCATTATTAGAACCAAAGCAATAGTTTTGAACAATTCTTTGGAATGCATTTTGAAATAATGTGAGGAATGCACACATTGTTCAGTGAAGCTACACTTGTCGAGGCTAGATTTCTGTGGCTTTAAGACATGATACAACTTAATGATACACAAAAAATAACTAATTTCAATTGTTGGAACAAATTTTGACAGTAACATTCATGAGAGCACATCTGAAAAGAAACCATATTTCTGCAGAGGTGAAGTTAAAATTGAAATAAAAAGCTGGTTGTATTAGGACACAGCTTATTACTGTTTGAAGGAAATAGATTGTTTTCTCCAGTTTCAACATAAATAGTCAATTAAATTTCAGGGTTGTTGTTAATTGTTTTGTCCATGTGTCCTCATTTTTATTGAAAAATACAATTTTTCTGATTAAGGAATGGATGAGGATGAAATATAATTAATTTTAATTAAGAATAGTTCATATCATTGATCTCGCAGTTTTCTCTTTTATATTGTGTTTTTAAACAAATGGTTGATTTCGGGCTGGAGAGGTGGCTCAGGGGTTAAGCCTCTGCCTTGCAGGCGGAAGGTCCTGAGTTCGGATCCCAGATCCCACGTATAGACGCCAGGCGGAAGCGGGGGCGGCCTGAGCTTCTGGTCCTGGTAGGGTGGAGCCTGTGAATCCCAGGGCAGAGGAAGTGGAGGCGTCCATGGTGGTTCCCGAATTCGTCCGTGGTTCTACGCACACAGACGCGTGCGCACACATACATATGCACACACGCACAATTGAATAAATAAAAAAATTTAAAAAAAACAAATGGTTGATTTCTTTCATTATTTTTATTTTTTTCTTATTCTAGTTTTGCAAATATTATGATTGGTTGGATAAAAATTATTTGATTCTCTCAACTGATGCTGTTCATCTTTTGACAAAATCCAATACTCCTTTATGATAAAGACTCTAGAAAAAACAGGGATGGAAGGAGCATTTATCAAAATAATAAAGGCCATATTCAAAGTCTTCTTGTATTGCTTAAATAATGAACACAGTTAACCTTCATTTTTTTCAAATAACGGTGTGTTATAGTAAAGAAATTAGATGTACATTGATCTGAGTACCAGTCTTCCTCTTATTCTCTTTGCTTGTGACAGTCAATTTGAGCTACTTTTATGTTTGATATAATGTAATATTGATTTGCTACTTTATTTCATTATTCTAATGTTAATCTCTAGCTATTAATTTTGTCAGGAAACTCTTGAAATGTAGGAATGAAAAACAAATAAACAATTAAACAGCAAGCTGACTGCTATTCTCAACACTTCCCACTCAGTAACTAAAATATCCTATAAAATGATTTCTATGAAAACTTGTGGTCTCAAGATAGATGAATTACTATACTATTATACTATTAAAAAGTACTGAAAGTAAGACTTGATTCCAGGTCTAGTCTCTTGAAAGCACCACATGTAAAGTTCCTTTTAATTTTTGAGATACGGATTAGGAATGCATTATTCTTATACATATCCTCTCCATCCTAATGCTTTGTGAATGTATTAACTTTGCAGACCACTGGTTCCTACTAACCAAAGGCTACAAATGTATTCTGGAGAGTACTAGAACTGAGACCTCCCCTGTTTATTATAACACACCTAGATTATATTTTCCCCAATGTATTTGAAAAGTGTCTTTGCTCTATGATTTAAAAAACCCAAACAATTATTGTCACAGCAGAAATATGTAATTTGAGATATCTCGAATCTATGTTCCTGAGTAATGATCTCTCATTTATGTTTCCACAATGAACCATCTCTATTTGCCTTAAGGTGAGAACCTACCTTTCTGCATTATCATTTATTAAGATAATTCCATTTGTATATGAGAGAAATAATCACCCCATCTTATTGTGAAGATGTAATGTGACATCACTTGAGAAACAGTTTATGAATGGGAAGATATATTATACATCCTGTAATGTGAACTATTCTGAAACTTCTCATTCTCAGAATCATGCCGTCATCACCATTACTGTCTCATCATAATGATTTTTAACTGCATATACCCAAATTTTGTAATAAGCATATGAATGCAGGCATCTAAGAGATGCAAAATTCCAAAAATATCTTAAATGCAAAGGGTTATTCTGGGAGGATTTTTTTCTCCCAAAGCAACAACAAAATTGAAGATACCAATTCACTACAGCTGTTTCACTCTTAAATAAAATTTTAATGCAAGACTGATATGTAAGTCTATAGCAGACAACAAACTCTTTTATTCAGATTCCTTTTATCTAAGGAAAGGAATATGCTATATTTCTCTTTTTATAGTCAAACTGGTCAAATGAAGGTAATTTTGTAGCTATTTATATAGTTATTACTAAGCTCTTTCAATTGACTGAAATCATACAAATATTAGATTGATTAAGCAAATCAAGGTATTTTTAGAGAAAAAATTTCAGTAGGACAAATGTAATGTGGTTTTATGGTAATTATTCACTGTAACTGAAATATCTAATTGCTAAGGCAGGGGACAACCTCACTCTAAGTTGTATATTGTTAAATACTGACTTTACTTTTTATTGTGCTTTGTGCTATATGAATCAATGTCTTACATTAGATGTACACACACACACATACATACCTAGGTAATTTCTATATTTAATATATGTAGCTATATATTTGAAGTACCCATACTCACAAACCATCATGCATGATATATTATCTCCATTATCTATTGTTCATACTAATATAATAAACATATCCTTATCTCACAAATCCTTTGTCTAGGAAAATTTCATTGTTCAGAGGTAAATATAAAATGAGATATTAGAAAACTGAAGTTCAAGCAAAAGCAATTCATTCTGTTAATTGAAACTTATTTGTGTAGAGTCTCGCAAGTGAATTGAATGTAAGTAAGGAAAACGTGTAGAGCTATCATTTTTCTATATATGTGTGCTTCTAAATTGATATGATGTAGGGCTAGGCAGAAGTCATAAAACTCCTTGACATGTTGATTAATTGAGGTGAAAAGAAAGGAAACTTCATTCAATGAAAATAATAGAAGAATCGTTTAATGTATTTTAATTTAAATTATGTGCTGTCCTTTCAAATTCTCTAGTGTTATGAATTTTTGATTCAATTAGAGCTCCATAAGTATCTATTGCAAACATTACAAAATCATTGTTTGTAGCTTAAACTCTCTTAAAATATTGCATTTAATTCCTAGAAATAAAAATATAGGGAATTATCCAAATTAGAGTATTAAATTCATGTTGGAAGGAGAGAGAAAACTTCTGAAAGTTGTCTTCTGATCTCTGCACATTATGAGATATTAGTACCTTCCCTCTTCCTCCTCTGTCTCTAAGATAAATTAGTGAAAAAATTTTTTAAAAATGTGAATTTGTGTCCACATGCTGGAAAACTGCCAGTAGCATTGATACTAAAAATACTTTATGTATTATAAAAATAAAACTATATGTGCATATAAAAGATAGTCCTCTGCATTTGTTTGACAATACCAAAGCATGTGGAGTCCATTATGAGGTGACATCTCAAATGTCATTTTTCACTGGGTAAAAATGAGAATAGAACTGCTTAAAGATTTTTTACTTTTTTCAAAAGCATTTATGCCATTTTGATTTGGAATTTGAAATGAAGACAACTTTACAAAGTTGTATCCATATCTTAAGTGTTTCCACATCTATCAGAGAAAAGTAAGATGAGACTTGGAGAAAACACTGATCTACATGTCCTACTGTGATCTCTCATTGCCATAGAGTTCAACTGCTTTGATTTCAATGGCTTTTGTCCTGATAGGGGGAAAACCATAAGTTTAGTTCAAAGGTGACCTTTGAACAATTCATTTTCCAACTCTTACAGTGTTTGAAATTCCACTGTTCTCAAAAGTAATTTAAGATTCTAGTTTTCCGCAGATTGATTAAGTTTTGCAGAGTTCCTGGTAAATTCTATGATTTCTGTGAAAGACATAGTAGCAATGCATACAACAAGGTATCTTTTGCCTCTTCCAGGTAGATTGCTGGGTGCTTCTAAAGTTTCTTTCCTCAGATGCAGTAAAGTCTTAATCAAAAGAAAGATTTTGAAACCATCATCTATGGGGGCCTCAATCTAGATGACCTCAATAATCTGGCAAGGTTAGCCAGAGAAGATTTGATGGAGGAAGTCTGGAGGGGCAGCTCAGAATGTTTGGACCAGCTCAGGGTAAGTCAGGAGGGGGCGGCTCAGGATGTGTTGAACAGCTCAGGATGTTTTAAAGAAATTTCGCTACATACAGCCTGCGTGCTGGCTTGACCTTTAAGATGATTGGTTGCCCTGTTCCTCACCCTGGAATTCCCCTTGGGGTTTCTGCCTATATGAGATGGCTGTGGACTTGCAATAAATGAGTTCCTGCTTGACTAGACTCTCTGTCGGGTCTGATTGTCCTCGGGAAGGAGGGCTGGGAGCAGGCGGACAGCGCGCTCACCTTTCTCGGATCCCCCTTGTGGAGGACCCCCCGGACCAGCCTGCAGGGCGACCCCCACAATCAACAGTTTACAGTTTACATCCAGGGCATCATGGATATTATGGATATTATAGAAATGGTCTTTTTGAGATGCAGGAAGATAATTTAGCTGAATCTGTTATGAGAAATACATCTTAATAACAGCAGTGGCTTAGATTTATTGTGATAATAAGACTTTGTTAATACAATCTATGAAATCTGATTACCACAATATTTGCTCCTAATAAAATCTCAATAAATATGAATTATTATTTGTGCACTATACTGATTACTATTTATGTGTACAAGTAATCTGTAAGAATTATTTATTTACATATGTATAAGATATTTTTATTAATGAAATTCAAAATATACAAATATGTCTCATAGTTAAAAATATTGCTCAGTATTTTAATTCCATTATCTTTAGTGGGTATCATAATAGAATTTCCATATTTTCTTTACTTTTTAAGTGATTTCTTATGAAGCTTAATGTTAGAAGATATGAATAAAATCATATACCCAAATTAAGGTCAAATAAGCTAGCATAAATACCCACATGTTGTGAAGCTTAGTGAGAGCAGAATTTTAATGTTTCTTTCGTTCAAAATATATTTCATATCTTCAGTTAGCAATATGCCAAAGAGAATAGGCAACAGAGATTCAACAAAGATTATGTGATGATATTTTCAAATTACAGTATTACATTGGGAGAGCTTGAATGTATTTCTCAGTATTTCAGTATTTCTCAGAAAGCTTTCTGTGTTTATTAGTTGCAATATAAAAAGCTAATCTGAATCACAACTGTTTTTGTAGGGAACAGCTTGGATAAAGATACCCAAAAGGCCCTGATTGCATCCTGTTTCCTAGCCAGATACAAAGTGAATCATCTGAAAATCCCATGTACAAAGAGAAAATGAGTAAACACTATACCTGGAAAATTCAAACCTATTACTGGAATTCCCCACCTTTGCCATGATAACTCCTTCCTTGTGCATTGAAACCTGCAAATGAAATGAACTTTCCTGAATTCCAGAGACGTGACTCTCTTGGAAAGCACACATGGTAGATGGGGGAAGAAAGAAAAATGAGTTCATAACATCTACTGCTGAACACATGACAGTTTTTTAGAAATGCAGGGGCCCCATAGGACAGGGAAGGAAACTGGCTGAAGGGAAGAATATGTGGCATGGGATGTAATGGAAGGGCGGGGGCAGGTAATGGGTGATAAAAATGCATAATTTCACTAAAAATAAACCATAATTATATATAATACATCATACATCATATATCATATATATTATATATGTTTGTCTATTTGAATAGGACATTTTATCATTGCTAAGAAAGATGGATATCACTCATCCTGTATACATTATTTAAAACCACTTGTTTTGCATGTTTTCCATGACATCAAGAAGTTGGGTGCTTCTTGTACCCTAATCTCCTCATCTTTGTATAAGTAGCTAATTTTGAGGGCTGGCTAGATGAATGACTTCCTTGCTATCAACTGAATATAATAATGTTAGTGGATTATTGATTTTATGATTACTTAGTGAATTGTATATATGTTGTCTTATTATCATATCTCCTTGAAGTATTGTCATTATTGGTGGCTTTGAAGAAGTCAGTTGTAATTGTGCCTACAGTTTCAAGAATGAGAATTGTATCAAGAGTCTGAGTGAGCTTAGAATGGGCTCTTCTCCAGTTGATCCTCTAGCCGGGAATTCACTCCCAGTCTGAACATACACTGGACTCTCACAGAGGATGTGGATAAACTCCTACAGGGGTCGTGACTAGCTACAATTATGGAATATTGGAGTATAGGTTTTCAAGCATACCATGGAAACAGAATTGCACTGTCTAGCAAACTTTATTAACAAAACACAGCTGCTTTTATCCCCACAGTAACACTGTCTCTGTTCTCTAGGTATATGAAACGTATTTTTTATTATTATTTTATTCAATTGTGCATGTATGCATGTGTGCAAGTGTGTGTATGTATATGTGTGCATGTATGTGTAGAACCACGGGCGAATTCGGGAACCACCATGGTCTGCCTCCACGTCCTTGTTTACTCTGCCACGGAATTCACAGGTTCCGCCCTACCAGGTCCAGAAACGCAGCCCCCCCCCCCCCCCCCCCGCGTCTTTGCTTGACAATCAATACAATCTACAAAACTTTTTTTTATTTTAACAAAATCTTAGTAAGTGATAGGTTGCTGTGCTCTTCATCTAATAACATTTACGTATAGCTAATAGATAACATTTTTACCTTCTATACAGCTGAAAACCAAATCTAAAGGATTAAAACTTAAAAAAACAAATACTTTTAACTTTTTCCTTTAAAATAGATTCCATAAAATCTTGCCAAAAATGCAAGATGTTCCTTTTAATAGCATGTCTACTTTATCCTACCACTTCAAAAATATATGAAATCACAAGGCGAAGAAAAATTTAAAGATAAAAAAATGCATGTTAATTCATATGGCGCTGTAGAAAATTGATGAATTTTTTATTGTCACTGATAAAATATTAATATATTCTACACAAATATTATGTTTTATAAAATGTTTAGTTTCCTTCTTATTTCCACTGACCTTAGTTGTGAGCAAGTAAATTACCTTACTAAACCTTAAATTTTGGGTCTTTAAAGTAATTAACTGCTAATTAGTAGAATTGTTAGAGTTAAATGCTAAAATAAAGGAATAAAATAAGTGTAATACACTTTATTGTTAGTTTAGTATTACCTTATTAATGAGATACAACTAATCTTTGCTTTTGTCTTAAAATCATTAATATTCACATCTAACATATTAAGTACAATAAAAATAATTTTGCTTGATAGCCAATGCAATGCATTGCATTGCTTACCTTAAAAATATATCTGCCTCAAGGCAAGAACTATGTGTAACAAATTTAATTCTATGTCAATGCTACCGGTCATAAATAAGGCAGCATTTTTCCTCTGAAGAGAAGCAACATTTCCCAGTGGCAGAGAAGCTTTTCACTTACCTGCCAAAAGGTACTCCTCTAGACCCATTATTCCTCTAACTTCCAAGAAGAAGTTTGAGACTGTGAGTTATATGCTTCTTTGCTCTGAGTTCCAGCATATGCTTGCCTGAGGAGGTTTCAAACCTCGATTAATATTAATGAAACAATTTGAAGCACAACATACTAGAAAACTAACCTGGTCTTCACAGACAGCACAATATCTCCTTCTTCAGTGTAGGAAAACTATACATAACGTTAATGATAGGTGCCTGAAGACTATTTAAAGATAAAAGAAGGAAAATAAAATTTATCTTCTTTTTCTAAATAGTATTCATTTTTCACATTCAGGAACAAAAATGCTGTCAACCAGCTGTAAGGGAACAAGTGAATTGCTGATCAGGGATATTCCACAATGCTCTTATAAGAACCAATGAATGATTTAAAACTCATGAACTAGAATAAAATTTGGTCCCTAAGGGTTATTGGAGGCAAGCAATAGACTGCTGGTTACAAACTCTTTGAGCTGATTTATTTTAGGACAGAAGGTAGACTTGAGTTTTATATATTTTACTAGCTCTTTGATGAGGAACCAATATTCATTTAGTCACAATTACAACACTAAGACAGCATACAGGATTATATTTATTCATTTATTACCTCAGTGAATTCATGTTTTCACTTGAGCTTTCATAAAATCTGGGCAATCGCTTTATTATTTTGTTCACATTTCTTACAAACCCAAGTGAGGGATCACCCCGTCACCCCAGTAAATGCAACTTACCTTACTGGAAAGTGATGGCCATGTCTCAGCTTTTTAAATTGATTGAAGTATTTTGCTTCTCAAAGGGTTTAGGAAGGAATAAAGAAATCAACAATTTTTGGAAGTTTATTTTATGAGTTATTTACTTTTCAGACAGGTTAGTTACTTTTACAATTCAGGGAGGCCTCAATCTTGCTATCTTCCTTTTTCAGTCTCTTCAGTGCTGAGACTCAAGGTGTTATCACCCCTACAAGAAAATTTACTTTTGTAATACTCTAAGACGTCACAGACATGCCATCCTTCCTTGAGTGAAAATATTTGTTCCAATAATATTTGGGATCACACATATTTACAAAATGATTATAGAGTTTCTACTCAGGTTTATGTGCTATTTGTTAAAAAAAACAAATTCTTTATTAATTGCTATTTAAAATAGTACATATTTACTGAGGATATTGTAATATTTTCAAATGATTAAATTCAGATAATGGCAACCTCTATCTCAAACATCTATCATTTCAGAACATTCAAAATGCTTTATTTGAACTGCTTTTATATGTGCAGTTAATTATGAACATTTTTCTATGATTCAGAGAATTAGAGTTCATTCCTGTTATCTGTTGGTAAGTACCTCTTATGCAATGTTCCTCTATCATCCTTTATTACTGTACTTAACCTCTAATGACCCCTGCTTTGTTCTGTTCTTTGTTACTATGATATTAGAACTACCACATATTCATGAGGGCATTTGTCTTTCTGTGCCTGCCCTATTTACTTAATGTAATGTCCTCCTATATCATTCTTGCACTACAAATAGCACAATGTCATCCTTTCTTATGGTAAAATAGTACATTTTCCTATTTATGCATAACCATGTTTTCTTTATTCATCCATTAGTTGATGGACACCTGGTTTAATCCCATATCTTACGTGGAGATAGGCATGTAAAGAAGAAATCTCTTTGACACAGTTTTTCTTTGGTTCAAATATATTCCCAGGAGTGAAATACTGAATCATATGCTAGTTTTGTCTTTAGTTTCCTTGAGGAAACTTCATGTTGATTTCCATGATGACTGTACTGATAACATGTACTTAGAGCATGACCATTTCCCTTTCTCTGAAACCTTGTCGGTATTTATTAATGTTGGGATTGTTTGTTGGTTTTCTGATAAGAGCTATTAGAAATTAAATAAGATTGCATCATTCCGTGGTTTTGATTTGTATATCAGAGATTTTTAGCGATGTTGGCTATCTTTTTTTCATACTCACTGGCCATTTAAATATTTTGATTATGAAAATGTATGTTCGGATAATTACCTACTTAGGATGTCGAGTCATGTATAGTTCATTTTCCTTTATGCTTTGCTATTGAAAACAACAGAATGTTTTTTAATAGGTAGAAGTCTTTCTGTGGGCTGAATCTGCCCACTCTGCACTCTGCAGGTCATTTGGAGCTTTGTTCTAGCCAACTGCATAGTAGAAATCACATACTCTTATTGATCAAGAAAATGAGACATTTGAAACCCCATTAGAGCATATGATCCAGAGGGAACCCTGGGAGCCATAGAAGTAGACATGCAGAAGGGTGGGAAGGAGTGGGATGGATTGGTGAAAGGAAGAGAGGAATGGGGAAAAAAAGAGGAGAGGGAATGGTGGAGGGAAGAAGCAGGTAAGAGGGGAGCTGGAAAAAATTGAGAAAAGGACAAATAAATCTGAAAAATATTAAAACATGAGAAAATAAGGTATTGAGAGACCTTGTATGTTCTCCAGGACAACACAGTTGTTGAGAATTTCTGAATAGTAATACTTTCAAACATAAATGCAATATTTTCACACCTGACTATTAATTCTCATCCCCTCTCCTCTCCATCCATCTCCCTTCCTATTTTCACATTTTTTCTCATGTTATCTAGTGGGTTTCTTTCATCTGTGATGTCTGCTCTGCCAATTACCCAAGCTCCAGGTGGGACTTGGATACTCCATCAGTGAGTAAATCATTGATAAAAGAAACACCTCTTCAGCTATCTCAAATTACATTTCAGTTGTCTCTCAGGGAGGTGTATTATTTTTTGAGATATTTCCTGAAGTATTGAAAGTTCAATTATTATGCAGGTCTTGTGGAAGTGGATCTCACTGCAGTGGGTTCTTGGGTGCAGCAACTCTGTCGTGACCAGAGAACACTGTCTGGCAGTCCTATTACTCAATCGTCTCTTAGATCTAATGATATATTTTAAGTGTTTTGTTCAAAATATGGTTTTTTTCCTGACTTGGTTTATTTATCTCCCTCATATTACATTTCCTGTGCTTCCATAGAATTTTTGATTTCCTACCTGTGTTTTAGGTTCTCCATAAGAAAATCTGCCTTCATATAAATCACCTTCAAAATATAGACTGAGTTTAGACTCAACTTCTCACCTAACCTATCCTGTTCCTTCTTTTCTTCTTTACACATACTTTTGCCCCATTCACTATGATTCATGTTTCTTCTGCCATGTGTCCCAACATTCTTAGTTAATTAGGCAATACAAAACACTTCATTCTGACCCACATATCTCAGTTGTTTTATGTCAATTCTATCTTATTATTATCTCTCCTAAATACTGTTTTTTATTCGTTGACAATACATGACCTGGATCAAAACTACAGTGGCTTTATCCAAGATATGTTAAAAAATAAAAACAACAGTCCAAACAAGGTAAGATTGATTTAATTTTGCACACAAGTTAAATAAATCTGCCCAATATACATCTTCCTTCTTATGACATTTTCTTGCTTGTCAATTCTAGGAGATTTATTCCAAGGTTTTGATAAAGTGATTTCTAATTTTTTAATTTAAAGTTTCATACATGAATAAAGTGACTTTATTGTATTTTCAAACCTTAGTCCTATCCCCCCTCCTTTTCCCCTTTATGTCAATGTTTTAAGTTTGTTAAAATATTCCTACCAAGATTAAGGCTATCCCTTCCAAAGCACTTATACACAACCTTGCATTAAAGAATCTGTGCTCAAATAAGAGGCAAATAAGAAATTAGAATTACACTCTAGTTTGTGTTCTTTCAGCAGTCAAGATCAAGTTCAGTTCCCATTACATATTTTATTTAATAAAAAAAGAATGTCATGGTTTTAAAGTGTTTCCCTGTTATCCCAACACATAATAAAACTGTTGGTCACACTGATGTTTTAAATCACATTATTACACACACATATATAATATTAGATTATATACATTACATATATACACATTCACACAATGTAAATAAATAAAATTAACTGATAATATGCTAGATTGAGAATATTTTTTAATCCCTTAATTATTTATTTGCTTGATAAAGAGTAAGAGTGAAAGCAAGAATGAGTGAGAGAGAGGGAGAGAGAGAGGAAGAAAGAGAGAAAAAAAGAAGTGCACACTTACCATGGTGTATAGGCACTGGTCAGAAAATAACGTTCAGGTGTCAGTTCCCTCCTTCTACCATGTTTGCTTCTGGGATTGAATTTAGGGTGTCAGGTTTGTAAATAGGTTTTTTACCTGCTGATATACTTGACTAGTTTCAAAAATATTTTGATAACAAAGATAAATTTATTTTCACCTAATTGACTTATTCATTTAGGAGACTTAACACACTATTTAATGAGTCTTGATAATTTTTCAGTAGTCATTTATATTGATAAAAATTTATATCGATAAAAATTCATTCTTCTAGTGTGTAAGTTTTTAGATATATATATACACACACATTCATGTTAACACTATAAATAAAAAAAATTAATTGATAATATGTCTAGATTGAGAATATTTTTAATCCCTTAATTATTTATATATATATTCAAAACACACACTATATATATAATCTCAAAACTTACACTATATGTAGACACCAATTATATATATGTATATTTAGAATGAAACAGACACTGTGAAAATGAGGGGGAAGGAAAAGCAACTTCAAGTAAACGTCTTCTGTTTGAAAATGTGGTGTTTGATTTTTTCTGTGTATGTGATTTTTTTGTGTGTTTGAATTTATTCATGACAACACACATATTTACATATGTGTATATATACATATATTAATAAAGAAATTAAAATAAACAATTGAGAGTACTGTTTAAATGCCACTTTCCCAAGTAAATACATTTTTTTTGTCCCAAGGTCTCATCAGTTTTTTTCCCAAGCTGGCCTTAATCTTAAGGGAATCTTCATGCCACAGATCTTTCAATGTTGCTATTACAGATATATCCCAACATGCCTAGCAGTAATTACTTTTAATATGTTGAGTTATGTATCACATGAATACAGATAGTAATATTATGCTTTTAGATTTACAACTTAAAAATCCTGCATAAAATTTCCCAGATTATATTAACAAGTTGAAAAGAATAGTTCAGATATTGAACAAAATGGTAATTAGAAAGATAAAATTCTCATTGTCCCAATAAGATGTTTCTTCCAAAAGTTCTTAGATATATGCTTTATATGGCTTCACTTAAGAGAAAATAAATTTACAAGCTTTATAATTTAGAAGAAAACTTTACATGATAAAGAAAAGATAAAACTTTTGGGGAGACAAATATGCTTTCCAAATGGTCCATTCCGTATGTTGTATTTTCCAGTCCTCCTTATAAACCTGTTACTATGTTCTCTAATCATATTGAAGAATGATACATAACATTCACATGCTGAAACAGTAAGAAGCCTATGCAAAATTATCTGGTTTGCACTTCTTCTAGAAAGACGTCCTGTGGAAAGTATTTCCACAGAAAGTCATTTCAAGCTCTAAAGAAATCACATTAAGCGAGAACCTTCCATATTGACTCTCAGACTCTCATACTCTTATGCATTGCAAGACAGTATAGCTGGTCATAGGAATATGAGGCTGTAATTTGTTAAGATGCAGTACCATTGCAGTGGAGGACACAGTGCTGTGCCAATTCGTAACAATGCTCTTATTTCATCTGATGTTTTGAAGCTAAAATTGTTCATTTATGAGAACACCACATATCATTTTTAAATCTGAACACCAGTCTTTGGTGGAAAGAATTTTATTCAGAAAGTTATATGAACTTATAGTCAAACTCCAAAGATAATTTTAGCTATTTGAATATATTGTTTCAAATAATTATCTGGTAACTTAATAGGTTTATTGAACTTCAATCACTTATTGCTCTCAAAACTCTAAATTATGCCACATAATCCATTTTAAACAATTTGTTATGCTTTGTATCCTCCAATTTTACTCATAAGTATTAAAATGAAGCATGCCAACAATAAAAGACCCAAGAGGATAATGATAAAATTTAATAGATGACCAAGAGAAAAAGTAATTTGTATTTAACTTTACAGTCAATGCCGTATAAATTGCCAAAATACACAGATGCAAAGATCTTTTAATAAACTTTACTGTAAAGTATACATTCTCAAGCTTTGACAAACTTTATTGTAAAACCACATATTTTCAAATTTGGTGATTTGTGCTCACAGACTTAGCTACTTTAAGGGCACAGGGAAGAAGAGATTTCCCTAGCACACAAATTCAAAACCAGTCTTGGAAATATACTGAGAATAAAATGAAAATACATTTAAATCTGCATATCTATTGGAGACTCACAAAATAGCTTAGAGGGAAAAGGTACCTATGTGTAAACCTGACAACCAGAGTTCAATTCCTGGAGTCGACACTAGAAAGAGATAACCTATTTTCCAGCACTGTCTTTTGACTTTCAAATGCGTGCCATGGTACATGATACCAGCTCTATCTCCTCTCTTTCTCCATCTCTTTTTCTTCTTAGAAAATCCTGATGAATATATATCTTCATTTCATTATAAACATATATTTACCAAATTTTCCTATTCTGTACTTTATCAAACACTGGTTCTGTTAGTATTCAGTGTAGCATTTGCCACCCCTACACGGATTAGAATAAGTCATTGATGAGTGTGGCCAAGGCAGTGTTAGAGCTTCCTCTGAAGACTAGAAAAAGATACTGGGTCTTTCTGAACATTGACTCCCAAAGCATGGGCTAATTAGCCAAACTTAAGTTAGTGTTGCCATAAGGCGTTTTAATTCTGGTATCTTGGTTACCCGTATTTGGAGATAAGTTGGAGTTTCTAAACTTGGGGGGCCATGGCAGCCAAATCCATACTATTGTCTTGGTGCCAGAAGAATTCCCAGGTTCTGAATAACCTAAATTCCTTGTTACAGCCTTCTAACATTTCCTTTTCTATCCCAGTATATCTATGTCAGTTTCTGTTGCATGAAATCAATACCACTGATTAATCAAAATGCAGATTCATTACTAAAATGCTTATAATGCACCTTCAACATATTTGCCTATGGATATATGCTGTCAAAACTTGCACAAAACCAAAATACATTGCATTAATTATTTTTTTTTCTCTAAGTCTTAGGAAAGCCTCATAATTACCTAACAGATGCTATTGAGTTTAAAAGAAACACTTTGTAAACGTTATAACAGGATGAAGTACAGTCTGTTCTTTCATTCTTAAGTAAAGTTATCCATTGAATTTTAATGAAGGTTTCACTTCAGATGTTTTCATTTCAGGTATGTGAATATATTTAAGTGAATAAATTAAATATTTTGTAATCTGTTTTTAAAAAATTAAAGAGATTTCAGCTATCTCACAAGGAAAATGATAGCCATGGGATTTATTGATTATATTAACAAATAGAAAAACCACAGGGATAAAATTAGCAAATTACTTTCCAAGTCGATAAAGAAGCAATGTCTTAAACATTTAATTTCTTAAATACTTAAATTCCAAGACATTGGAATGGAATAGATTATATTCCATTATTGCAAAATCATTTTTGTAAATCTTGATGCTAACCAATTTTTTAGCATTTCAAATGAAATATGTAACACCTTCAAGAATGGCAGAAAGAAAAAAAGGGAAGGAAATAGATCAATAGTGAAGACAGCCAATAAACCTACATGTAGGAAGACAGAACATCAAACTGTTCTGTAGGTAGCTGATACTTCACTCATAGAATGGAAACTTACAGTGGAAATCTTTGGGTCTAAAGCTGGATGAGGGAAATGCACACATCAGTGAGGTGACGTGAAGGCAAGTAACTTGGTATACCATGGAGTCCTGAGCCCCCATAGGAGTAGACAAGTGAGAGTGAACCCTGGGGTCCATAGAAACATACAGACAGGAGGGTGAAAGGAAGTGGGAGGGAATGGTGAAGGAAAGGGAAAAAATGGGAAGGAAAGGAAAGGGAAGGAAGCTGGGATGAATATTCAATATGCTTTCAAAGGTAGGAAAACATACAATAAAAATAATAAACTGAAAACATAATTATTCCCAATTGCTTTTCATGGAGTAAAGATAATCAAAGAAAAATAAAAATAATAAAAATAATAAATACTTCCTTAAGCATTAAAAAATGTAGGGTCCTTGGTGTTCTGAATTATGGTTTGCTGTTGTTTTAAATTTTCCTTTTCCTGTACTGCCTTTGGCTGCAATCTGATCGGCATCAAAAGTCACCTCCTAACCAAAGATAAAAGACTGCTTAAATGAAGATCTTAATATAGGAGGAGACTAAAAGTTAAATGGAAGAATAGGAGTGAGTGTGGAGGGGAGGTCAGTGTCTCATTCACCAGAGGTTAAGATCTATCAATCCTAAAGCTCAGGGAACCTTGCGGAAGAGGGAGAAGCAAGATTGTAAAAGTCTGAAGATGGGGAAGACTAACGATATACAAGACACTCCACACAAGTTAGGGCTGCAGGACCAGAATTGGACTTTGCCTGACCGTCACAATGTCTGACATGTCAATGACCTCTCCAAAGTCTAGCATCAATCACAGGGGAGAAGCTCCAGGCAGTAGGATTCTTAAGAGGCAAGGAATTAATCAGTCATAATAGAGTTCCCATACTAACAGGGAGCCCAAGAAGGGGGTCCTAGCTATGACAGTGAGTCCTGAATCCTCACTAGGGTGGAGGACTCAGAGGGAGGTTTGGTGTTCACATAAAAGGATGCTCCAGGGGATTGGAGGGAGGAAGAGGGAAGCACTGTCAGAAGGGGAGAGAAGAAAGGGGGTAAAAGGAAGGAAGAAGGGGAGAGAGTGCAATGGAGCATGACTGAGGATTGGAGGGTGGAGGGAGAGGACAGGGGTACCAATTGAGCTTGTATGATTAGGAAAAAATGTGGAGAAATAAAATTAAAAAATTAAAGAAAAGAATGTCAGAACGATTCACTAATGATCATTTAATCATATGAATGTTTTGGTTAGCTTTAGCTCTATGCTGTGGAACTGAAAAAAAATGTAATATTCACTGTAGGTCATGGTTAACCATGACTCATTTGGATCTCCTTTTGGATGTGTTTTTTATTTATTGTTAGTTTGTTTTACTGGAGTGTATGTATACCTGTGTGTGCTTGTGTGTGTGTGTCTATGTGTCTATGTCTGTATGTATCAGAGAGCTCTGTGTGTATGTGGAGGCTCATCAGTGACTTCAGCAATCAACCTGAATTGCTTCTCCTATTTGCTTTGCTCTTGACTTCCCCAGTGTCTCACTCCCTTCCAGAGCCGGAAGTGTAAGCCACTGCCATTTCTACCTGGAGGTTTTTACATGGGATTTGAACTCAGATACTTCTGCTTGAGAGGTAGAGTTTTAACTCTTAAGTCATTTCTCTAGCCCCAAATATGTCTTTATAAATTCTCTAATTTTATAGAAACAAAAGGACATTATAGTTTTAAGAATTATTCCTCGATTTGAGAAGAAACACTAACCTGTAATTCTCATTGCTCATGATGTTTAATAATGTGTCAGATTTTTCATACTCAAAAATTACTAAAATATTAATGCAATACAGTTTTACTGCCATAAACAAACATTTGTAATTTTAAAATGTGTGCAGAGATGTTGCTATCTTATCCAGAAATCTCTGAGACTGGGCATTGCCAACTGAGTCTAATGAAGTATTATTCATATGCTTACCTGCCAGTCAGTGTCCATGACTACCAGAAACCTGAATGAACAAAGCAGGAGCAACTAGCACAATGATAGTCATAGGTCATGTTCAAAGGAATATTATATAATTTTAACAATAAGTATTATTATTAATACTGATGGCCATTGACTATATTCTCTGGGCAGATGTATTTGTAATTAAAATAAAAATATAGGGTTTCTTAATGTCCACAAAATTTACTAAGAGAAATTATGGAATCAAATTCATATTTTTACACTGTATCTACAAAAATAATGAAACACTCATTTCTACAGTTTAATAACTAGACACTTAATATACTACTATTACTAGGACAATGCCCTATTTTATCTAACATGCTCAATTTAAATAAAATCAGTTCTGCATTTTCCCTCTCTCAAACTTTAGAAATTCTGATTCTGACAGCACCTCATTTTTCACCACTTTCAATAAACAAGTAGTATCATTCTTCATATCTATTATATAAAAACTGCTTTTTCTTTTTCCATTGTATAATTTTTGAAGAAGTAAGCTTCTTATGTAGAAAGGGATTTCAAAGGATGGGAGTACAGACTGCAAAATTCTGCATAACTTAAGCATTTATGCTTTTAAGCCTATCAGTCTATACATGTAAGTCCTCAGCTTTTAGTCTAATTCAGCTTTATACATAATCAGTATATCTGTGACTTACTCTTTCTTTTTTATGTTCTTTTTCAGAATCAATTAAATGAGATATCTATTTATTATTATTATTTCCTTTCTATTTCATAAACTATTTGCTAGGTAGAAACACGCTTTTCATGGAGAGGGCAGCTAATCATACTGTCATTATTTTATAAACATGTATTCTGAAGTCATGTCTAATAAGTATTATTTGTCATACCATATTTGTTGTTTTGTAAATCATATAAGAAATTTGTATAAAGTTCTTGTTCTAACATATCAATTTAGTAGTGCAATTTAGTTGGAGAATGTTGAATACACTTAAGTTCTCTCCTCAACGTATCAAAGAAGCTGTAATAAAGCCATTAACTAAAACAATGTAGTCTCACCTACAAGCATGACTGGAGAAGTATCAACTGAGTCCATTGAATGATTATTAATGATTCTTATGTCATTTCAACTTGCTGTTGGCTAGCATTGATTGATACCCAAGCATCTTCATGACACTTTGCTTCACCAATCTAAAGTCATGAAGGCAAAAGTCTTTGTAGCAAAATGGCAATTGTAATCATTTCTATATTAACCATGAGTATCACATATATTACTTTTGCTATATCCTTTGGTTCAGTTCATATCACTGACCTCTCACCTCAGGGTTTTGTAATAGGTCAGGACCAGGTGAAAAGGGTGAACTTTGTATGCCATCTTACAGGTTTCCCTACCACACAAGGATGAATCCACAAGTAGAAATTTGAATCCCAGTGTTCTGAACAACTAGGCCAACATACTTAACAAAAATGGAAAATAAAACAGAGTTTCAGACCCACATAATTCTGGAAATATTGTTTAAGTAAGAGTCTAAACTTTTTATTTTCTGCTTGTAAAATGCCATCAGCTTCAGCCTGCACAGCAAGTTCTGGCACTCTCAGAGCAAAGGAGAAATTGTGTGGCACAGTCCCAACTTGATTTTTCTGTGTCCTAAAACCAAAGCATGAAGTGAGACTGAAAGCAATATCAATAACATACAATGTTTAGGGGGTTTCAGAAGCTTTTTTAGCAAACAGGTACTTCTAACATTATAGTCCAGGATTTGTGTGTGTGCATGTGTGTGTGTGTGTGTGTGTGTGTGTATGTGTGTGTGTGTGTGTGTGTGTGTGTGTGTGTGTGTATGTATGTGTAACAGTGGAACTCAAGGGTCTAGACCTATGAAGTTCCATGGGTGACATCTGGAAACATCCTGGATTGAACTAAATGCTTCTTGCTTTACTCTAGAGTTTCCTAAGCTCTGCTTTCTAGGGCTGAAATTACAAGGTAAAGCCATATCTGCCTGGCATTTTTGCATGAAATCTGGGGATCTAAACTCAAGTTTTATGGCTTGCCAGACAAAGAATTGACTGTTGACCCATTTCCTATCTCCCCAGTTCTAGATTAAGGGATTTTGTTTCATATATATGTATACCAATCACTTAATTAAAATCTACTTAATTTTTTCACAGATTTTATATTCTATGCTGAAAATCTTGCCAGTCATTTCTCCAAAGCTCACTTTTCTTATCCTTCTCCTGTTTTTCATCTTTCTTAACTTAGACAACTTTACTTCTATTTTCATATATATATATATGTGTATATATATATGTATATTTCCTTTTTAATATCTATGTAATATAAGTATTACAAATGAGAGAAAAGATATGCTTTGTGTTTTCTTGCTTAGCTTAATTCACTTCATATGTTTGTCTCTGGCTGGATCCTCTTTTTCTTACAAAAAAGAGAACTTCATTTTTTTCTGTGTTTGGGAAGCTTTACATTGTGTATATTTACTACATTTCCCACCTCCATTCTTTGATATTTTTATTTTGTTACTTGTCTTTATTTTTGTATATAATTATTTTATTTTTCTAATTTTAGTAGCATATTGAGTACTTACCCCTGCTTCCCTCCATCCCCCTCCCTCCCATCCTTTCATCAATTCATCCTACTCCCTCCCAATCCTCCTGTCTGCATGCTACTATGTGCCCCAGGGTTCCCTCTGGCTTGTCTATTATTGTGGGGGTTCAGGCTTCTTGTGGCATACCAAGCTGCCTCTATTTGGGCCACCCCACTGATAGGGGTATCACCCTTCACTCATCCAGATTTCGTCCCCAAGATTTCCACTGTGTGATCTTATCTCTTTTGAGTTCCTCAATAGTCTATGGGGGCATATTTGTATGTCAGTCACTATACAGGTTTGGTAAGAACAAGTTTCTCTGCAGTTGGTTCCTAAATGCTGCAGTCCTGTCTTGAATGGAATGTATTATCCAATGATGATATCTTTAGGTTCTTATAATCTCACTGCCCCCTCTCCCATGATGTTCCCAAGGCTTTATGATAGAGAGAGATTAGGTTGGCCTGATTCTGGATGAGCCTTGCTGAATTGCCAGTATGCTCCATTATGGCTGTCCATTGCTGTCCATTTCACTGCTCTTCTACTGCCCTAGGCTGCATCCTTCTACCTCTGTTGTAGAAGACTTAAAGGCTGAGTGTTAACTATTCTTCAATTCTATGGGTATAATAGCAACTATTACAGTGCAGTTTGTTGTATTGTCTTCCCGCAATGTATGAAGGTCCCCTTCTCCCTGGATTCATGTCAGTATTTGCTGTCATTTGTGTTTTAGATCTTAGCCATTCTGACTGGAGTGAGGTGATATCTCAGGGTGATTTTCATTTGCCTTTCCCTAATGTCTAGGGGAGTAGAAGAGTTTTTAAAGATATTTGCTAGATATTTCAATTTTGTCTTGTGAAAAATTTCCTGTCATTTTTATACCTCAATTTTTCTTTAGGTTTTAGAAGAAATCATTATATTTCTATTTTTTCCTCCCACATTTTATTTTTTTCCTAATCATACAAGCTCAATAAGTACCCCCATCCTCTCCCTCCCTCCTCCCCTGCTGTTTTCTCCCCTCTCCTCCCCCTTGCATTCTTACCCCCTTTCCCCTTCCTTTCCCATCCCTCCCTCTCTTTTGCCCAGTGACTCCCCTTCCTCCCACCCATCCCCTGGAACATCCTTTTGTGTGAATGTCAAACCTCACTCTGAGTCCACCACCCTAGAGAGGGGTAAGGACTCAGTGGCATAGCACTGAGCCCCTTCTTGAACTCCCCTTTAGCATGGGAACAATATTATGAATGTTTAATTCCTTGCCTCTAAGGATCCTACTGCCTGAAGCCTTCTCCCCTGTGATCCACGTTTAGACTTTGTACCCCAAGTTTAACGAGGTTATTTACTTCTTTTTTTGCTTAATTTTTGAAGTTCTTTGTGTCTTCTGGATATTAGACCTCTACTGGATATGTTGTTAAGATATTCTCCCATTCTGTAGTCTACTTTTATGCTTGAGTAACTGTGTATTTTGAAAAACAAAAGCTTTTTAATTTAGTTTGTTTAGTGGTGAACTCATTCCTTGTGCTTTTGGGGATTTTACTGAGGAAATGCAGATTAAGGTCACACAATCAATTCAGGATATCCCCTATTTTTTCTTTTAGGAGATTTATAGTCTTTAATCTAACCTTGAAGTCTTTGATCTATTTGGAGTTTATTTTTGTGCAGGGAGACAGATAAGGGTCCAGTTAGATTATTCTGCATGTAAATATCCAATTTTGCCAGCACCATTTATTGAAGATTCCGTCTTTTCTCTAATAGGATTTTTTAGTGCCTATTTCAAAGATCAGTTGACTGTAGGTCATTGTGATTATGTTTAGGTCTTGAATTCTAATCCATTGATCTATATCTCTTTTTTGGAGTTGTTACCATGCTATTTTTATTCATATGGCTCAAGGTCTGGTATGGTGATACCTCTCACCGAGTTTTTATTATTCAGGCTTGTCATTGTTTTTCTGTGTCTTTTATATTTCCATATGAAATCTGAGATTGTTTTACCAATTTCTGTGATGAATTGGGTTAGAATTTTGATTGGTATTGTATTGAATACATTACTTTAGGTAAAACGGTCATTTTAATTCTGCCAATTCAGGAGTATGGGAGGTCTTTCCATCATGTGGTTCCTTCTGTAATCTTTTTTTTAAGGATTTTAATGTTTTCATTGTAGAACTCTGTCACATACTAGGTTATATTTATTGCAAGGCACTTCTTTGTCGGGGGGAGGCAATAGTAAATGTTATTATTTTTCTCATGTCTTTATCACTCTGTTTATCCTTGGTGTATACAAAAGTCACTGATTTTGAGCATTAATTTGAAACTTGTCACTCTACTGAATTTATTTATTTGTCTCAAGAGTTTCATGGCAGAATCTTGAGGGTCCTTGAGCTAAAGGATCATGTCATCTGTGAAAAGAGATAATTTGATTTATTCTTTTTCAATTTATATTCATTTTATCTTCCTTTTTTGTCTTATGGTTCTAGCTAAAACTTCAAGAACAGTGCTGGATAGATTTCCAATCTGAATGAGAATTTTTCCAACTTTTCACCACTTAGCAAAATTTCTGCTGTAAGTTTGTTGTATATGGCCTTTATTATTTTGATAAATGTTCATTATGGGGGGATCTGTGACAGGTGGATGGATCCTTCCCTAGTTCCTTCCACTGTTACCCTGTGTGTGGGGTCATTACCAAGGGCCTGTGACTTATAGGGAGTCTATTACCTGGATCCATGTGGCAGACCTTACCTGGGATAGCAATCTATCCCAGGGCCTGGGATGTATAAGCCGTCTGTTCTCTGGATCTCTGTGCAGTGGGTCAGGTTTTTATTGGTGCACAGGGTTGTTCCTGATGGGCCCTATCTTAATTTTCTTCTGTTATATTTCTTGGACAGATTTTTATTATCTGGTTCTGGCTGGCCTGTACTTGTTAGCTAGTCCAGACTGTTGATGAGTGAATTCTTGTTAACTTCCAACCTCACTCTCTAAGCCACAGAAACAACAGGCATCAGTCATTGAACACAGAATTAAGCTTCAATTTTGCATTTTATTCTTCAGTTTTCCTAAATATATAATGTAATTATAGACAAAAACCAATTATTTTTATAAACACCGTATCTTCAGCACTCCATTCTTTACTCTTTTTAAAATATATAATATTGAAATAAAGTGCAAACACTTCCAGAATATTCATAGAATAATCTACAACTATAACAATTTAATTACTGAATATTAATGTTTTCTACTGAATTGTGTCATACTATTTTAAATATCATCTCTGTGTCCTACGTGTTTTTAATATGTACACAATTCAAATATTTTGATTTTGAGATTTCCTGATTCTCAATCTCAGATTCACATTCAAGCCATATGGATTTATACATACAATGTTTATTAGGTCTGTGGAGATGGCTAAGGGTTCAAAGTCTCACAAACACAAGGACCTGAGTTCCGATCAATAGATCATATATAAAAATGAGGCTGACTGCAATTCAGTCCTGGATGACAGAGACTTGAAAACCCAAAGCAAAGCAATAAGGAGATAGAGCAATCCTGGATGATTCCAGATATTACTCCACAGACGAACTCACTGAAGTTCTCTCTTGTAAACACATACACACATACACACACAATCACTTAACTAGTGTCATGCCTATTTGTAACATTCTGTCATGTTACGTATAGGTGTCAACTGGTTTAGTGTTTGAGCTCTAGTCACATTTGTAGATAATTGGTACATGAGTTAAACCCAGAGCAAAGTTGTAGGAGTTTGTCTAGTTAATGGGACAGACCCAGACTATGATGGGTGGGCCTAGGCCCTGAAATGGTGAATAAAATACAGAGAGCTCGTTGAAGAAGTTGGCGTCCTTGTACACTTGGCCAGACATGTTGGTCTGGCAAGTAAAGGATTGTCCCTCTCTCAGCTGTCATAGAGATGTGTTGCCAGTTCTTTTGGCCCTGGTGTTGGAGTGAGCTCTCCTGTCAAGCTGGACTGAGAACTGTAACCAGACAATCAGAATAAACCCTTAAGTCATTTAATGATGATTTTATCAGCAACCATGAAGGCTAACTGCTATGATTTCCAAGATGTTTTTGATAATACAAAGTTTTCTTAATAATCTATTGATATGTAATTATAAATTGTTTTCTTTACATACTGGAAAATACTGTAAACTTGCTGTTGAGAACAAACTCTGAAGACAAATAATTGATCTACTTCTCAGTAAATTCTAATAGATCCTTCGCTTTCATTGCTCACTCTTGAAAGTAATCTTCAATTGCCCCCAATTTTTGGGCAACCACTTTAGTTCTCATGACATGTCTTAGTAAGCATTCAGATATTTGCTCTTCATTCCTTTTATTCCCCTTCTACTTTGGTGACTTCTCAATTTAACAAGCTCTTGCCCTAGTCACTGGATAAAATAATATTTTTAAAGAAATGCCATGCCTTTAGTATCATAAAAATTTATTTAAATTGAGGCTTCTTCTTCATTTTACTTACATTTCTCTGGAAGATTAAGGCTGAGTCCAAAAAGCAAAAAACCCCGGGAGCAGGAGGGAAGGAGTTTTTTAGCATGGCTTTTGAGAATTTGTCTTCCAAGTCAGGATTGGAAGGATTAACTATTACACTTGCTTTGAAGCTCAGCACCACTGTAAACTATAGGTTAGATCTAATATGACCGTACATATTTTAAAGCAACCTAAAGAAAAGCATTCATCCATCTATCAAACAAAAATTTTCAGTCTGGTCTTTAGGATATTAAACTCTTTTTATAATGAATATTTCTGGTATTTATTACAACTAGTACATTAGAAAGCATGATAGTGAAAACCTATTCAGAAACACGTAAGAAAATAATCTTTTCATGCTATATTTTAACACAATCTCATCCTGTAACCATAGTTATTTGTAGGCTTTACAAACTGTTCTTCTTTCTGTTTTCTGTTTCATTGTTCATTTTGTGTTTGAATGTTTGAGTTGGAAATTCTAATGATATTTTTAAAAGTGGGAGAATTTTTAAGTTATTAGTATCAGACTACATGTATTTGAATACACGTGGCAATTGAAAATATGGGAAATCTATGAACACAGTGCTGCAGAAATATATTGTGTAAGTATCTAGAATAGAAAGAATCTAATAACATGAGACATATTTCACAGTCCTTTCTGAATATTAGAATTGCATTTTGAGCTTTACAGAAAGAGTTTCATCTTCTGATATTTTTGTTTGGTATATCATGTTCATGGGAATAACACCTTAATTTCTAATACACTTTGCTTTTTATTTGTTTGCTTGCTTAATATTTTATTTATTTGAGAGAGAGGGAGAGAGAGAGAGAGAAAATACATGTACCATATGACCATAGCACATGGGAGGTGGTCACAATATAACTTTCAGAAGTCAGTTCTCTCCTGCCATGTGGTCTCCCAGGATTTAACTCATGTCACCAGATTTTTGAGCAGGCACCTTCACACTGAGCTGCCCAATCATAATTTCTAATATACTTCCATAATTTTGGTATGGTGCTTACACTGAAGGCTACACAGCTTCTTTATTAGGTGACATGAATTGTATTTCTTCTGTTTTTTTTCCTAGATACTTTCAATTTATTTTTAAATATTATGCATCATGGACTCTTTATTTACTATAAATTTTAAGGTTACAAGGATTTTCCCATAAGGATCTTTTCTTTATATTTTATAACAATATTGAACATTTGATTGATGTCAGAACATCATAGTACAAACATACATAGAAAGGTATAACAAATTTGCCTAATCAGAGAAATGGCATTTGTCTTTAACCAATTAGAAGGATGTTCAGGCTGAAGATTAATGCATAACATTTGCAAAATGGAAAATTACACAGAATGCAAGTGGATGAAATAGAGTGGAGCTATCCCATGTCATTATCTTTATCTTTGGAGCATGCACATGTAACATCATATTACCAAAAGAAATGGAGATTAAAGATAGGATTATGATTAATGCTTAATTGATTTACTAAAGAGATTATATCGGACTATTCATATGATTCCAATAATTGTACAAAGTGATTCAAAAGGAAAAAAAAGAGGTAGAGAAAAAGGTGTCCACAACCAATGTGACAGATCTTGTTTTAGAGGTTTTGATTTTGAAGATGGAGAAATGGAGCCATAAACCACAGAATGAAACTAAAGAGTCTCTAGAAATCACAAAAAGCAAAGGTATATGTTCTTCCCTATAGCTTAAAGAATGGAATGCATGTCTACAAACTTGATATGTAGCCCAGTGAGTTATATTGTAAACATTTAACAAAGAGAACTATAAAATAATGATTTGCTTTGTTCATTATTATATCCAGGATTATTTCTCAAAATTACATTAGAGAGCTAAATGTATAGATAATCTCAATGCTAAGATGCTAAGAGGTGGGTAAATAAAACAGAAGTTGGTCATATGAACCATGTATTCTGATGAAGAGACAGTTTGTGGATATTCCAGATACTCACAAACCCTTTTTTTCTAGAGGCTGTTCAAGATTAAACAAGGAATAATATCCATTTAGGTTGCTTTTCTTCTTTATTTACTTTTCTTTTTTTCTTCTATTCTCTCCTCTTTTACTTTATTTAGTGCATGTCATTCTTATAAATATTTACACATTAGTGAAAGCATATAACTGCATTAAATGTAATTTTATCTACAAGGCTAATGTGAAAACATTAGATTATTTCTGGACATTAACTGCTGTCTGAAATATCAATACAATCCCACCATACTTTGATAGTGCCTTATCCAATATAATTTTGTCTACCATTTTGTACAAAACTTTGTAACTTATTAAATATCCTCTGTTGAATCTTATTCAGTTCTAACAATTTTTGTCTGTTTTGCTTTTCAGATAGTCATACAGTTTCTTCTGATTGGATGTTCATATATCTTAATTCTAAATGCAATAAAAATATCTGCACAGTGAAATGGCATCACTCATGTTGTCTCACAACCTACAGTGAAAACAATCCAGGCTTTCTTTCTGTAAGTTTTATTTAAAACAAATTTAATTATGTAATATGGAATTTTATTTCTGTAGTGTCCTTCATATAAATGAAGCAATTCCCATTAGTTTACATATTAAATCATATGTATCCTTTTGCCTCTGATAGAAGCATGTGGAAAAATCATCCTAAAGAAAAATTTGAATTAGTTGCATGTAAATGGGATGATTGGTTACTAGAAATAAATTTTGATATGCATTTGTGCACAAGTGTTTGTTTATTTTCATCCTATCATTTTTTCATAATTAGCACATTGATACATTGTGAAGGAATGTGTCATATTTTAAAACTTTGTTTTCCATATTTCCTTCCATCTCATGTTGAACTGAAAAAATGGTCGTAAATGACGAAGTATAAGTAGAAAAATCTAACAGGATACATAAGAGTTGGTAGAATTATGATTAGTGATGGATTCTTTTGTCTTGTTCTAATTTTCTTCTTTGGAAAAATTAGGCACATGTGTCTTAGGCTTTACTGGTATCTGAGAATAAAAATATATATGAGAAAAGTTAGCTATGCCTGGGTTATTGAGAATGGTGCTATGTAAAAGGGGTGCATGTTTTCTGAAATACTCATTCAATTTCCTTTCCGGAAATACTCGGAAATATAAATACTCAGTCTCATGACAGGTCCAATATTTAATTTGTGAGAAGCCTCCATACTAGTTTCTACTAATTTACAAATAGGGGGAAAAAGGTTCCCTTTTCTCCATGTGAAAAAGAAAGATTGTCGCCATTTGTGACAATATGGGAAATATTGACAAACATGTTGTTAAATTAAATGGTAGAGGAAGATAACTAGTTGCTGATTTCACCTATATAGTGGTTATAATGGGCCAGTGGATGAGAGGATTCATTTAATTATAAAATGTGCAGCTACAGTTATGTCTATTTACTGAATGATAATATATTATAACCTAATAATATAGTATACTTAAAATTTGGTAAGATACTAAATGTCAAAAATCTGTCATTATCACATATATACAGAACATGTGCCAACATCCATACACACACACACACAGATGTACACAGACCACATATAGTAAGAAGTTCAGAGGATGGACATTTTAACCAACTATTCTGTGGTGAATGTTTTAAAATATAAAAGGGTATAGAATCACCATTTTATATTCTTAAATAAATCTACCCAATTTTTCTGTTTGACTTTATTTGCTGATGATACATAATAAAGCTACAAAAATGAAAATAATGTCAATTATTAGCTATTAACTTGCTTTCTATTCTTCAGAGAGTTTCCTAGTCACCTATAATGTATTCTTTATCTGACTCCTCGTGTTTTTACTAAGTTCAATGATTAATGTTCTTTGAGACTGTCAGCCATCTATCTTTAAGATATTGATATATAAAGATAAAAATGTATCTTTTTTCCTCATAAATGACACTGATGGATTTCACTTTACATTCGTCACTAACAGTTTCTATCTTGTGGTCTTCTGATCTCGACCTTTTTTTCATTCTGAGAGGACAAACACTGGCACTGGTCCAAACATTTGTTCCTCTATGTCTTTAATGGTTCCTTCAACCAATAATAATAGTGACCAAATGCTGCAATTTTACTGCCTGCTCCTTATGCACAATAATTGTAACTTCTGCAACATTGTGACCTAATATCTGGCATAAGCAACTCAATAAAGGAAAAGCTTCTGCCTTACAGTTGCACCAATGCTCAGTACTTGTTCCCTTAGACTCATTCTTTGGGTTCAAGTTGAAGCTAAATGTTATGGTAGTGGAACTCTGTACAAACTGTTCACATCACAGCAGAAGGAAATAGAAATGACCAGTTACAGGACGACCTCAGAGCATGAAGTATCACCCCAAGACACTCTCCCAGTGACTATACCTAAGCAGAAATTTCCACCACTTCCCAACAATCTACTCAAATTTTAAAACCATAAAATAAGTAAACCAGTCATTAAATCACTAATCATAAAATCATGATTTGTCTCTGAAAATGTCATGGATATATCCACAATTATGTTTCACTACCGTCTTAGGCATTTCTTAATCAAATCAATTTTGTGATGCAGCTTAAGGGATAAATATTTGACAGGTAAAAATCAAAGATTTTTGGATCATTTGTTAGAATGAAGTTTTTCTTCATTTATTACTAAAAGCATCATTAACAAGTATCATCACTTCTTTGTTTTCTTTCCTCATCCATTCATTAAATCTGATTTTATGAAATGATAATTAACTTTCAAACATTCAGTTGAAGTTTGTTGCTTGATTCTTTTTATGAATGGGCATTTTTTTTCCTCTTACTTTGAAATTTTAAATTAGGATGATTTATTTTTACTCAAATATGTAAAAAAAGTTAAAATTGGCTTCATATTTACATGAATTTACATTATAAAATAAGCATTTATTTTTCTTTCTTTGCTACTTTGTGACTATGCCTAGAGGCAGTGGTAAATTTTTGTAAATGAAAAACAGCTTCATGGAGTTTTGAGAAGTGACTAAACTCTTACCATTTTTGCAACACATATGTGTGGCAGGATAGGAAATTTTATTTTTAATGTAAGCCTATGATTGTCAGACTAAAATATAATAAATTCACTTTTCTATTTGAGGTATTTTAGTATTTGAATAATTTGTGAATTTATAATGTTAAAATTGAAAAGTCAATCATTTTGAAATCAGATGGCCATTATTTTTAAGTATGTCTGAAATACTGAGTTTATCCAATGGCAGAATTCTTGCAGAGAAAAATACAAGATAAATATGTTTTTGAAAGAATTTCAGTTTTTGCAGACTTCTAGTTAAATGGAAAGAAATTGACTTCACCATGAAATATATACTTCATACCATTAGAATATGTATATACTTTCATAACATTAGGATACATAACAGCCATTTTGCTGCTATGTTTATCAATAAATTGGATAAGAAACAATTTTGAGGCATTGTTTAATCCATATATCTTTAACTTTTCTTATTTTTTTCTATATGTTTGCCTAAAATTCTTTTAATCTTCCACAAACGGCTTTTTTTTATTATTCAATTGTGCGTGCGTGTGTGTGTGTGTGTGTGTGTGTGTGTGTGTGTGTGTGTGTGTGTAGAACCACGGGCGAATTCGGGAACCACCATGGACGCCTCCACCTCCTCCTTGTTTACTCTGCCCAGGGATTCACAGGCTCCGCCCTACCAGGACCCGAAACGCAGACCGCCCCCGCTTCTGCCCGGCGTCTATACGTGGGGTCTAGGATCCAAACTCAGGACCTTCCGCGTGCAAGACAGAGGCTTAACCCCTGAGCCACGTCTCCAGCCCCTACAACGGCTTTTTATATGCTCATTGTCTACATTGCCTTAAGAAGTATATCCAACATTAAAGTACTTAGAATTATTTATTACTTGAAGCTATATTTAACAAGACACACTGAAAACAAAATTCTTTCACCATTCTTCTCTCACCTGACTATGTCAATAAATAGAGTATGACTTTGTGAATGAGCCATACCAAACCATTCAATTTATCTTTATGAATAACCATAGTAAAGGTTCATGACAGAACAAAAAGTTTCTGGTTCCAAGCAGAATGAGTTATAGAGGTTTTGCCTTAGATAATAGCAAACAACAAATAATAACAAGTGAGAAATCCTGTTTCCTTAAGCACTGGGCAATTTTTAATTTAAAAATATTTTTTTTCTTTCTTGCCACTATCAGTGAGAAGTACAAGTTATGAATTTCAATCAGTAAACTAAATGAAGAAACATATTATCAATATTTTGTGCTTATTTTTAAGAGATCATGCTGATAAAGATGAGAATGCTTGGAAAGTTTAATAAGAGACAAATTTTTAAGTTAGAGAAACAATTTTCAAGGTAGTTCCATGGTACTTCTTTTGGGTAATGTGACAGTTTGACTTCACAGACAATATATATTTTTTTAATTTAATACATTTTTTATTATTATTTCAGCTCATACAAACTTAATAGGTACACCAGTTCCCTCCCTCCCTCCTCCTCCCCCACAAACCCCTGCTCTACCTCCCCTCACCCTTCCCGCCCCATCCCCCCGTGCCTCCCGCCCCAATTCCCAGAGTCCTTTCTTCTGCATGCCTGACTCTCCTCTGGGCCCTCCTCTCTGATGACGTACAAGGAACCAGTGGCATTTCCCTAAACCCTTTCTTGTGTTCCCCTTAAGCATAGGAACACTACTGTGGCTGTCAATCCCTTGCCTCCAAGGATCTTGGTGCCTTTAGCAGATGCTAGACTTTGTGAGGCCAATAGTGTGTTGGACATTGTGCCGGGCATGCAATGTCCAATTATGATTGCTTTGGCCCTAACTTGTGTGGAGTATCTTGCAAATCATTGCTCCTCACATCCTTTTGCTCTTACACTCTTACCGCCCCCTCTTACGCAAATGTCCCTGAGCTTCAGGATGGGGAGAGATTAGTCTGGCCTAGTTCTAGGTGGTTGATATAGAGTCTCTGAAGTTCTGGATAGTGGTTTGTTGATTTTCTTTTGCAGTTTTGTTGCTCCTGCAATGCCCTTCACTCCATCGTGATGGGCACTGTATGCAGAGACAATATTTTAATGAGATTTAATAGATGATTTTGTGAGATTTGGCGAGAGAATCATGGTGACCCATAGACACAGGTATCCTGGCAGTGGATACTGCTCACAGCTGACCAGGCTGAACATGTGTCTCAATGGAGCAGTGAGGCTTTCCATTCACTGCTGCTCACTGGAGCTTGATTGGCCTCCAGAGGGTTGTCATTGGAAAAAGTAGGGGATGGAATTTAGTAATAGTGGGAATAAAACCCTTATATTCCCATTGTATTCATCTATCAAATTTCCAAAGGAAAAAATTTAAATTTTTTTAAACCACAGGTTGCGGTTTATTTGTATTTAGAGTTGTAGAAAGTGATCCAATAAATGTGAGAACATTATACTCAGTAAAACTTGGTTCCAGACAGAATTTCTCTGTGACTTTTCATGAAATGTCCATTTAGTTCTAAAGTCTATCTTTTATTTGTAAGTTTTGAATGATCCTATCCCATTACAAGAAGACAGTAAATATTCAGCTAAAATTTATTTAGTTTGAAATATCACCAAAAGCTACAAATGGATTAAGGTTTATCCTACTTTAAATATCAAAAAGTTCTTCTTAATAAATTATATTTAAAATCTAATAGAGAAATATATATATATATATACTCAATATCAAACCCACAGATTAAAAGTGCTTTTTTCAAACAATAAAACAATATATATTGGCTTTGATAGTATTATGTTCTAAGGAATTTAAGAATTTTAATTTTTTCAGAATCAAATTGTCTACATATCAGAGACAAATATATACATATTTTCTACAATAAAGGAATATATAGAAGTTTATGATGATTGTACTGGAAAATCAATATATTATCTATGACTGAAAATACTATAAAGTCATACTATCACTTACAACGTTTATATTTTTGGTGAACTTATTTAGGGAAATTCATAATTTCAGAATACTGCAGGAACTATTATTAAAATTATTTTAAATAAAAATGTACACTTTCAATACTATTAAAATTGCCCGATTTCCCCACCTGAAAATGGACACTTAATAACATATGGAAATCTAAATCAGACTTCTAGATTTAAATTCACTATGCATGTGCTTTTATTCTAAATGAGCTTTCTCGTGTAGTGAAATTAAAAGAGACATTTGCAACCATTAGTTTTAAGGACTTACTGGTGCTGCCAATACACTATCATCCCCTGAATTCAAAAACATTCTGACTTTTAAACCAAATTCCAGCTGTAAAATTTACATTAACATAACCATGTAATGTTATTTCAAATTTTCTTCATTTACAGCTTACTATATGAGTAGTAGTGTTATCTTCATCTACTTCTAGAGTTTATTTAAATACTCAGAATATGAGCAGGCAAAAAGTGCAGGCAGGTGATTGAAACAACAAAATTGAGATGAGCTTTGAAAACAAATTGACCTTGAATTTCTCAATCTGCGTAGTGAGTATGAAAAAAATTCAGAATTTTTGTATCTTTCCTAAAGGAAATAAGCATTGGCCAATTTTCCATTTCTGTGATTATAAGCTGTGAGTCCAGCTTATAAAGGGGAAAGATTTATTTTGTCTTTTGGTTTTCTGGGTTCAGTTCATGATTTTGAAGAAATAACTCTTACCTTTCTGGGAAAATCAACCTTTGTACATGTTGTCACTTATGATGTACTCTGAAGGAACTAATAGGAGCCTATATCTGTCTTTCTTTGCTTTCGGTCTCATCATATAAGTGGTTCTCTTGATCACATGTTCCCACATGAGGTGCAATCATCAGAATACCAAACTAAGCAGATTCCTGATCATGAACTAGAACCTCCTGAATGATGAGCCTGGATAAACATTTGATATTTCTGTTAATCACATCAGGCATTTTTGTGGTGGAAGTATAGAAATGATGAGTAGAGATATATACTTAGAACAAGTATTTTGGAATCACAGTAACACTATTGGTAATTTTTTGAGGATGCTCTGTTGTAAATAATGATTGTATAGATTTGCATTCATATACTTTTTAATGGCTCTAACCAAAGTCTCTGGAAATAAATTACAAGAGAATGGACTTATTTTGGCTCAGTTTCAGAGGGTTTTGCCTTACTCACTTGACTTCATGCTTTTGGGCAAATTTGAGGAATATAAAGTGCTACCTAGTGAAAAGTGTTGTTTAAGATGCCATGTTGACAAAAGGATTTCACATTATTTGAGGAATTTTATACAATTGGTGAGGATAGTAAATTGCAAATTCTCCATAGAAGTGAAATTACAAAACATTGGTCTATCTCATTGATGCTTTTGGAATCAGTCCTTGCTGTCAGACAGGCTCAAGGTCAGATGGGTTTTCATGCACGTGAGAAATTCATATAACATTGTCTCTCAGACTGGAAATGCAAGCATCAGAAATACTGATTTCTCCTGATAATACAGACTGGTTGTCTGAGCATGTGCTGCGAACTAGAGAAGTGCTCATCTTCTTATCTTCCCTTCTACAAATCACTGGAAGAATTACTGGACCTCATAACCTAATCTTCAGCCCTCTTTTAACACTCCTGCATGAAATAAAGTTTCATGAAGTGGGTGATAGGAGACTTTACTGTTCCAAAACAAGAGACTATGTGTTCCCACCATCTATTTCAGCTCCCTGTTCTCTTTATCTATCTCTTGTGAAGTATTTCTTCTTTGTCACCTGCATTTACACTGCCCTGAAGCCTAATCTGTAAGTATAATGTGCTTTGGCATGAGTTTTTATTGATTTTGAGTGAGACAGAAAAGGATGAACATTTTATATGCTTAGAGAGGAAAGATATTAAGTATTAGGAACATGGATAGAAGAATATTTTTGACCTCCTGGAAGACATCAATCATAAAAAGAGTCTTTGACAAAGCATAATATTGAAAGAGTATTACCAGTGACACACTTTTTAAGCCAAGCACCAGCTCCTTAAATATCTACCACTTCCCCCCAAATAGTGACTAAATATTCAATACATGTTACAATGAGGATTGAATCCATATTTCTCCAAAGTGACTATGCAATGGTATGTCTCATACTTATTTGGCAATAGGATGAAATAAGTAATAAAATATCAGTAAATGTTTAAATTTTGTCTTTGAAAAAAATCTTACCTCTTAGTTCTTTAAATGAAATTGAAAATTAAATACAACCCACAAAAAAGCCTTCTGTGGGGCTGGAGAGGTGGCTCAGGAGTTAAGTCTCTGCTTTGCAGATGGAAAGTCCTGAGTTCAGATCCCAGATCCCACATATAGACGAAGGGCGGAAGCGGGGGCGGCCTGTGTTTCTGGTTCTGGTAGGGCAGAGCCTGTGAATCCTGGGGCAGAGTAAACAAGGAGGAGGTGGAGGCCATCCAAGGTGTTTCCCGAATTCGCCTGTGGTTCTACACACACAGACACACATAGACACACACAGACACACACACACACACACACTCACACACACGATTGAATAAAAAAAATTAAAAAATACATTCTGTGTATAATACTTACACTCTTGTGATGGGAGGGTTGTTTGGACTCTATTTTTAACCAGTTACATATGCTAAAACTCAAAGAATTCATGGCCCTTTGTTTTACAGTCTACAAAGCAACAACTTTTAGTTTGACTGTTTTCTTCTTCAGAGCTCTTGTATTCCTGTATCTGATCAGATTATTTCACAGATCTGTTTCTCCAGGACTTCTTTCTAGTGAAGCTATTGAAACAATTTTCCATACCAAGATTTCAGTAAATGACTATGTCCATGGTGGATGGTCATTCAGTATTGACTTAATGAAGTAATATTTAATGCACCTTATATGTGAAAAGTTCTGTGTACTCTGAATTCTTATCATTTTGACTTTCTCCAAAAACTCTTGGGATATTTCAGACAGATAATAAAATCTAATAGAACAAGATTAATTTTAGTTAATACATTTCTTCTTTCTTTTTATTTGAAGAATTAGCTAAGATAAAATTTCTTTTCTGATTATCATGAAGTGAGAATATTTGAACACCACAGTCACACCTGCAAGGGCAACAATTAAACATGAAAAAATAGCTGTCATTGGAATTATCATTAGAACTTAAGATCAAGATATAAATAATTAAAAATGACATACAAATAATTACAGATTTTTGTGTCAGCACTTCAAAATGCAGATATATTTTCTGGATTTACAGTTTTTAAAATGAGAGTAAACTTCAAATGATTACATTAATTTTGTAAAATTAAAGCATGGAATAGAGTAAATTGAGGTCAAACAATTATGTTGCAAAATTACTGATATTTTGTAAAACTTCTTGTTCAGTGGTTTAATTTTCCTAAAAGCAAAGGATGAACCTCTAGGTGCAACATCTGTTACCAAGAATATGATAACATTCTCATTCAGCAAGAACAGATGCAGCAACTTTGTGCTCTTTTCTCTGGAGGAAACTGTCTTGGGAAAAAAGGCCCTGCAGACTTACTATAGGCCATTGTAAAGCAGAAATGCTCACCTGCTCAATAATTTTTGTGCACAAGTGGCAACAGCTAGAGTTATGCTTCTCTTCTTTAAATTTATGGCTGTCCTAAAGACAATAGACTTTAAAATGGTATATGTGGAATTTCATGCCAATATATGTAGATGTCTTTATTATATTTTTATTAGTGCTTTTCTTGTATTTTCCAGCTTTACTTAAATATTTTTATTGTATCTTTCAGATACAGTAGTATACCCATTGTTTCAAAATTATATACGTGATAATATGAAAAATAAAACATTTGGTAGTATGAAGCTTTAAATGGAGGGATAATTAGCTTGCCCCTTCAATGAGGGTCTTTTACTTTGGATAGTGATTTGCAATGTCCTTTTGTGTTCAAAATTCCTTTAGCTATAAGTGAACAAAGAGTTATATTATCTAGATTTTTGCAATTACTTGAGAATATTTAACTTTTCTTAAAAACATGTTTGGACATGTGTGTATCACTCTCATAACAAACTAGTGACTTGATATGGGAGCCTGCAAATCTCGAGTTCTGGTGGCATTGACCAAGCATGCTCCTTTCTACATACAGCAGCCCCAGAGGATAAATAATCTGTGATGCTGACAAGCAGCCTCAGAAGACATCTAGCCCCAGCCCCGCCCCCCACCAAGGAGCCACCAGGCCAGCAGCACCGCTGGCTTTGCGCCCTGGGCCCGCCCCCTCCGTGCCGACCTTCCCAGGTTGCAGGTGAAGAATTCTGCCATCAACATCAGACTCTTTGCCTCTCTGGCCCACCGGGGAACTACGCACGTGGTCCAAGGAAGACACACTGCTACTCAGAATTCAATAGAGTCCAAAGGAAACACAAGCAAAATTCTAAGGAATAAAGAGAACAAAGGCCATACATTTGGACTCCACTACAATCATTATATCATGTGGGCGAAATTCTTCACATCCAGCCCAAAGATAAGTAAACTTTTTCTTTTCACCTTACTGATCCTTTAAAGTATCAATGCTGTAGATCAACTTTCTCATACAGCCACCCCAAAAACATACAACTCCAGGGAGTACACCACTCATCCGCACATTTCACCAAGATACTAAATCCTAAAACAGCACTACCAAACTAATATTCAACCCCTGGTTAAATAACCTGACTTAACTGACGTAGTAACAGCCTAGTAGCCTCATCTAGGATATAACAATAACAATACACAAAAATACCCAATCCAAGGCAAGCACTAGTAAAAACTGGCAAGTGTAACAATACCAACTACGTCCATTCAGTGAAAAACACACAGAAACTGAAAGGTCCTAAAAAACAAAACAACAATGTACAAGTCAAAGTTCAGATCCACTGAGAAACAAAACCCAAGAAGACCAATCTTCCACGGAAAGAATCAATCCCATAATGAGGGATTCCGACCAGAACACATCCACAGAAAATAGCCATGGAAGCCAGACCCAACATAACGAATTTCAGATTATGATCCTTACCATGATTAATACTATGAAAGAGGAAATCCGAGAAGAGTTAAACAACCGTATCAACCACTTTGAATGGGAACACAACAGGCACTTGGAGGAGTTGAGAAAAACAGTTCAAGAAACAAAAATAGGTATAGAGCAGTTAAAACAGTCTCAGGCAGAGTTTAAAATTGAACTAAAAGACAAGTTATCTTCAACCCAAAACTCAACAGAGAGTCTTATCAGCAGAACAAATGAGGCAGAAAATAGAATTTCAGATCTTGAAGACAAACTGGGAGAATTAACCAGCTCAATGGAAGAGCTTGTTAAAGCCAAAAAGATACTGGAAAGGAACATTCAGGAGATATGGGACACCCTGAAGAAGCCTAACATGCACATTCATGGAATACCAGAACAAGAATCCCAAAATACCACACCGGAGGAAATATTTCAATTCATCATAAATGAAAACTTCCCACAACTAAAGAATGAGAGGCCTATCCAAATACAAGAGACATTTCGCACTCCAAACAGATATGACCAAAATAGAAAATCGCCACGGCAAATAATAGTCAAAACACTCCATATTCAAGACAAAGAAAAGGTGCTGAGAGCTTCAAGAGAAAAAAAGCAAGTCACTTTCAAAGGTAAACCTATTAGAATAATAAGTGGCAATTCAATGGAAACAGTAAAAGCAAGAAGAGCTTGCAGAGACATACTTCAAGTATTAAATGAGCAAAAATGCCAACCCAGACTGATATACGCAGCAAAACTATCTGTCATGATTGAGGGAGAAAGAAAAGTTTTCCAGCACAAAGTTAAGTATAATACCACCAAAACATAAATATCAAACAATATGCTTACAAAATCTACTAAACATAAAAAATGTCCAGAATTAAAAATAATTTCTCTATTATAACATTAAATGTCAATAGTATTAACTCACCAATTAAGAGACACAGATTACAAACTTGGATTAAAAACCACAATCCAACAATCTGCTGCCTTCAGAAAACTCATCTCACCACAAAAGATAGTCACATCCTAAGAATGAAAGGCTGGTCAAAAATCTTGTAAGCTAATGGAACCAGGAAACAGGCAGGGGTAGCAATTATGCTTTCAGACAAAGTGGACTTCAAACCAAAGAAAATCATAAGTGACACAGATGGATACTATATTTTAGTCACAGGTACAATTCACCAGGAAGACTTCACAATACTGAACACATATGCACCCAATACGGGCCCCTCCACATTCATTAAGAAAACCCTACAGCGTGTAAAGCAAGAAATCAACCCCCAAACGATAATTCTTGGGGACTTCAACACCTGCCCTCTCAACATGGGATAGATCAACAGGTCAAAAGCTTAACAGAGACACTTTGAACCTTAATCAAACCCTCAAAGAAACGGACCTTATAGATCTCTATTGAAGTTTTCACCCACGCATGAAAGAATACACATTTTTCTCAGCAGCACATGGAACTTTTTCCAAAATAGATCACATATTGGGCCACAAAATGAATCTACACATATACAAAAAAGTTGAAATTCTAACCTGTGTCCTATCAGACCACCACGGCCTAAAGCTGGACATCCACAACACAACAAACAAGAGAAAATACACTAACTCCTGGAAACTTAACAATATGATGCTGAATGAGAACTGGATTCAGGAAGAAATTAAAAATGAAATTCAAGATTTCCTGAAAGTGAATGATAATGAAAATACAACTCATAAAAATCTCTGGGACACAATGAAAGCTGTCCTAAGAGGTAAGTTCATAGCTCTTAATGCCTACTCAGAAAAATGGAAACATCAGAAATAAATAACGTAACAATGCAGATTAAGGCTTTAGAGAAACGTGAGCAATCTGATCCCAAAAGTAGTAGAAGAGAGGAGATTAGCAAAATAAGGGGAGAAATATCTGAAATCGAGACTAAGAAAACGATAGAAAAAATCAACCAGTCAAAAAGCTGGTTCTTTGAAAAAATCAATAAGATTGATACACCCCTAGCTAAATTAACCAGAAACAAGAGAGAGAAAATTCAAATTAACCAAATTAGAAATGAACATGGAGTTATCACTACTGATACCCAAGAAATCCAGAGAATTATAACATCATATTTCAAAAACTTATACTCTGTGAAGTTTGACAACACAAAAGAGATGGATGAATTTCTCAGTATACACAACCTACCTAAATTGAATCAGGAAGTTGTGAATTATGTAAATAGTCCTATAACATATATGGAAATTGAAGCAGGAATCTCGAATCTTCCCACCAAAAAATGTCCTGGACCAGATGGATTCAGCCCAGAATTCTACCAGACATTTAATGAGTTAATAACACCAATACTCCTTAAACTATTCCATCAAATAGCAAAGAAAGGAACACTACCAAATTACTTCTATGAAGCTAATATCGTCTTAATCCCAAAACTTAATAAAGATTCACTTAAAAAAAAAACTATAGGCCGATCTCTCTGATGAACACAAAAGCAAAGATTCTCAAAAAAGTCTTAGCAAATCGGATTCAAAAACATATCAAAAAGATCATTTACAGGGACCAAGTAGGCTTCATCCCCGGCACACAAGGTTGGTTCAACATACGCAAATCAATAAATGTAATTCATCATGTAAACCAGTACAAAGTCCAAGACCAAATGATACTCTCGATAGATGCAGAAAAAGCCTTTGACAAGATCCAATAGCCCTTTATGATCAAAACGCTAGAGACAGTAGGAATGGAAGGAACCTTGATCAATATAATAAAAGCTGTATACAACAAGCCCACAGCAAGGATTATGCTCAATGGGGAACAATTGGAAGCATTCCCACTTTGATCAGGAACTAGACAAGGCTGTACACTCTCACCACTTCTATTCAATATTGTACTTGAAGTCTTATCTGAAGCCATAAGACAAGAAAGGGACATAAAAGGGATCCAAATCAGCAAGGAAGAAGTCAAGCTATCCCTATTTGCAGATGACATGATCTTATACCTGAGTGATCCCAAAAACTCCACCAGGAAGCTCCTGGAATTAATTGAGAAGTTAAGCACGGTGGCAGGATACAAAATAAATGTGCAAAAATCAGAGGCCTTCCTATATGCCCAAAATGAAAGAAGTGAAAAAGCCTTGAGAGAAACAATCCCATTTACTATAGCCCCTAAAAAACTGAAATACCTTGGTATGAACTTAACCAAAGAGGTAAAAGACCTTTACAATGAAAACTTTAAAACCCTAAAGAAAGAAATTGCAGAAGATATCAGAAGGTGGAAAGACCTCCCATGTTCCTGGATTGGCAGAATCAACATTGTAAAAATGACCATCTTACCAAAGGCAATATACAAATTCAATGCTATATCAATTAAAATCCCAAAGCAAATCTTTAAAGAAGTTGACCAAATAATCTCAAAATTCATATGGAGGCACAAAAGACCCAGGATAGCAAAGAAAATCCCAAGTAACAAAAACACTGCTGGAGGTATTACCATACCAAACCTTAGTCTATGCTACAAATCCATAGTTATAAAGACAGCCTGGTAATGGCTCCAATATAGATACACAGATCAATGGATAAGGGTTGAAGACCCAGATATAAGCCCACAAAAATACAGCCATTTATTTGATCTTTGACAAAGGGGCCCAAAGAATCCAATGGAAAAAGAACAGCATCATCAACAAATGGTGCTGGCAAAACTGGATCTCCACATGCAGAAGATTAAAGCTGGACCCGTACTTGTCACCATGTACAAGACTTAATTCGAAATGGATCAAGGACCTTGATATCAGACCAGAGACTATAAAAATCATAACTGAACGTATAGGGAACTCCCTCGAGCTGACTGGGCTAGGCCAACATTTTCTAAACAGACATCCAATGGCACAGTCACAGCTACGAACTCTCAAGATTTTGGATCTTGTGAAATTAAAGAGCTTCTGTTCAGATAAAGAGATTGTAACATGAGCTTAAAGGCAACCCACAGAATGGGAGAAAATCTTCACTAACCACATATCTGATAGAGCTCTTCTGTCCAGAGTGCACAAAGAACTTAGAAAACTGAACACCAAGGAAACCAATGGCCCAATTAAAAAATGGGCCCTGGAACTTAAAAGAAATTTCACCAGGGATGAAATTAAAATGTCTCACAAATATCTTAAAAAATGTTCCACTTCCTTAGCCATCAGGGAAATGCAAATCAAAACTTCCCTGAGATATCATCTCACCCCGGTCAGGATGGCAAAAATCCACAATACAAGCAACAACAAATGCTGGAGAGGATGTCGAGAGAGGGGAACTCTCCTACATTGCTGGTGGGAGTGCAGGCTCATACAACCACTCTGGTGAGCCATCTGGAAATTCTTAAAGAAATTAAAGATTGAAATGCCATATGACCCTGGTATCCCACTTTTTGGAATAAACCCCCATAAGGCAGACATTCACCTCGATAGCACAAGCACGACCATGTTCATAGCAGCACTGTTTACAATAGCAAAGTCATGGAATCAACCCAAATGTCCCACAATTGATGAGTGGATAAGGAAAATGTGGTTCATCTATACAATGGAGTACTACTCAGCCATCAAAAATGATGAATTACTGGAATTTGCCAGGAAATGGATGTCATTAGAAACAATTATATTAAGTGAAGTATCCCAAACCCAGAAAATTAAGCGCCGTATGTACTCCCTAATAGGTGGCTCCTAGTATCAAACTCAACCAGTCAACATTGAGACACTCAAAGGTAAACCTATGTAATACAGTAATTTCAAGGATTATGAACAGGAGGGATGAGGTTGGAGGGCTACACCAGACACAAGGAGAGAGGGGACCATGTTACAGCAGAGAAAATAGGCCTCCATCAAGGAATGCAAGTAAGTAATGTGACACTTGGTTAAGTTCACAGACATTCGTTTCTGATCATGTACGACTGAGGGAGTATGATCTCACCAGAAGGGGAGGGCATATAGTCTGGCAGCTAAAAAGTAATCATTTTGCAAATGGGTGACTGACCCCTCCCTCACTGAGGTTTCCTACTTTTATTACATCTACCCTTGAATGTGCTATTATAATAAGCCTCAGTTTAACAGCTTTTTGTCTCTGACCAGGGGGTGACATTCAATGCCCATCAGGATGGAGTGAAGGGCATTGCAGGAGCAGCAAATCTGCATAAGAAAATCAACAAACCACAATCCAGAACTTCAGAGACTCTATATCAACCACATAGAAATAGGCCAGCCTAATCTCCCCCCATCCTGAAGCTCAGGGACATTTGCAGAAGAGAGAGCGGTAAGATTGTAAGAGCAAAAGGATGTGAGGAGCAATGATTTGCAAGATTCTCCATGCTAGTTAGGGCCGAAGCAATCATAATTGGACTTTGCATGCCCTGCGCAATGTCCAACCCTCTATTGACCTCACAAAGTCTAGTATCAGCTAAAGGCACCAAGATCCTTGGAGGCAAGGGATTGACAGCCACAGCAGTATTCCTATGCTTAAGGGGAACACCAGAAATGGTTCAGGGAAATGCCACTGGTTCCTTGTACGTCATCGGAGAGGAGGACCCAGAGGAGAGTTAGGCATACACAATAAAGGACTCACTGGGAATTGGGGGGGGGCACTGAGGGATGGGGAGGAAGGGAGGGGGAGCAAGGGGTTTCGGGGGGAGGAGGATGGAGGGAGGGAACTCGTCTACCTATTAAGTTTGTATGAGCGAAAATAATAAAAAATGTATTAAAAAAATGAAGACGTCTAGCCCATTAAAGATTTGAAGACAGTGAAATCAATCTTTGTTACTATGTGTTTACACCTGAAAGCCATCATACCTTTATTTTTACGTGTAAGTAGCACATAATAGCCAGGTACTTATTGCAATTGAATGAAGATATATATTACTGTAACTTTTCCTGAAATATCATAATTCAATAGATAATGCCAATATAAATTTACTAAGAAAGAAATAGCTTACTTTAAGAACAGTAAAATGATTGAAGTTGCCTTGAACATATGAAGTTATATCATAATACAGTATTGTCTCTGTTAATATGATGCATACTTTTATGGTCTGTTGAATGTCAAATTTATGCTGGTGAAAAACGTAACAAAATCTTCTTTTTAAATTTATTTTTCTTTTCTTTGAGAGATAAATTCAATTTCCTATAATTATTTATGTATTATACTGTATTTCTCAGCTGTTTCTCAATTCTAATCTTATTAATACTTCCTCTTAGTACAATGACATCATTATTTCAAAATCCTCCTAATCTTGTAATTTTCAAGTTCTGTAGGAAACAAACAAGTAGTAACATGTAGTTCTGCACATAACCAAGTGAAGTAGTTCTTAAGATATCTTCCGCCTATTCCCTATACTCTGTTTTTATTACATTCTTTTGCAGACTCAAGGACTTTTTAATCTCAGAAAGTGTATTACTCTTTCCTTACTTTCAGATTTTTTCCCTAACATCCTGCTTTTAAAATTACGACATTCATTTGCGTTTTGTATATTGAAAATTCCAGTTGCACTTTTGCTTACATAAAGAAATAAACAAGCAAACCACTCAGTTGAAATGAAATTAGAATGTTTCTTTCAGAAAGGAATAAGTGCTAACCCCCCCAAAAAAACCTCATGAATATGGTTAATGAGACAGAAATGAATGCCATATATTAAAAAAATCTGGTACAATCACCATCAGGATGATCATGCAGTTTAGAGAACTTCAAGCTAGGACTTATGCTCTGAAATCTGCTTCTATGATTTGCAAAATGATATGAGATGTACTGAAAGTGAACGTGACTAACATATGAATTTAAAAGCAATTGTAATTATAAAAATTAAGTAATAAATGGTTTCAAAGGCCATAATATTTGTTTGGAACATGTCTGCATTGTTCAGGGTTGTTCAATATAGCCAAAAATCATTAATTAGATAGGTTATGTTATGAAGAATTAACTCACATGTTTAGTTTCCTTATTTGTAATAAACCTGAAATATTAATGTGCTGAATTATAGGTTTATTATCACATGAATTTAGGATGGGATGGATAAATATTGATCAGTAGATTCCCGGTCACAGTGAAACAGAGAAAAGACAGAAATAGGGAAGAATAGAAGCAATAGGGAAAGCTTTTCAGTGAAGAAAATGATGAATGTTTGTATATACAAATTTGTTTGTTCAAGTGCCTCCACATCTCCCTGACAGAATGATGATTAACTCTAATGGTGGGGGGAACATGCCATTAGTAGTATACACACTGATATTGATTCACATATGGGCAAGTGCTTAGTTTTAGGCATAGACCATGAAAGGATTCCCAACAAATGAACCTCAGTTGACTACTCATGAAATAAAAGAAAATAGAGAGAAACTGGTAGGGAAAAAGAACAGTTATGGGGAAGGAGAGGAAAGAGTTAAGATGAAACTAAGTATTAAGACATGAAACTAAAGCAAATTCACTGTGTTTATATATGAAACAATAAAAGAATAATAAAAACAAAATATGCTTAATGTGATTTAAACAGTATGGAGTATATACATTAATCAAAATCTAGTATGACATCCCCATGATTAATATAATTTTAATGTTCTTATATACAAGCTAATAATAAGAACAGACAATGGACAGGTAATGGATATAAGATTTCTTTCAGAACGCTAAGACAGAAATATTCAATATAATTATCTTTCCTGAAATAATAATCAGAAGGAATCATGCATTTAGCAGCCAGTGAGTAAGCCTAAATTGTAAGGCCTCTGCTCTCAAACTGACCACCTGCCTTACATCTCTGGAAGTCCACATTGTGGGAGGCTAGAGAAGATGTAAGACATTTGATCTCCAATAATGTATCATGGCATACATAAATGAGTTCACTCTCTCTTTCTTCTCTCTCAAATAACAAATATTTATTGAGAGATAATCATATGTTAAGGATTGCATTTTTTAAACTACTTTAGGATAGTATGATTTTATCAAAAGCGAGATGTACTTGCATCTTATTTGTATTTGTAGTGAGATTTGTGATCTCATCTGAGTGTGAAATACAAGCAAGGGTCATTGATTTAATGATGAAAGACACTTTCTTTAGGCAGGTTTTTACAATGAAGGTCAATTTGGACTCGAACTTATGACTTTTCTTTTCTGGTTAATCCTCCCAATCTTGGGATTTCAAATGATGGCCACCATGTCTACCTGGAAAATTCAACTTTTTTCTCAGATGGACCAAACTCTGGCACCTGACTGCTGGCCTGCAAGGAGACTGGTTTGGGGCATCTGAAAGAGTATTTGGATGCTATCACAGCTCTCTGCAAGTTAGAATGTAGCAAATCATAATCTTTAGGAAATAACAAATATATCTATATATCAGTATCTGTTGATCCACCTATTTGTAATTACATCTGTCCTATAGTTAGGGGATGATGCTTTACTCTCAGGGCAAATTACTTTCCAGTACTACTATACTTTAGGAATTTAGCACCATGTACTCATTGAATGAGGCCCCAAAGCATTATCCAATGAAACTGCTATTAATCACATGAACAAAATGCATTCATAGCAATACTAGATTTAGGTTAAATTATTGGCTACTTCATCATTTTCAATTTAATACATAAAACTAAATGTCTCATTTATTTTCTACACAAAATTTTAATCCTGGCAACTTAATACTTGGTAGGTTCTGAGTATAACTGAAAAAAAGTGATTTGTTTATTTCAGAATTATCAGAAAAAGTAAAATTGGGACCCATAAGTTATATCATGATCTGCAGCTACACAAAGACAACCCTGATCAACATCACAATTTTTCTGAGCATATGCTGTTGGTTCACAAATTCAATAATTTTTGCATTTAAAAACTGACCAAGCAGAAAACTTATCTGCCATAAAGAGCATAAAGAATAGTAAAGTAGACTGAGTGGTCAGCAGTGGAAATGTTCTTTTTCTCCTCATATGGCTTTGGTAATTTGACTTTATAAACAGCAGCTCTCTCATAGACTGTTCAGTTCTCTCCACATTGCCTCAGCACTAATCATCCCTATTCATGCCTGTAGCTTTCTAACAAAGTGCCAGGCAGTTAACATCACTGGGAATAGTCTTCATGCACTTATGGAGAGAGGCTCATGGGTAAATCCCTCAGCTTGTTCATCCCTGTGAAGGACAACTTTATATTCTGCCATTGTCCATTTTTCCCTACTGCGATCACTGGGATCATGACCCAGTTGCGTACATTGGAAACCTTCTCATTATCATTTGTCTTGGTTTCCTTTCTTCTGTCTGTCAATGTTTTACTCTCTTCCTGTGTGTCTTTTGGGCCTGCCTGTCATATAAGACACTCAAATTTAGAATCTTTGGCACAGAATTAATTATGAAATTGGGTAAGAGTATCTAACAATAGTGGGCCTACTCTAAAACAAAAACAGCCACTGTTATTCGTTTATACCATGCTATTAAATTATTTGAAAAATGCTCAAAAGTAATTTCTGCTTAACTTAGCATAACATAAATTTCTCCAACCACAAGACACTACTTTGTGGCATATTTATATACAGAATGAATAGAGATTAAGAAATTTACAGCTGTCTGAAAGAATATATTTGCTTACATTCAATTAGTATAATGTAAATTTATTCATCAAAACTGTTTGTCACTTGTTCTGCTTAAAATTTTTTCCAAACCAATAATACTGCTAATTTATTTTTTGTAATAGTTTTGCCTAATAGTGTGCTACACTTAATATGCAAATAATGAAGTCAAGATTTTCCCTTAATTTCTGAAATTATCATGGGCCTTTAGAATCACAGTTTAATCATATTTGGCTGTTTAATACCCAGTCTTCAGTATAGCACTCAATTCTGGTACTGTAAACCAGATTATGAATTTGTAGAAGGAGAGACCACAGACTATAGGCAGCAACAGGTTACTAAGATTTAACTGTAAGGACTTGATATCAAAATGTTTTCTAAATATTTATCATTATACTATAGGTTAGAGTATCTCTCAGCATTAAACATAATGTTCCTTTTGCAATGGATTCTTTTTGACAGAAAGTCCAGAGTCCAGAGTACTGACAAAAATACAGAATATGTGGCTGTACACTGCTAGGTCCTAAACCAGACATCCAATTTACCCCATAGCCCAGGACTCAGGGACCATGTTGGAAAAGACGGTGGCAAAAATCTGAGAGCCTGAAGATGGGAATGTTGGGGCCAGAAATAAAAAATTTGCTGCAATCATAAACTCACTGCAGCTGTCCACATTCATGAGACATGAACAAGATTTGTTCTATCAACATTTTATCATGATAGGAAAAAGATATCAAGAAGAAAAATATCTTGTTGAGAAACTAATGAGAATTGGTGAGGAGAGAAGGGGACTACTTTTCCAGTGGTATATCTACTGATATATCATACTTGTTCCAGAAAGTAACCAGACACATGTTATTAATGGCAACCCAGATGAAACAGCAGACTACATACAAAGGTCATGAAAACAAGAGGGAGACTCGTGGCAAAGAATGAGATCTGTGGTGGGAAAATGGAGGGGACTGAGATTGGATAGTAAAGGGTAAGAATTGCATGCATTCCTTGTATTTACATATGAAAGCCTGAAAAGAAATTAATTAAAGCTTAGTTATTGACTATTATATACATTATGGAATAATTAGTTTTGGAAATTAGTAATTAATGCACTGTTTGTGAGTCTTTTAAATCAATACATAATATGGAAAGACCTTAAAATTAAAAGAAGGAATATATTACAATGTATAAATAAATAAATTTACTTGGAAAAATATTTTCAATAAGTTAAAAAAATTGAAGTAAATGTTTATAAGTATTGTCTCAAAGAAATAATTTTGATTACAAAAAACTCTCATGTATGTGACAGTAAAAGGTTAACATTCAAAACAAATCCAATTGGGAAAGAATATCTCCTACTACTATTAGGAAAAATTTAATTACAGCTGTATATCACATATTCCGTAAACATTTTGAGTTGCAATTTCTTTCTATATGACTATAATAAATTAATGATTCAATATGTCAAAGTATGGCTATGTGTTTTTTATGAGAATATTAACTGGACCTATATTCTTTGAAGTTGAATTGAAAGAATCTCTGAAGTTCATCTTCTAGGATTACATATTGCAAATAAACTCATTTATGCCAAACTTTCTGTTTTAAAAATATACTTATGTATTTATTATTTAATGTGTGTGTGTGTGTGTGTGTGTGTGTGTGTGTGTGTGAGTGTGTGTGTCTTTGTGTGTGTCAGAGGGCATCAGTGTCCTTGTGGAAGACCAAGGGTGACTTCATGAATCATCCTATATTGTTTCTACCTCCTTTCTGCTTCACTCTGGGATTTCCCAGGCTCTGCCCACCAGAGACATAAGTGCAGGCAGTTTCTGTCTGGTGTTTTACATGGGACCTGGGGTCCGAACTCAGGACCTTCTGCTTTTGAGATAGAGTCTTAATTCCTGAACCATCTCACTAGCCCTATGTGAAAGTTTGTTTTTACTCATATATTGTTTCATACATGAATACAGTGAATTCATGATATTTTCACAGTTTACTCTCCCATTATTTCTCTTTTCCTCTTCCCAGAAGACTATCTCCTGTTTTCATGTCTTTACAATGATGAAATACCTGAGGAAATACCTGATTTTACATGATTGAATCCATGGAGAGGAATAAACATTTTGATGAGACTGTGGACACTCAAAAGTAATCATGGAATTGTGAGTTTGTATCAAGTGCTCAACTTACAACAGCCTATGAAAAAAACAAAGAAATGAAGAGATCAGGGAGGGCATATACCTTTCAAGGGAAAGGTGCCAGTAGCTACTTATACAAACTAGTTAACACTGCCTCCAAAGAGTGCCATAAAATTATAAATTCATCCATTGGTTTTGACATTGATTAGGTCAGAGCTCAAACTATACTTCCCAAATATCCATCTACTGACAACCAAAGCTTCCAACACATGAATTTTTACCACTAAAACTTCATCTTTACAATTTTTCAGAAATATTCACTGAGTCATTAAGGCAATTATTTATGATAATCTATCATTGGCAACATAATCATCAAAGGCACTAAGGAAGAATTTTATGATTATGATTCTATAAGCAGGAAACTAGAATCAATTGGTGCTTACTGGGAAAAGATTAGGATGAGGTGGGAGGAAAGCAATTGTTCATTCTGTATCCAGTGGATAATTTGAGATATTTATGTAAGGAAGCATACATAAGTTGCTATGAACAGGAATGTCTCCAACATCATTTTGTTTGTTGATTAGATATTTGAATTAAAATCCATACTCTCAAATAAGGTTATATTTTAGTTTATCTTTACTTTTAAATTTAATTTATTCTCTTCTCTATCTCTCTGTCTCTGTCTCTGTCTCTCTTTTCCCTCTTCATTTTTCTTTCCTTTCCCCTTTTTCTCTCCCCATCTCAGTCAACATTAGGCAAATTCTCTACCATTGAGCTATACAACCAGGACATCTTTTTATTTCTTTAGGAACTACATATATTTCATTTGTATAGAGGAAATATACAAGGAAAATAGAAAACAGAATGAGAAATGTGAAAATCATGTGACTGTCCCCTCCCATTGGGGACTTTTGGAATATGCATGCTTGAGGCAAGGGAACACTAGATCCTGGGTGAAATGGGCCATCTTTCTCAGCTAAACAAAAGAGACTTGATCTCAATATCACAAGGTAAATGAAGGCAATTTCCCATTGGACGAAGGGCTTAGATAATTAACAAATTTTGCACTGTCTAATTCAATTCTCTGCAACTGGTCAAGTTTTCTCATTAAAACAGATTTTTATCCATTTCATCCTGCTTTAAGGACAAAATTTATTAGTGTAATAGAATTTTTAAAATGTTTATTGTATTTCTTCTTTCATTCTTTGACAGTTTCATGTATTGTATATACAATTAATTTTTGTCATTTTGTTTATTCATTTATTATTTATCTTATTATCAAACCTCAACCCTACCTTCTCTCATTGAGAATCTTACTCTTCTCAATAAGCTTCTCTCTTACTTATTTATATTTCATTTTGTGTGTAAATTAATGAGATGGATAATTGTTATCTGATTTCACACATGCTTTCGCATGTGCTTAATCACTTGCTGGGGTAGTCTCTCTCTCTCTCTCTCTCTCTCTCTCTCTCACACACACACACACACACACACACACACACACACACACACACTGAATGGCAGCATCACTGAAGTCAGTTGGTCCTCTTTCTGCTAGAGGCCTTAACTATCAATATTCCTTCCAGGAGGGATGTGGTTTCATGAGCTCTTCAACCATCTATGATAGGAAGCTAAGAGACCCCGTCTTGAGCAGGGCTTGTAAGGCAACTAAACTTCAGCGAGTTTATGAGTGAGGTGGTTCTGTCATGATCAGGAAATACTGGTTACACACTCCTCCCACCCTCTGGCTTGTGTGTATCCTTTCTTTCTCCTCTCTCAGGATTTTCTCTAAGCCTTCGGGATGGTGAATTAGATCTGGGTTAGAGTCCAACAGTTCACAGTCATTTATTCTGTGCACTTTCACCAATTGTGATTCACTGTATTAACCATCCATTGCAAAAAGAAGTTTCTCATATAGAATGTGAGAGTAGCAATCATTCTAAACAAACTACCTGAGGTTAGTTGAATCTCAAATATGTATCTTAGCCAGGGAGATTGTCCTTACAAATTGCAACTTTCAGAGTTACATGAAAAACAAGCATTAACAAAAAAGATCCCTACTGAGCCTGAAAACAGTTTGAATTCCAATGAGAACAAAAGATTTTATAACAAAAGCATAATGCACTTTAAAGAGAAAGTGCTTTGATGCCACAAAGACCTCCCCCTCTCTTATTTGTTTCTGAGCAACATCCCTGTAACTCTGAAATGTATCCTGTCTTATTCTGTGCAGTATCTTCAGCTTTCTGATTTAGTTCTGCTCCTTCTTCATTTATTTCCTTTTAATCCTTGAAACTATCATCATGGAGTGATTAAAATTAGGGTCCAACTTTTTCTGTATGTGATCATTGGGTAAGATAGGTGTGAAAACAGAACCTAGCAGTTTTAGGTGTAGCTACTGAACTCCATACAATGTTTTCCTTGATTTTGACCGCATTAACTTCATCAGCTCCTTTGGTTTGACAGCATTACCTTATCAGTCTTTGAGGTGTATTTGCCTATAACTCAGATTATATGAATATTAACTCTGCTCTGCCCCGATGTCTATTGTCTCTTCTCAAGTTTCTTATAGACATGATGTCTCCCACTTCTAGGACCTCCAGCTACTAGGTGTCTTTTGCCTGATACAGAATTGAATATAGAGTATCATTTTATAAAAACTCGCACTATGATTTCCTATTGCTGTTCAGGTATTCAAGTTTTACTACACTTTTATACATGTATATAAAATAGTTACATTACTTTGTTTTCTCATGAAAAAAATTGATTATCAGCTGTAAAATATTAACTATTTATGGATTTATTTTCTTAAAATAAAAGTGTTCATTTGCTTATCAGTAAAATTTAAAAACCTTTATGTACTAAATATGTTCTGTCACCTTTTTTCTGTAATGTAGCATATTTCTTTTTTTTAACATTTTTTATTATTATTTCCGCTCATACAAACTTAATAGGTACACTGGTTCCCTCCCTCCTCCCTCCCCCGAACCCCTGCTCCCCCTTCCCTCACCCCTCCCTCTTCATCCCCCAGTGCCTCCCACCCCAATTCCTAGAGAGTCCTTTAATATGCATCCCTGCATAATGTAATGTAGCATATTTCTTGCAATATAGAAGTATTACAGTATAGCTTCTTCTGTTCCAAGTTTTTGTAGTTTTCTAAGTCATGTAAAACTGTTTAATGATACATGCATATCAAGAAATAAGAATACTGATGTGTAATTAATTCAGTATTTTGCACTGGACTCTTTTCAACTTTTAGAATTACAAAACTTTGATCAGGCAAAGATGCAAATAGTGATTGTACAGTTGCATTGTCTGTTTGTGTTAGAGTAAAACCATTACATATTTTAAAGACACACTGGGAGTAGCAAAAGCTATCGTTGCCAGGCAGCCAAATAGGAAAGACATACAAAGCAATGAAACTTAATTAATGAATATATTCGATGAGCAACATAACCACTAGTCACATAACTTCCTTGTGGAAACTAGAAACTGATTTAGAGGAGTAAGCAAATGCAAGTTAAGACAGAAAATAATAGAGCAAATTCACTGTGTCAAACTGAATAGACTATTTCAGCTAACGACATTGTACTGCTCAAATCTATTCATAGTAGACAGAAGACAAGAGAAAATTGGCTCTAAAAAGTGACAGGGGAGAATTGCATCTTCTGGATAAGCAGTTTATTTTTTGCTACCGTCAGTACAGAAAGAGGCATATTTCCTCAGACATGTTTCTTTGTTATGTCATTGCTCAGAATCATTAGGAGCACATGCAATCCAAGCTGGCATCAAGGCTCAGTCTGACCCCTAATTGCCATCCCAGAAAATAGATAATTCCAGTAGTACCCACTTAGAGCCAAAAGATACCTCCATTGTTTACTTGATGAAATGTGGAAATAGAAACACCGTTTTTCATTCTAGTTAGTGAACCTATGTGAAGATTTAATAAGCATCTTGGTTTCTCAAAAAATGCTGGCGTATCTGAGCCTTAACAATCATAGGGGTTTGTGGTATACAGTAAAGGGAAAGGACAATTAGCCATGTACTTCTCACATTTGTTGTTGTTGCAAACATTATAACGTGATCTCTAGGGTCACTATCTGAGGACAGTGTGCATCTGTAACAGCTACTGTGTTGTATATGTATTTGCCCTTTTAAAGCTGCTAGCATATATTGAGCTACTTTGCATCATGCTCCCCAAAGCTAGAGAACATTCTTCAATTTGTGACATAAGTAAGTGACAACTGCTGTTCACAGTTTATTTTCTTCCTCTGGTCTGGTTTATAATACCACAGACTCTATTAACTAAGCTTTGACTTCCGGATATGATGGGCCAATCATAGGTTCTTAGAGTATGCCCTTCCTTTCTTGTTTCTTTACACTAGGGCTCAGAAAGACTATCTTTTCTTGTTAATTTCTGAGTGGAATCATTGTCTTCTGTTTGAGAAATTCTATGCAGTAACTAATTCTTTGTGTTAAAACATTTAGATATGAAATATCTAAAACTGCTTATCCTTCCAGGATTGACCTAGACTTGAAAAAATGTTTTATTGTGTCTTGTGAAATTACCATATTCATGGATGGATGTTAAAGCAGAAAGCCAGCAAAAATAAATTTGAGGCTTTGGGACAAAGAAAATCATGATAGCTTTTTGGAGTATGCTAAGTTCAAAAGATGGACTATAAGATCTTTTCTATGATAAACACAATCTTGTGATAGGGATTTGAATCATTTTTTTGGAAATGTTTGAATAGTGATAAATAAAAAGGTTTTCTATAAGCTCACAAAATGGCTGGTTCATCAAGAAATCAGGAGGATGGAAAAAACTTCAACTTTTTATAAAAAGGAAAAGGGAATGAGAAAACATGCAAGTAAAGTCATTATTTATGAACCTTAAGAAGAGGGTGATAGTGTATTGTGGAGATGGCACAGAAGTTCAAGTTCATGCTACTCAAATAAAAGAACCAGAGTTCAGATCCCTTGTTGTAATGTAAAGTCCCAGTTGAGTCATTCAAAGCAATTGATTCTTAATAATTGGTGATATATGATGCTTTCTGATTATTCAGCATTCTAAGTATCGACACATCCTGTAATATTTATGCTACCAACACTGAATAAATGTGGTTTGCAAGCCATGAATACAAATAAATACATACATAGCAAGTGGTTTCTCATGAGGAAGTAAATTTTTCTGTCTGTGAAAATCTTTATGATTGGTTGTATTGTGGAAGGTAAAGGAAGAAATATGAAATTATTTTGCTTATCAACTGTAACTATGCAAACTATATATGAGGATTTGCATTTATTATTGAACATTAAATTTTCAGTTAAAAAGAAATTTCAACATAAAAGATATTGTAATATACTTTCAAAATGTTACAGTTTTAGGTCTTCTTCTTAGACAGAACATATATCAATACAAAGTACACCCATAAGTATTGATAACTGAAGATAACACAGTAATTTTCTAATGTCTATTAGACAATGTTCTGAATGCTTTGCATCTTTCAGTTTAGAAATCATGAACCTCAATCATATAAGCACATATATTTTCTGCCTTTTACTGGGGAGATATTCACTAATTGTCCAAACTGCATTGGTCCTAAGTGGCAGTACTCAAATTTGAACTCAGGCACCTGAATAACAATCCGTATTCTTTGTCAATAGTAGCTGTTCTTCATTGTACAAAATTCAGTGGTATTTATTGTACATTCTATATTGCAAACTTCTATGTTATAAAAAGAGCAGACTCTAAATCAAATAGGATCAAAAGGTTGAATAATTTCAAAGAAAGTAATTGCTAGACTATTAAATGAAAGATGCTTAAAAGGTGCTAAATTCTCACATTTTCTTTCTAATTGATCTAATTCCTATTTTTTAGTCATAAATATTCCATATCATATGCCAGTCAACCATAAGAGTGGCTAACAGGTATTATTCTAAAATATTTTAAGCTGGAATATAATTTATCATTAAGGAAAGATAACTTTAGATATTAGCTGCCACAATTTATATATCTATATCTATAGTAACAGGGCTTACCATGAGTATGATACTCTGACACACTAAAAGTTCACTGTAGTTTAATTATCCTCTGTAAGGTTAAGCAATAAGTATGTAGAGGTCACAGGATTGAATCAGTGGATTGAATCTAATCATAGTTAGGATCGTTAGTGACAATCAAAATAAATCTAAAGGGTAAACTGAGCAACCATGATTTGCTGATGCACTATGACTCATCTTTAATCTTGAACAGGTCATTTGTTTCTTTTTTTTTTTATTTCTTCCACTCATACAAAGTTGATAAGTACCCCATTCCCCTTCATCCCTCCACACCTCCCTGGATCCCCTTGCTCCCTTCACCCTTTTCTTCTTCCTTTCCCCCCTCCCTTTCTTCCAGTGGCTCCTCCCCCCCCTTCCTGGAGCATCCTTTAGTGTGCATGTCAAACTTCCCTCTGGGTCCTCCTCTCTGATGAGGTGTAAGGACTCAGTAGCATTGCCTAGAGCTCTTTTTTGTGTTCTTTTTGTGTTAGTATAAAAACACTATTGTGGCTGTTAATCCCTTGCCTCTAAGGATCTTAGTGCCCCTGATCCATGGTAGACTTTGAGGGGTCAATGATATGTTGGTCATTGTGCAGGTCATGCAAAGTCCTATTATGATTACTTCGGCCCTAACTTGTGTGGAGTATCTTGCATATCGTTGTTCCTCCCCATCTTTAGGCTCTTACAATCTCACCGCCCCTTCCGCAAATTTCCCTGAGGTTTAGGATGGGGAGAGATTAGGCTGGCCTAGTTCCAGGCAGTTGATGTAGAGTCTCTGATGTTCTGAATTATAGTTTGTTGATTTTTTTTCATTTTTGCTGCTACTGCACTGCCCTTAGCTCCATCCTGATGGGCATTGGATGTCACCCCCTGGACAGAGATAAAAGGCTGTTAAAATAGAGTATTATTATAAGAGTAGATTCAAAGGTAGATGGAATAAGAGTAGGAGACCTTGGTGGGGAGGTGTCAGTCTCTCATTTGCAAGATTGTTACCTTCTATCTGCCAGACAGTATGCCCTCCAATTCTGGTGAGATCATACCCCATCACTTGCAAGTTTGAACAGATCACTTGTTTCTGAGTTTCTTTTTTGTTTGATTGTCTATAGAGCTGTATTTACTGCCTCTGTTTCTGCTGTGTCCTTTCAGAAATCATTTCTTCCCTTACTAGTGATTTCATTGTCACCATTTTGAAATGATTGAATTCTTTTCTCTATATCCTCATGGCTTATGAAATGAAATGTTAAGTATATAATTATGTTCCAAAGGTAAATATTTCAAACTACTGAGAACACATAATAAGTAGAAACAACACCCCTAATTCATAAGTTGTGGTGGATGCATAATTTGAACCCTTCCTTAAATGTTTAAGTGACTGCTCCATATTATTTATTTGGGTTATTCAGACCTTTTCACATAAACTAATGTATGGTATTTTTGTTGTAAAGTTACTTAAAATGTGTTTCTCCACAATCTCCCTTAGGAAATAGTCTGCGTTCTGTGTAACTGCTCATATGGTTCTTCAGACCCAGATCTTAAAAATGCTTTGCTTTTATTCCAATCTTCTGGAAGTACTTTGTAGTTAATCTAAATTATTTTGAGCTTTTTCTTCTGTAATGTAAACACTTAAAAGGTAGTTTTTCATATACCTAGGCATGCCCAGCATTCTTTGTACATCGTACTTCAGAGATAAGACTTCTGTCTCCCCCCCAGACTGAGGCACAAAAGGAGACCAAACTAATTGTGTATCATTACTTGTTTTTGCTCATAGAATGTCAAGAAACTTTAACTACAAAGAAGAAACACTGGATGTATCTGGCATACCTGGATTCCAGCATCATAATGCAAAACATTCCAAACAGATATTTTCTTTAAATGCCTTACAGCAGTACAATTATTTATCACTCCAATGCTTATTCAAGCTATTCACTTTATGTCCTTAGATTAACCTGCCACATCAGAAGTGAACTTTGAGTCCTTGGAAATTCCTTAGTATTCAAACAGTTGTTAATGACACCTGCTTCCACATCCATTCCCTAGTTGTCCCATTCTTCTGTCCGGCAAATTTTTGCATTATTTTTATTTATTTTCCTGACCAAAACCATTATGTGTTTACATTATTGACACGAGTGCTGCTTTTCGAATGAACTTGTGTATTGTTCCCATTTTCAATAATTTATTAATTTATTGTGTGTGTGTGTGTGTGTGTGTGTGTGTGTGTGTGTGTGTGTATGTGTATGTGTGTGTATGTGCACTGCATGTCCCGGTGGAGGACCAAGGGTGACTTTGGGAATCACCCTAGATTATTTCTACCTGCTTTTGCTCCACTCTGTGATTTCCCAAGCTCTGCTTACCACACCCAGAAGTGTAGACCACTACTCTTTCTACCTGGTGTTTTTGCCTGGGATCTGGGATCAGAACTCAGGACCCTCTGTTTGCAAGACAGAGTCTTAATCCCTGAGATATCTCTCCAACCTACCCGTTTAATGATTTTAAGTATTGGTTTTACATATTTTTGTGGACTTTCCCCACACTAGGGAAGTGTTACCCACTGAAGTAGCCACATTTTCCTTTTGCTTTTGCTTTGAGACAGATTTTATTAAATATCTCTAAGAGGTCTTGAAATTTGATCTTCTAGTCTCAGTCTTTTGAGGTTCTAGGATTATTTAATGACTTGAAAATGTTAAGGTGCACTTAGGTTTTAAAACCTGAGAGCATTTCCAGTGGCATGAAAGATCCAGTGCTTGCAGGGAGATCTACAAACTTCATAGTTTTTCTTGTGTCAAATAACGTTCTTGCTGTTAACTCTCCTTATATGTATGTTTGATGAAAATATCTCGGGCATCTGCCATTGTTAGAATTAATAAAATATCTGGTACCAACAAATAGATATTGAATTAATATCAACTTCTTGCCTTTACTGTTTGCAAGTTTTCAATTGCATTATTAAATCTTTGAAGTATTAAAACAGCTCTACTTTTTAAAAAACATATTTCAATATTTAAGGATCAATTCTAGCCTAGAGAAATTTTATTGAGCATAATTTGAGGACAGCATTGTCTCATCTTCAGTACTAGAGTATGCAAGTCACTCACATTTTGAGTTTCTGCCTGCCTCCTCCCCACCAAAGGAAATGTTCTGCTGGGTACAATTACTCATAGTTGAAAATGACTCATGGGATTAAATGCTCCTGGAAAATCTGTATTTTAACAGAGCTCAAAATTGTATGGTGTGTACAGACTCCCTGGTAGCAAAATTTGGAGTGCTGCAACACATAGGAGATGGGGATTGTTCTTGAAGCTGAACTATCCACAGGCATTGCTAATTTTAAAAGTTTATATCCCTCTGTGTATTATACTTTCCTGAGGCTGACTGAGGTTGTACACGTTTCACTGTGAAGGGGAAAGATGGTTTTTTGAATGCCTCCATGAGGGAGGAAAACAAAAGATAATTTGGGTATTAAGCATCACAAAAGTACAGTTGTCGTGGAAAGGCACTTTGCAAGCTGCCCTGAATCATGATTCAGTGATGTTGAGTGGTATAAAATTCTCTGTGATTTTGACCTCTGATTCATCTCACCTCAATATATTCTATCCTATATTTTGAGTTAGCCTAAGATCTCTTCATAAACTTTTCTCTATCTTTAACATTTAAGTCTGCCATCTGCTTAATTTGTTTCACTGTGCAGAATTTAGCTGGAAGCACAGAGAAAATAAAGCATGTATGCTGAGAAGCTCTCATCCTGAAAATCACAGGGAAAAAAATTGAGTTCTAAAGCATAAGCACAGTTGAATGTTCACAAAAGCAAATGGCAGAAAAGGTGGGTTAGAAACAACATTTGCCTTCATGGAGTGAATACACAATTTGTGGGCATCTGGGGTAAGAGCTGAGAAGATGAGAACAGGTGAAAAAGGAATAATGAAAACTCTATTATATACTTTTCGCAGGTGTGTGTGTGTGTGTGTGTGTGTGTGTGTGTGTGTGGTAGAGCAAGACATTGTGTGCCTGGGAGGTCAAAGGGTCACATCAAAAATCATGTCGGGAGCTATCCTGGATTACTCTACCTCCTTATTTCTTTGCTCTGGAGTTTCTCAGACTAGATCCTACAATGCTGGAAATGCAGGAGGCCTCTATTTCTGCCACACTTTGTTATGTGTGACCTTGGATCAGGATTCAAATCATTTTTGCTTGGGAAGAAAAAAGCTTTAAGTCCTGAGCCACCTTTCCAGCCCCATGAAGTCCATTAGTACATAGCATTGATATAATATGCTTATGTAGAAAGACCAGTTTTTTTTAATGCATTGGGGGAGAAGGTACTCTAGGTGCAAGTAACTTGCTCTTGTGTGAAGCCTAACTTACGAACTGCCATGAAACACCTTCAATTCAGGTGCCATTCATTGTGTGACCAGGTACACTATCTGTTTTTAGTGTGATCTTAAATCATTTGAAGTCAATGTGTTCATCAATTTTAAAACATTTTAACGCCTTCTCTTATGAATAAATAAATATTGAAATATCTCCCTCAACTTTTTAATCTATCTAGGTGTGAACAATGTTCTCTTTTAGTTATTTGTCAAATGAACAAATAACTACTTGGTATTTTATTATTTTTATCAGTCCAATAATAATAATCATCATAGTTTCTAAACAATAATGAAAAACATGCAAACTGTTTAAAATAGTTGTTGGAACAAACTAAGTATTCAAGTAACATGAGGGGTGTGTGTGTGTGTTTGTATGTTCCCGTGTATATGCATGTGTCTGATGTTTATGTGTTGTATAAGTTCATGTGTTTGTATCTAGTAGCATGTAATCACACTCATGTAATTGTGGTGGTCCAGAGACAAATTTTGAGTGTTGGTACTCACTTTTCCACCTTGTTTTAAACCATGCCTTTCATTCTACCTAAACCAGGCTAAATGTTTCATATGTTTCTGGAGATTCTAGGAATGATGGGATTACAGATGTTGGAGTGTGTGTCTCCAAAAGAAATGCTTTAAATCTCTTGGTCTGAACCCTTGGAACAATGCTAGGAAAGAAGTAGAATAGAAAAAAGAATAAGGCTGAAGAACTGGTCTCACAAAAATACCTAAAATGAATCAGATCACTGGACAGGGAAAGACTATTAATCATAAATGACCAGGAAACTGGATGGAAATCTATCATCACCCACGTGTGTCACCTCATAATGGTCCATTAATGATTTTAATATCATATTAGTTCATGTCTCTAAATAAATGTGTAATATACAGCTACATAGTAAATTTCAAAAATTTCTGAATATCAAGCACAAAGTAAGAAGATGCAGTAACATAGGCACATACTATAAACAATAAAGAGGGGGTACTGTCCTGCTGTGAGCTAGAGCACATTTTGTTTCTGCTTTGTAGGAATGAGAGGGCAGTTTTAAGAATTGTTGAATCAGTTTCTTGTTCAGTGTGTCTCCCTTCAGGCATCTAACAAGATGCTCATGTTCATTTCCCCGCAGGGTATCATCTGATATTAGTAGAGAAAGTCAATTTTTGGAGAAGCATTGATTTGGAAGACAGCATCCTTTGTGTCTACATTTTGAGATATGCGGATTGTTTTAGGCATTAACTAGTTTCCAAGGCGTAAGTTTCTATGACAAATAATGCCTCTGAAACTTCAACTGACTTCTGCTTTTAATCTCTGCTTCCTCTCTGGTCTGGTTACTTCTGCCCAAGCTTGATGAGTTTCATCTTAAATGTGAATTTCATTTAGTACTTTCTGTCTCTTAGCAACACAACTTAGTGTATCAGCCTGGGGCAGTAAGGCCACTAATTTGTTCTCTTAAATCCAGGCCTGAATTAGGTTACATGACTTTTAATGGTAGAGTTGCTATTTTCTTTTTTGGGCAATAAGTATATACTGAATGCCTGGGTTTGGTTACTCCTTGCTTACAATGTGACATTTTCTTCAGAATAATGTTATTGCTTTTATTTTAAAAATTTCAAACATGGTATTTGAATAGTATGTCCTTTAGCTATCATGAATTTTAAGTGTCACCTTATATTATTTAGATTACTTCAATTAAATATATCAATCAACTCAGACTGATCAGGGTCTTGAAATGTGAAGTATACTTTTTGGTACTGGCTTCTAGCATTGAATGCAATTATTGCTTATGTACCTTCTATGCGTTTTCACCGCTTGGAGTCATATATTTGGCCTCTTTATCTTGTAAGAAAATGTAACACATGTTTACATATATTTCACCCACTTTGGCATTTTGACAATTTATCACTTTAACAAGGGAATGATTTAAAGTTGCTACAGTGCTTTTTTCTTTCTATTTCTCTCTCTATATATCTTTCTCTCTCATTTTCTCCCTCTTTTCTTCCCTTCCTTCTTTTCCTCTCTTCCTATGACTTTATTACAGACCATAGGAATCAGTTAGGAAATTCCAAATCAAAGTAGGCATTCTGATTTTAATGTGTCCTCTTGTTCCAGATTTATTTGTACACTTCCTATTTTCCTATATAATGAAAGTAAGAACACACACATTCCATTTACAAAAGGAGGTTTGGGGAGGGCATATAGTCTGGCAGATAAAAAGTAACTATTTTGCAAATGGGTGATTGACCCCTCCCTCACTGTGGTTTCCTACTTTTATTACATCTACCCTTGAATGTGCTCTTATAACAAGACTCCAGTTTAACAGCTTTTTGTCTCTGGCCAGGGGGTAACATACAATACCCATCAGGATGGAGTGAAGGGCATTGCAGGAGCAGAAAAACTGCAAAAGAAAATCAACAAATCACAATCCAGAACTTCAGAGACTCTATATCAACCACCTAGAACTAGGTCAGACTAATCTCTCCCCATCCTGAAGCTCAGGGACATTTGCAGAAGAGGGGGCGGTAAGATTGTAAGAGCAAAAGGGTGGGAGAAGCAATGATTTGCAAGATACTCCACACAAGTTAGGGCCGAAGCAATCATAATTGGACTTTGCATGCCCTGCGCAATGTCCAACACACTATTGGCCTCACAAAGTCTAACATCTGCTAAAGGCACCAAGATCCTTGGAGACAAGGGATTGACAGCCACAGTAGTGTTCCTATGCTTAAGGGGAACACAGGAAAGGGTTCAGGGAAATGCCACTGGGTCCTTGTATGTCATCAGAGAGGAGGGCCCAGAGGAGAGTCTGGCATGCACATTAAAGGACTCTCTGGGGATTGTGGGAGGAGGCACTGGGGGATGGGGAGGGAGGGGTGAGGGGAGGGGGAGCAGGGGGTTCGGGGGGAGGAGGAGGGAGGGAGGGAACTGGTGTGCCTATTAAGTTTGTATGAGCGGAAATAATAATAAAAAATGCTAATAAATAAATAAATACTTCCTGGAAAAATAAAATAAAATAAATTACTATGAAAAAAAAAGGAGGTTTGAAAACTACTCAGTAATGGAAAATTGCTTTTGTCTAAGTGCTTACCTCTTTTTATGCATGTGCATGTGTGTGTATTTGGGGTGTGTGTGTGTGCGTGTGTGTGTGTGTGTGTGTGTGTGTGTGTGTGTATGAAGACACTTGAATATGTGTGCCTGTGAAGGACCATGTGTAACTTCATGAATGATCCTGGATTGCTCTACCTCATTATTGCTTTGATACGGTATTTCTCAGACTGTATATTCTGGGCCGAAATTGCAAGCCATTGCCTTTTCTACCCATCATTGTTACTTGGAATTTGGAAGATTAAATCAGGTCGTTTTACTTTTGAGGCAAAGGCTTCAACTTTTGAGACATTTCTCAAGTCCTAATTGGTTTTCTTAATCTAGCTGAATCCAAATTCATGTTCATCTTTCATACAATATCTCATGTTCATGAAACAATTTTTGTTACAACTATTTCACTTAATGATGTCAAATGAATGTGAAGTAACTCAAGCAATATAATGAACTCCTGTGGTTATAGAGAGACAGAAGTAAAACTCCAAACACAGCTAGATCATATTTCGATGGATATGTTAAACTATTTCACAACACCTATTAATCTGTTTACTTCTGCTTGACTATAACCCAGGAAATTACTAATCTGTTATTAAATTATGTAGTTATTTTATTAATATTATCAAAATATATCCAGATCCTGATGATTATAAAACTTGTTCCCTCATCATGAGAAATTATGGAGGACTTTGATAAGCCTGGCTTTGGTTTTGTTTCCATCTCTAAAGGCTGGTATGAACACAGGGTACTCTTATTGGTAATGTTTGATTACAGGCTAATCAAGAATTGAAGATGAGTCTTTCCTATTAAAGCAAAGATGAGTAAGGATGTCATGAATGATGAAGTCACTATTTGTCAAAATAATGGGAACTAGTGAAGACAAAGAATGCCAGAATTAATGAGACAAGAATGTGTTCTGGTGGGCAAAGGCAAGCCAATAGGGCTACAGCTTAATGTTAGGGAGAGGGGATGTAGCATGGTGACCAAATGGAGCAATAAGCATAAACATCAAAGCTTAACAACTATCATCACAAGGGACTTTCTGGTTTTTCTTGAGAGAAAATGACTTTATCACCTAGGACATACATTTTTCCCACCTTGGTTGGCACAGTTTAGGGATATGCCAAGGCTTCCTTTTTCCAGATGACAATTTTCTCTCTGCTGTTAAGTTGTTCATATAGAGTGTGTGAAATGTATGCTATTTATGTAGAGGAAAGTAGGAAGAATTGTGTGTTAAAGATACTTATCTCCCATCCTGTGCAGTAATTAGTAGACAGAAATACAGAGAAATGCATTGCAAAGGATTTTATCTTGGCAAATTTAATTCAACTTTTTAAAAATCAACTACAGTGACTTAAATATGCTACTGGTATTATCTTACAATTCTTAATAGCACTGCCATTCAAAACACTTTGCCTACAAACAATGTAAATCTATAATTTTGAATCACAGAGTAGAGAGAACTCTAGGCAAGCACTGAATAAAACTGTTTTAAATGAATATTCTCTAGCAGATTTCAGCTGAGTATTTTAATTCCTTCAACATGTATGAGTACATTTAGTACGGAAATGAAGCAAATGTTTAAGAAGTGATTATATAAGCTAGCTTCTCCTCCGCCTTTGTGTGGGGGGAACAAGCTGTCTCAAGGGCACAAAGATTTTTCACTCCCCCCACAATGCAAACTGGGGCTTTTTCCAAGACAAATTCTGGGCATGACATACCTTTAATGGGGAAGGAAGAGGTTTGGCATAGTTAGATACAGGTGTCAACTTGACAGTTTAGGGTTTGAAATCTGGTCACATTTGGGGAGAATTAGTCATTAAGCACAGAACACACTTGCAAAAGATTGTCTAGTGGATGGGGAAGTCCCAATTTATGGTGGATGGGATTAGTCTTTGAGCAGGTGAATAAGATGGAGTGAGCTGGTTGAGAAAATTAGCATCCATTGGTATACTTGGCCATACATGCTATTCTAACAAGTAAGGATTGTCCTTCTCTCAGTTTATATGGTGCAGTTAATTTCCTCCACTGTCTGGCTATGCTGAACAAGGAACAGACTATCATAAGCCATAATTAAGCTGTTTTGTGTTGGTTTTATCAGTAGTATGCTGTTACAAGGTTTTATTTGGGAAGTTTATAAATGTGTGTCACAGAAGCAATGATATGTCAACTTTCTTGTGCATCTTTAGGTAATTATCATCCTAAGTTTGTGGACATATAAAAAAAGATGAATTGTTCTTTGAACTTCCATGACACAGAAGATATATTATAATTCTATGTTTATGTATACATTTGTCTCATAAGAGAGCTCATGAAATTTTCTGGAGTGAATTCATGGAAGGATTACAGACACCCATTTAGAAGAAATATGTTCTGAAAATATATTTTTGTAACAATTTAATGGTGATCTCTGAGCCCTTAATTTTTTAAACTTTACTTATCTATCATGTGTGTGTGCATGTGTGTGTTTGTTTGTGTGTGTGTGTGTGTGTGTTTGTGTGGGTGGGTGTGGGTGTGTGTATGAGTATATCAGAAGACACTATGTGTCCTTATGGAGGACCAAGGATGACTTCAGGAATCATCCTAGATTGCTTTTACCTCCTTTTTGCTTCACTCTGGGATGCCTCTGCCCACTAGTGTCAGAAGTATAGGCCACCACACTTTCTACTTGGAATTTTTATGTGGGACCTGGTATCTGAACTCTGGAACTTCGAATTGCAAGGCAGTGTCTTAACCCCTGAGCCAACTCTCCAACCCAAGGTCCTTAATTTTTGAAGCCTCAAATTCAAATTGGAGAAGAAAGTGTTTAAAATCTTGCCAGGATAAATGCTTCTCCATCATACTGTGTGGTACTCTTTGTGTTGGGATGAGACAACACCCAAAGTCAAACAACTTGGAGAAAGTTCATTTATTCAGCTTATATTTCCAGGGGGGGAGATATAGTCTTTTATGGTAGAAAAGACATCACAGGCAGTGTGGGAATAATCTACTTCAAAGACTGTGATTGTCTTCCTACAGCAAAACACCACCTCACAAAGGTATTATGACCTTCCCAAAAATACGAACTTGTGGGAGGACACATTTCAAACCACGACATCCATACTCTGAAAGGCTTCTATGATAGTCTTTATAGTTCTGAGTAACAATAAGCTATATCCTTAGAGTAATTCCACTATTCTAAGGAGTAAGCATTTTATCAGTCTTTTACAATAATGACAATTTCCTAAATTGTACACTGTGTGAGGAAATAGCTGTTGAACAGACTCCGTCTCTCATTTGTCTCAAAACCATACTGCCATTTCCTTTCAGTTGCAAGTGTAGGAAGTGAGTAGGCTCCTTGCCACATTCTTCCTATTCCCCAGAAGATGGCTGGAAACTCAGATTAGCTTCTGCTCAAAGAGTTGCCAAGAGCTCGCTACACTGGAATTTTTCAGTGTTATGCAATTTCTTCAGTGGATATCTTGTATATAGTATATGCTACTAAGTGTGAATTTATTGAAATGTTGGTGAAGAGTTTGTTCTTGAGCTTGCAAGGACTCTGGGCTTTTAGAGATGGTTTGTCTGTGAAATATCCATGAATGAAAATGACCCCACATACATGCACATTACTACTCTGCATGTATCTGAACTATGCAGTCAAAAATGAAAGCTACAGAATACTGATTATAATGGACATATATTTGCCATAATTTTTGTTGAAATAAAAAAGTAACATAGAGAATTTGTCCACAGCTTCATTATATATGTAGTTAAATATGGTATTTGAAAGGAAATAAAATGATGTTGTTGAAAATGAAAACGGCTCCTGTGAATTTCCTTGAATGTCACTGCTTCAAATCTTCTGAATAAAATACAGCATTGGTCAATGTTCACAATAGAATATGATTCCTTTCAGGGGTGAAAAATCCATGATCCTGACACCTTATTAAACATGAATATCTTAAAAGTTCAATGCTCAGAAATACAATCATGTGTATTAATAGTGGTAATGAATTTAATCATGATATTTAAATGATTTGGGATAGCTTTAGCTATTATTAGTGGACCAGATTATTTGTTTTTCATAGGAAGACACAAAATTTGTTGAATACTACATTCCTCAAGTCCAACAAGTAATTGAGAGTAGCCTTGGGTCACCTTACTACCAAACTTATCTTTCTGATAACCTGATTCTGCTGAATTTTACTCTTGTTTATAAGTTTCCTGATGATTCATAATGATTATGACTGATTTTGGAAGTATCCTGACTTTATAAATTATGTAAATAATAAAAAGTATATTCATAATTGTATTTTTCTAAATGCCCCAATTCTTTACCTTTTTTCTTTTATTGTCTTCTCTCTTTCTTATCTGTCTCTTTCTTCCTCTTCTTTCTCTTTTTCTTTTCATATTTTTCTAATTAATATATTCTTTTATAATTTGATATATGCACATTTTTTCTAAGATAATCAGGTCATTTTTAACTTATTTGTAGTTTCTGTGAATCACATTTTTTCTGTTTGAAACATGGAGATAGGAAATTGATGTATTGAGTGGGAGTCTGAAAGCAATAGTTGGTAATACGCAAAGCCTGCAGCTCTGTTCATGTGGGTACATTTCCTCCTTTACAGGGAGGTATGTGGGCAAGTCTTTCACGCTCCCTTTTCATTTCATTACACTCCTCTGCAAAATTTTATTTATATCAATTGCTCTGGACAGCATCCCATATTGCATCCTTTGCTTAATGGAAGATCTTATCTGTCATTTATATTATTTTCTTAAGGTTCTGGGCCTATCTAAGAGAAAGGGACATTTATATTGACTTAATAAAATTCAGATGTTTACAGTATAGCTTTCCATGGTAAAACATCTTGTTTTCACTAAAATTTGATCAACAGTGTGTTATTTTAACCAAAGAAATTTAACATGTCCATTTTCTTGTAGGTATGTAAAAGAAAATTTTGGTTAATGGAGATTCCTATAGCTAGCAAGTACTATTATATATACATATATAGTTTGTATGTAATGTGTGTCTTTCTTTATGTATATACAAAGATATATGAAGAAGTACACACAGCAATGTATATTTATAGATATATGAATACATAATTTATATCCATGTACACATAGATGAATATGCATATATAATAATAATCTGGTGATAGAATTTATCATGCTATATATGCTTTTGTTCAAATAAAGCAAAAATGTTTTCTACAAATAAAGTAAATATAAGTTTATATTTCTATTATATTGTTACTGGCTTCATGTGACTTTTTTAATACTGCAGGGAAGTCCTTAGGTAAGTGAGGCTTAATATTTGTAATGTGGCAATTGGCAACCCATTAGTTTTCTTATTCATCACTGAAAGCTTTTTTTTCCCTTCTAATAGTTCTCTGTATAAAGGGATGGGACAGAAACAATGACTCAGAAAGTTAGCTGTGTTAAGAGAATTGTACAAAAATTAATGTTGTTTCTCTCATTTGCTTTCAATTTTCTGGGATTCTCTGGAGTTAGATAGTGTGGCTTCTATGGAGTTAGATAGTCTAAACTTAATAGTTTAAGAATAGGAATAACTCTAGAATGATTTTTAAAAAATCTATGCTTGAAGAAAAGGTCAAATAAAAATGTTCCTAAATATTATTCTACCTTCATGCCAATAACCTATCCCTTTCCTACTGCATCTCAAATATGAAAGTGAGAAAACATATATACATATAATTTATACATGCACATATGTATGTATATATTTAAATTTTATCATTTTAAGATCATGATATATATTATAGTATTATTTGGTATATATTATATTTTATATATTATATATTAAATTCTTCCAACTTGCATTCATGATCATTTGTTGGTGTCAAGGCTGAATAATTGAAATTTAGTTGTTATTTATGTTTTCACATACTGAAAAAGATTTTATTTATTCTAACCACAATAAAAAATTTCCAAGTTCCTGAAATTGATCAATTTCCAATGACTATAACTAAATGCACTTAATAAGCAAAGATTATAAGTCCAATGTATTCTAACTGCTTAGATATATAATGTTTTATGTCTTAAGTTAGCCATTGGATAATAAACAGAGCAAACTTAGTACAATGCATTTATCTAACTAAAATAATAATAAACAAATACCATAATATGTAGCTATACTTTTTCCAAGCTTATGCAATTTTCTAAATGGTGCATTACCCACGCACATGTGTGTGTGTGTGTATGCATCAGAAATGTTACATGCCATTTAGAAAATTGCATATATATATATATATATTCTATCACTGTTAACATATGACTTTTAAAAGATACTTTCAATTATTTTTACTGTTCAGAAAAGTAGTTGAGATAGTTAATCCTGGGTGTCAAATTGACCACACCTAGCATTAAGTAAGATCATCTGTCAGACTTCCTGAAGAGATTATCCAGATCAATACACTTACAATACAAAGACCAGCCCTAGATCTGATTAGAACCTCCCAGTAACAGACCAGTTAAAAGAACCATAGAATGAAAGAAGTGAGACTCCAGGAATCTTTCATTCTTCTGCCATCACCCACTAGCTTACTGGACTGAGCAGCTGAGCCTCCAAATGTTTGCAGTGACTTACCTTCTCTCCAGCTTCAGCCACCAGCCATATTGCCTTCACCATGAAAGACTGTTTCTCCCTCCATAAATTGAGTAAATCTCCCTTTCTCCCATTACTTGTTTTGAATACTTTCTCATAGCAAAAGCTAAGAGTAGCTATTACAGTAGTATTTTCTTAACTGCCCTGTGAAGAATTCAGAGGTTTTCCATATATTGCAAACTATCATTGAAACTATTCCTTCTTCATAAGGATATTTTCTTCATAAGGATGATTTTATGCAGTGTCATAGCATTTGTGTATAGTCCTTGTACAGAGGTTCTTCAATACAGTGTATATGATGGTTCCTCATAATAGCATTGCCATCACTCAACCACTGTTGAGCTCACAGTATGCTGAGTATCTGAGGAAAAACATTCAGTCTTCAGGGCATGAACTATGGCATTATTGTACAGATATATTCAGAACTCTCAAAATGGATATTCTTGTTTGTCCTAATTAGACAATTAGAATCAAGCTTTGGGAACATTTATAAAGAATTAGTAGTCAAGTTAAGCTTGAGAAAGTCTTCATGAGATTATCAAATTTATTGGGAAGGTCCATCTCATAACATGTGGGTCTAGTCTCTAGGCAGATGAATAATATAGAAAGAGTTGGTTAGGGAATTTAACATTCTCCAATATATTTGGCCAGACGTACTTGTCTATCAGGTATGACTATTTTCAAGGATGTGTTGCTTTAATATTTTAGATTATTCAAAGCAAGTCTCATCTCAAATAGGTAAACTTCACCAAGAAATTATATCAGCCTTCCTGGATATATTGGTTTATGCCTCTCAACAGACCCCTCATTATGATACTTTAAATCCTTATGTTTGGACTTTTTCTGGTTAACCTTCTTACCCATTTTTTCTCTTTTAGATAAAATCCATAAAACCGCAAATGATGAATTGGCAAAAACCATTAGTGGACTGTCCCAGTGATTCAAATGAGGACCCTTAACTGCTCAATCTCTCTTCACCCCCCTCTCAGCAGAAAGCAATCAATTCAGTAGTTGCCCCTCATCTCAGAGTAGTCATGGTTCTCATTAACTAAAGGAGAGAATGATAAAATAGTTTTTATTAGGCAGTTTTAGAAATAGAGTATCCAGATTGGGAAGGACCTTGTAGGTAATCCTCCACTGCTAGAATTATTCTAAGGGAACACACACTGCCAGTCTGTAGGAACTGGCTCCAATCCCTCATAGCAATAAGGTTGCTAACTTCCCCCAGCCCTCAGTTGAAAAAAGTATATAGCGATGAGCTCTTCAAATGCAGAAAGTTCAGTTCCTCAAAAAAAAAAAAAAAAATTTGAGCCATAGTAGAGCTATAGTATGAATGGACCAATCAGATATAGAACAGACAAAAGCCCCATCATATTTAAGGAAGCCAAAACTAATCAATAAGGAAAAGTCACTTTTCCTAGGCCTGCCTAATCTTATAAATACCCGACACCGATAACTATCAGAGAGCTTGCTTGCCCCTGGAAGGCTGTGTGTCCATGAGTTCCTTTTAACTCCTTTGCATCTCTAGACTCCGTGTCCATGACTTCTTTTCTTTTCCTCACCTAAAAAATCTTTCCTTAGTCCTTACTTCAAAAAAAGAAAAGATTGACTGAAAATTGAAAAATTATAGTTTTAAACTGTATCAAGCAATATAGGTAGTAATTATCCATGATACAATGATGGAGGAAAAGTAACATATTGTGAACTTCTTTTTGGATGAAAAGTATTTATTCATTATGCTAATTATTTGGACTCTATTATAGAATGCCACTGATCTGCTGAATCTAAATACCCGTCACAGAGATGCAAATAGGACAGAGTAGTTATACCCTTGATCAGTGAGGTGAGTTCTATCCCTAAGCAGCTTTTCAGGAGTCAGAGACATGTGGTGTCAAGAGGGCTTGCTTTGTCATGAAACATAATAAAATGAATCCAAGTTCTGGTACTAACTCACTAGAAGTTCTTGCACACATAACTTATAGAGAGCTTAGAGTTCTTAGTGCTTGAAAGAGACCAAATTCTCAACCACTTAGAGATTTTTACATTTTTTAAATGTGAAAGCCTAACTAGCAACTGTTCAAAGCTCTTCATTATCTTGTGCAATGCCATATATCCTGTGTGACTTGATGCAGAACCTTAAAATTTATTAAAAAAAAAAAAACCCTTGTGAGCTGAATTCTGAGCTCAGCCAGTAAGTTGCCACCACTTCTCAGGTTGCCCTGTGCATGTCTATACACTTCAGATTAGATCTATTCTTGCTATATAGAAGTTTAGGAATCTGGAGGGGGGGACCAGTGTACCTGTTAAGTTTGTATGTGTGGAAATAAAAAAAAAAGAAGAAAAAAAAAAATTTACGAATCTAAGCTTACTATTTTTCTTTTAAATCTTTCATTTAAGGGAATCAATGTGATTTCATATACAAGAGTTTCTGAAAATTACATCAAAAGGTCAATTGTAGTTTTGCAAAAAATTCCTGGAGTAACTAGGGGGCAGTACTACCAAGTAATAACTCAAAATCATCATTATTCATCAAGGTCTGAAAACCAGCAGAGACAGAAAAAGGCCCTGGAAGCAACCATAGAATTCATTAAACTGAGCATCATTTGCTTGCCACTTTCACAATGGATATAGAACACAATGCCTCATATTCCCAGCATTTTGTTGGTTCTACATCATCACCTTCAATTCTTTTTTTTTGCTTGTTAATGTGTATATGTAGTATACTGTGTTTGTGTATGTGTGTGTGTTCTCATGTATGTGAGTCCATGTTAGTGAATATGCACAGGTGCACGTGTGCCTATGTGAAGTGGTCTTAGATTGATGTTGGGAGTCATCCTTTGCCTTCCATAGTCCTCTTTGTGAAACAATGTTCCTAACTCAGAGTTCACATATAAGGCTAGTCTCGCTAGTCAGATTGCTCTGGGAATTTCTAGTCTCAGCATCCAAGGCTGGTTACAGGTGGGTTATAGTACCCATTCAGCATTCCATATGAGTTCTGGGGAACCCACTATGATTTCAATAGCTTGAAATTTAAGGCAAGGAGTTAGAAAAAAAACCAAAAATATATACACGATTCAGTTGATAAGTCTATTTGCTCAAGACCCCACTTGAGCAAACTAAGACAGAAATTCAGTAACTTTTAGCATGATTCACACACACACACACACACACACACACACACACACCACTTGTGTGGTAGTGTACTATTTGTGTGCTTGTGAGGCAAACTCTTTAACCCGTGAGTAATTTTCTCCAGACTACAGTTCTTATCCCTCCATAACTGCTATTCACTTTAACCTTACTGCAGGTTTTTTGATTACTAATTACTTTTCAGCAAGACTTTTTGTATTTTTTCAGTGATTCCTTTTCATACTTAATAGTAATAAAGTATTTCCTCTATGATGGTGCTCATTTGAAGATTGCTTTTGAAAATTTTAGATTTCTCCTCTGAGAACATGTGTGTTTGGGTATGTGTTTGTGTATTTGTATAGAATACAGTAAAGAACAATGAGAGCTTGGTCAATCAAATGAAAATTACTATATTTCAATCTTATTTTCATTATATGCAGTGGGATCTTTAGCAAACTGACTTATAAACCATAGTCTTGTATCTTTTTTTTTTCTTTTATAAATTAACTCATTCTTGCCTTACATTTTAAGCTCTTGAGTAATAGATAAGTTATATGTATAAAAGTTGACCTTAATGTTCTCAAACTTCAAGAAACTTTCATCTGTGAGTGTGTGTGCATATTTATGTATGTGTGTATATGTATATATATGCACACATGGAAAATTTTTGGTTTTCTCTACAATAATTTCTCAGTGTTTGTAGCAAATATATTCATGGTTAATTATAATTAAAAGCATAACTTTGATCAAATGTAAGGGAAAAGATAAATATATTCCACCAAAAGATAAGAAACATACATTATATATATGTATATATATATTATACACACATATATATCTGTGGTGAAGAAAAACAGAGCTAATGCATTTTTTTCTCATGTCCCCTTTCTTTATGGGTTTCCATGGGAATCTCTGCAAAACAACTGACTGCAAATAATTTTATGCTCTAACATAATCAGTTTCAATTAAAGACTGGTTTTCATCTGTTCCCTTGGCTCAGAAAAACTTAACATGAATTTATTGAAAGAGTGATATGTGCACAGATATGAAGAAGATCTATGAGAAGTTTGTAAAAGAAGCTGTTGACAGTGATTTTCTTTGGCATTCAGTAATTATGTAACACATGAAAATAGTAATAGGACAGCAGAGAAGACATTTATATTACCATGTTTGAGAAGACCAAAAAGGGGACACATTATCCACATTTGTTTAACATAAGTTTGATCAAAAGTATCCCAGGAGTGCCATTATTTTTGTGCTCAATCATGCAGAAGTACAAACAAAGATAATATAATGGCAAAGCTGATTTGTATAGACTTGTCTTGGCCTTAATGTGTAACAATACTTCTCTCTTTGGAATAATGCAGAACAATTCCAAATAACATTCTAGCAGAGGAGGGATGAAGTTAAAGTGACATTTTTGCTTCTTCAGATTTCTCAATTTACAGCATTCACTATACCAAGGTGTGACATTTGGAAACAGTATCCATCCCTTCACTGCAATCATCTCATCACCCTTAGCTTTTCCATGCATCCTATTCCATATATATATATGCTCTCCAGCTGCAACCCATTCTCAAATGTCCATTTTCAGCCCTGCACATCTGATAATGTTATATTAGATGAAATGGGAATTGTAGCTGTTTTATAGACAGTCAACCAATAAGTCATTCAGTATCTCAGTCAATGAATATGAACTTGATTTATACATTTACCTATGATTTATAATAGAAGATCAAAGTACAGAAAATTACAGGACTATTCTATTTTCTTCATTTATATGTGACCTAAATAATGGTGTTAATTATTATAATAGCTAAGAATGAAATAAAATAAGAAACATCACAAAGAATGGATCATATCAGCTATACTACTCTTGGAAATATTCCCAAAGGACACTGCATCCTAAATTAATTTCATATGTACAACCAGATTCATATTAGCCCTTTTCAGAATCGCAAAGAAATGGAACCAACCTAGATGTCCAGCATTTGATGAATAGTTGGTAAAAATTCTTATAATACTTACTAATGTAAAGGAACTCAAGATAGGGGAGGGTGGGAAGAAGATCCCAAAAGAGCAGAAACAAAAGAACATGGGCAAACAGTTTTAAAAGACATTTTTTTAATCATGAAAAATATGTATATTTAAAATTAGCAGCTGGACTCAAGTTTAGATGATCCTGATTTTGTTGGCAGCATCTACAGCATCATAATCAGGAGTCAGCTGAGCATAGATTTTCTTCTCTCCATCAGGCCTGATTAGTGTATCCACTTTGACCACATCAATGTCATAGAGCTTCTTTACAGTCTGTTTGATCTGGTATTTACTAGCTTTGACATCCACAATGAATACAAGTGTGTTGCTGTATTATATATCTTCTGCATGGCTGACTAGGTAGACAAGGGGAACTTGATGGCAAGTGGTCAAGCTTGTTTCACCTGGGGGTGCTCTTCTAAGGCTATTTGGGCTGCCTCCTAAGCCGTGGGGTTTTGGGCCACCTAAAGTTGGATGATGTGCGAATCTTCTTTTTGTGCCTGTGGATACCTTTCACTGCTTTATTGGCTTTCAAAGCCTTAACTTTGGCTTCAGCTTTGGTAGGGGCAGTAGCTTCCTTCTTCACTTTCTGCACCATCTTGGTGAAAAGGATAAAAAGTCTTTTACATAAGAAAAGTCTTAAAGGAGAAAGAACAAGAATAGGACATGGTAGGGTGTGGGGTTAGCCTCCAGGTAGCCAATCAACTGCTTACTATCCCCGAACATCTCCCCATCCCCAATAAAAGGGAACATGCCCAGCACTGTAAATCAGTCTAATCAGCAGTGGACAGGGTGAAAACTGACAGTGGACAGCACCAGATATCTCAGGACTAATCACAAATACCCTAGAGTAAATTTACATCCAAACATCTCTCTTTTTATCTTTAGATAAGAAAAGATCTCAACATCTAAACAAGAGACAGTGGCGTGCAATGGAAAAGCAGTGAAATAGACAATAGCATCCAACTAGAATTCAGAAACGCTCAACCCAAATCAAATGTTTTCTCATCCTAAGGCTGAGGGAATCTTGTGGGAGACCGGGCAGTTAGATCTTAAGATATGGGGATCAGGAAGTCCACCGCTGGCCAGGAGATTTCACTCAGGCAGGGTTACTGTATCAAGGAACTCACCAGTCCTGCACAGTGGCTGACATATCAACATTTCATCAAGGATTGTCGAGGCTCTCAGAAGAAATGTTTGCCTGCACTGGGAACTTTGCAGCCTGGGGCTGGACAGGTGAAGGGGAGTGCCCTTGTCAGTGGTTCTTATCCCTGAAGGGCCATTTGGTCTGGCACAGAAGCCTGAGCTCCAGAAGCAGACAAAGAGAAGGTGGAAAAGAAGTGGGATGGATTTGTGAAGGGAGACAAGTAGGAGACAGGAAGGAGGGAGCAAGAGAGAGGGAAGAAGGGCAAGGACATCTACTCATTATACTTGGAAAACTAGAAAAAAAAAAAAGAATAGGCCATGTAACTGAAATGAAGCAAAACATTAGAGATCTCATAGTTGGTAGTTTTTTTTTAGCTCTAAGCTAATCATAAGGATATTTTAAGGAGAAATTTGAGCTGAGATTTTAAAGTTACCAGAATATACTGTGATATATTGTAAACAATATTTAAAAAATATGTTGTGTACTATAAATACATTGCAATACTCATGATTTCATGGATTGAATGAAGATGGTTCCAATAGGTTCGTGTCTAACATCCTTTACTGTTGCTAATATTTATGAAGGTCAAGCCACCTTCAGTTCCTGTCACTTTGCTGGAGTAACGCATGTCACCAAGGGATGGGAGACTTGAAGTTTGGTGTCACAAATGGTTTTGCAATTTTCTCTTGCTCTGTCTGCTTTCATGATGACTGCAGCGAACTGAACTTCCTTCCAGTTTCTGGTTCCACGCCATGCCTTCTGCTATGAAATTCTCTCCACAATGGAATATATTGTTTTTTGAGCCATAAGACAAATAAATGTTCCTCATTCCCCTTAGGTTGTGTATAGTATTGTCCATACCAGCAAAAGAAAGGTATCTATGACACATGTGTGGCTTCACATGCTCATAAAGACACAATATTTTCATTTGTTCTCTCTTTCTGTTCTCAAGACAATCTTGTATTCTTCATATTACCCTTGATCTCTTAGATTCAAGTTATTTCTCCCAAGTGAAGTTTCAAAGACTCTAAGAATACAGTCATTCATCATTCCCCACCTAGAAGATCCATGTAGTAAAATTAAGCATAGACAAATTAATGTTTCATTTTGTTTTATTTAATCTAGTGCAAAATACTAGTATTATTACAAGAAATCAATTAAAATGTGATATTTTAAGTTCATTCTTATAGGAAGATTTCAAAATATAGAATAGTGAGCTTAGATTGAAATACTTAAATGTGGTGATCTTATTTTAAAAGATTAAAAATAGCCACCAGTGACTCATAGATGCTATATTGAAAAGTGCAGTTTTAGCAACGAAGGGCTCTGTCTCGGGAAGATGTTTGACAAAGAAAGCAACTCAATATGATTTTGGAGAAAAAAATAGTAGACAGAAAACAGGGACTTCTAGGCAGTAGCTATAAATTTGTAGTATTTGAATTATAATAAGAAATTAATATATGGTATCCAGCCCAAGATTAACATGTCATTGCCACAGAAGTCTCTCCTCATGTTCAAAGACAATGCCCTAAAGCTGTGGCATGAACGACAATATTGTTTAGTCTTCTTTGGGAAAGATGTGCAATATAGATAGAATTGTACCACTGGACTTCAGTTAGAAAATTGTGGATATGTGTTTTGAATTTTGCCAGAGGAATCACCTGTGGAATAGGTATAAATTAAAAATGCATTTCTAATAAAGCAAATTTTAACTGACACAAATAACTGACTAGCAGTAAGTAGAAAATAGTAGAATGGGAAAGAATTAACTTTGCAGAAGCTAAAGAATAGAATCCAGCTTCTTATGTCAAAATTATAATGACAGAAATGATAGAAAACAAGTAACATCTGCTTTATTGACATGGAATTTTGGAGGTATCATTATCAGATATTATTTAAAATTTAGATATATGACTTAATAAGAAGTGAAGGGAAGAAAAAGGAAGGAAAAGTTAAGGAGGGGAAGAGAAAGAAGAGGACTGGGGTAAGGATAGGGAAAAGACTAGAAAGAAAAAGACAAGGAAAGAAGGGAAGAGGAAAAGAAGGAAAGGAAGAGAAAGAGAAAGAAAGGAAGGGGAGAGAGGAAGGAAAGGAAGGGAATAAGGAAAAGGAACAGAGATGAGAGAGAAAGAGGGGGAGAGAAAAGGGAAAGGGAGGGAAACAAGAAGAGAATGAGGAAAGGAAGGGAGGAAAGTAAAGAAACGTCAAGGACGTTTGTTGACCACTGTTGTCCTAGAAGGACATGACAACCATCCCTGTGAACTCTTAGCAGCTACCATCACCCAGAGGAGATCTGGCCAAGATGGGGCTCATACTGCTTCCTTAGTAGGTGAGGAGTTTCCACCCTTACCAAAGACAGAGACTGTGGACAGATGTTAGAGAAGGGAGCTCACTTGGCTTATATTCTTGTTGAGGACGAATAGGTAGCTAACAGTTGCTGAAGAGCAAAAGCATTTTCTTCAGTGGAGTAACAGCTAGTAAACTGTCCATTCTCATGCAAGTAACCTTAATGAATCTCAATAGGTAACCAAGCTATGCATGTGTGGAATTTGTTCTTTGGTTTGTCCTTGGTATTTTGTCTGAGGTGAGCAGAAAGGCATTCATCTCATAGGAAAAGTTCATAGAACGTTATGAAAAATTGTAAAAAAGCAGAAAAAATGAAAGCTTTTCACATGGACATGTATGACAAACTTCCAATGAAGTCTCTTTCTGTAAAGAGACTGAGTATAAAGTGAAGACAGCAAGCACAGTCATGTTTTCAAAAAGTCTATAGAAAATAAGCAGAGATCTACAATTCAGTGGTAAGTACAAGTCTTCAATTCAGTCCCTAGTATTTAAGAAAAATACAACAACAACAAAAAAACAAACAAAAATAGAGCAATGATGCATCAATTGGGGGTGAGCATGACAGGCCAATAAAATTTTTTGAGAAGCTGGGAAAACAGCTTGGTCAATAAAGTGTTTCCTTAGAAGCACGGGAATCTGAATTCTATATCCAGCACCCATGATAAAGACAGGTCTCATGTTCAGATCTCTGGGGCTCACTGGTCAATTAATATAGCCTAATTGATGAGCCTCAAGTCCTTGTGAAAGACCTATCTACAGAAACAAAATGAAGGCTCCTAGAGATGAGAACCATCAAAAGGCAGTGACGTTACTATAGTGCTGTCTGCCTGGGACTGAAGAATGTAGGTGTCAGAGGTTTAGCAGTATTTGCACTAGAGTTTCTTGGTAGTAGTACTTGTCATATCTAATCATTTCTTATTCCTGTCTTCTTTCAAGAGAGAATCAGAATGATCCCACTAAAAAGACATGCAAATACAACTCAGATTCAATAGTTCAGAAACTGCAGCGATTCCTGTTATTTGAGGTAGACATACTTCATACTCAATGTATAGAAGCCATTCTACTGTTCACTTAGTCAACTAGGAATGAACAAGACTGAGCACAATTTTCCTACTCAGTTCCCACATTCTTTTATGAATCCTGCATTTTCCTCTTTTTTTACTACTTCAACAAATATTTACTTAGCTCGTGGGGCTAGGCAGCACCAGGAAACATAAAGAGATGCCTAGCATTTCTGCTCAGATTAAGTGCATACCACCTAGAAGGAATGGTTCTTTAATATAATGGATCCCAAAAATGTTTAAAATATTTTAAAAGTAAATTATCTCTTTGAAGTGCTCAGCATACGTAATATGGTTTTTTAAAATCTCTGGAAGCTACTAATTCATCTATGAAAATGAAGACCATAGCATAATGTATAGATATATACATTTACTTATGTTATTTTCTGCCAGCAAACCTGGTAATGATTATTTTTCCTCACCGGGACTGGAAAAATAAATGTAAAATTTAAGAACTATATAATTCACTAAAGATACCTACTTTTACCCACAACCCTTCTCCCATGAAATGTTTGGATTTTCTAAGTCAGAAGACTCTACAAATCCTGATAAAATTATTTAAGCAATAGGGGGCTGGAGATGTGACTCAGGGGTTAAGCCTGTGCGGTGGAAGGTCCTGAGTTCGGATCCCAGATCCCATGTACCAGGCAGAAGCGGGGGCGGCCTGCGCTTCTGGTCCTGGTAGGGCGGAGCCTGTGAATCCCGAGGCAGAAGGAGGTGGAGGCGTCCATGGTGGTTTATGAATTCGTCCATGGTTCTACACATACACAGACACACACACACAGACACACACACGCGCGCGCACATACACACGCACATGCGCACAGTTGAATAAATAATAATAATAATAATAAAATTTAAAAAAAATTATTTAAGCAATAGATATGGATTTAGAAATCATTCACACATGACATGTACTAAATGCATACCACTGTCACTTAAATGTACTATCTTGGGATTGTATATATATTTTTACTATGTGGTTGAAATGTTTTTATATGGAGACATCTCAGCTGATAAAATTCTTTATGGAATTTACATAAATAGAAAAACACTGGGGAAAATTTCTAGAAAACCAAATAATTCTTTTTAAAAATGCCTTTATTTACTAAAATTCAAACTCTAAGTATAATAGAACATTAAAGGAGTAAAGAAGTTACAACCAGTCTCAGAAAAGGACACTGGAGAAAAAAAAGTTCTTTAGAAGTAAGTACCTGTTGATTTTTCTAAGAGTTAAAATAGGTCAAGGAAACACACAACATGCACAAATTAACAGAAACACTTTACTCAATAATACATGAGGCATCAGACTGTTTCTTTCATAAGGAAGTTTAAATATCAGCACAAGAGTTACATACTGTTCATTACAGGCAGCAATAAGAGAACAACTTGCTAAGGATGTGCTCTTTACAGCTTTGTCTCAACTTGTCACAGGACCAAGATAACAACGTTCAAATTAAATGTATCTTCTGAAAACTAGAAACAATTTTCCTCAAGGTGTGTTTGGTATAAGTCTGTGCGTATGTATTTATGTGTGCATGTGCATGTGTATCTGTGCGTACATGTGAGTAATTATTGGGGTACATTGTATTTCATTAATAATTAAGCACTTATGGATGCAGACATTGGGAAGACAGGAGGTCCAAGCAACTTTGGAAGTGCTAAATGAAAGAGGGAAAATGGGTCATTGCCATTGTTGATTTTGGAAAATAGTTTTAAAAAATGTTTACATTTACATGAAAATTTTCCAATTACTTGAGAATGAATTCCAGTCTCTGTGAGTGATTAGAAGATACTTTGAACCTTTAAAAAACATGTCTTATTTGTGGCCATATGTGAAATTGATGTTCAAGTACATATAGAACAAAACTATCCTTACAATTCCCATTGTGAGACATACATTTCTTTATTTTCATTCCACTTCTTCAATATTTTCTTGCCTCATAAAGGGATACAAACGATTACACAACTTAATATCATCATAGAAAATATCTTTTGAACAAACAATGGACTTAGCATTGCTGCTTCAAAGATGTGTGTGCCATAGCACATAGTAGACTTGAGTCATTTCACTCTATGAAATTTTAAAACATATTTATAAGTGCTATAAATGTACAAAATATTGTAATTTGAAATTAAACAACAAAATTTGAGTCAATATATACTTCAGATCTATGTAAGTATGTTCCCTCCAAATTCCTTAATATGAAAAATATATTTGAATAGTTATTACCATGCTTCAGACATTATTTCAGGGATAATTGGAGGATATACCAGGAAAAGCTCTAGTTGTAGAAGTAAATAGCTACATGAGTTGATATTTGAAGAAATATGTTAAAATCAATAATACTAGATGGAGATACTGTTAATATGAAATATTTGCATGGTAATGAAAATTTCACCAGTTAATTTGAGGATTATTATTAGGATATTAGACTTTAGTAATGGGCATACCAAATTATATTTTATGAATTCATTAAGAAATAAGAGTGATGAGTTCTCACCAATCATGGAGGACATAGGGACTGGGAGATAGATGGTCACCATCTGACAAATGGGACACTGTCTCCTTCCCTGCCCCAGCCCCACTGCTGTGTCCTACTCCTATTCTTCCATCTACCTTTGAGTCTCCTCTTTTTGATTAAAGACAAAGTGTTTAAAAAAGACAACAAAGTAAAGTAAAAATATATTACAAGAAGTTTTATAGGCCAAGTCTTATTCCTGTCTTGTGGAAGTAAACATAAGTGCATTGGATTCACGGAGACAGAGAATAAAGAGGAATTTCTAACTATCCATAATAAAATTCCTTTACTTTTGGATATGAGTGTCTTTATTGGTCTGATTAGATCTATTAGAAAAATCTTCAGCTAGAATAAGGAAAGGTATGATGATTTACTGATGAGGGAAGCTGGAGATAAATTATTAAGCCAATCAGTAAAAAATAATTTTAATTGAAATTCAAATTTCAATTAATGTTCCTGGATTTTCTTAAAGCTATGAAATTGTAAGGTCTTTAGAATACTCTTAGTCATCTTGGTACATGGTCCTTTATGGGGTGTGAAGTGTCCTGTCCATTTACTGTGTTAAAATAACTCTAAGTTGTAGCACTCTTTGACAAGTTTCTATTATTTACCAATGCATAAGTGCTTTAGGTGCTGTGAATCTAGGTCCAGAAACTTTCTTATATTAGCCTCCTTCCTAAACCGTATATGGCTTCTCTAGCTCCTCCCCCGTCATCAAATACTGACTAGTATGCAAGTACTGAGGACATCTTTGTGATCCCTAATGCTTACTTTCTCTGTAACGCTGAGAAATTAGCCTCTCAGAATCATATTTTTTCACCTAAAAATGAATAATACTTACCTTGTAGAGTTCTTGAGAGGGTCAAATAAGATTATACCTCAAAGCACCTGGTACATAATAATTAAAATTGATAGTTGGTATTTGTAGCACAGGTTTAGTTTTCATTTCTGCTTTGTAAGAATGGATTTCTTATGCTAAGGAGGTGAAACAAAAATTGAACGTGCTTCTGAATGGAAGGATGGGATGACAGTGACTAGAAGGGTCACACAGACTGACAAGCTCCTGAAAGGATTCCTGAGAGGAAATGGAGTTTTGCAGTGGTAATATTCACAAAATTCAATTGCTCAATAAATACCAATTAAGAATATAATTTATGCAATATTTTCTCTTCATGTGTGAAATATCAAAGAAATAGAGACATGAAAGTCAAAGCAGGAATATTTGGAAAGAGGAAATGAACCAGGTGAAGGAGGGAGGAAGCAAGATAGGGTATATTAGTCCCAGTTGTCAATATGAGTCACCTGCAAGAAACATCTCTGAGCTTTCTGGTTAAGGATTTTCTCAGTTATGCTCATTGATGTCAGCTTACATTTAGCCCATCTCTAAAAGTTCCCATAATCTTTACCAGTTGAAATTTCTTAGTCATAAGTTCTTATAATATCCAAAGCATACTTAATTCCAGCACATAGTGAAGGGAACCATAAAAAGAAGGGGTACAACCAGAGAAAGGCTGAAACAGTACAATTCAAATAACACATGACTCAGCTCGATATATGGCATCTGGATCTCAGGATGGAATCATCTGGCCTTGATAGTTACAGGCATCCTTTTCAGTCACCTTTAGTACATATCATCTCTTCCTTGAAACTGACTTCACCTTTGGGGTGGAAATTCTATGGCTCTATCATCACCTATATCAAAAATTACTGTTATGAACAAGTGATATTAGTAAAAATGATAGAATTGTGGACTATCATGTAAAGAGTATTTATTCATTCATGTGTGTTTTGCTCAATGAGTGTGATAACAAGCTGCCTTCCAAATTCTTTTATTTATAGATATAGATTAGTGCTTGTCTCAGCCTTCATTGGAGAAGTATCTTTTTGCAATGGGCATAGGTTAATACAGAGATTCACCAATGTTCGATATACAGAGATTGTGTGACTGTGGAGTGCTACAAAACTTCCTTACATGGGGAATCACACACTCTCTAAGGCTCAGAGAACCTCATGAAAGGTTGGACAGAAAGAATGTATCAGCCACAAGGAAAGGGGCTCCTAAACAGTGTCTTTAAGCATGACAGGCCTTTGTAAATGTTACCTCACTGAAACTGTTGTTACCTAAAGAAGACCTGCCTAAGATTGGACTCTTCAATATTTCATCAAAAATGGAGGAAGGGATCATAAGTAAACGACCCCTACTTGAGGTGACAAATTACTCATGCTCTAGTAATAAAAAAACTTATGCTCATGGTCATGCATATAACCCTTACTAAACTCATGTCTCTCTCTTTCTTTCTTTCTTTCTTTCTCTCTCTCTCTCTTTCTCTCTCTCTCTCTCTCTCTCTCTCTCTCTCTCTCTCACACACACACACACACACACACTGTACAATGTTGGTGATAGATTACAAACTATGTATATAAACAGCTGTAGAGCATATAAACAGAAGAAAGACCAGTTCCATATTTAGAGCTTTGGCTTATTCAACTTCACCTGAAATATATTCACCTACAAATATATCAATTGTTATTTATATATCCTTCCTATATCATATATATACACAAAAGATTCCATACATCTGTATAGATATCATTGTTCCCTACATGTGTGATGTTTGTGTGTGTTTGTGTAGAAGAGGGTGCTTGAATGTCATCAGGAATCATTTTAGATTACTATTCTACCTTATTGCTTTGCTCTGGGCTTTCTCAGACTTTGCCTTCCAGGGTTAGAATTGCAGATTGCTGTCATCTCTACCTAATACTTCTGTGTGGGATCTAATACATGTCCTTTTGCTTGCTAAGCAAAGGTTTTAACCCATGGTCCATCTCCCCAGACTAAGAGAATATTCTCTCAGTTCCAGCAGATCATAGACAACAAAACACTTATGTTTGCTGAAAACATTTCTGATACAGAGACCATGGCATTCATGGTTTTGTACAACATTCATTCTTAATTTGTTTAACATAGGGGAAAATGTGCTTTATTTTTTTTATTTGTTCATATCCAACTAAAGAAATACTGCTATTGAATGTTCAAGGAGTCTAATACTTTGAATTTATTATTCTTTTATGACATTAAAAAACAGCTTTAGCTTTCAACCTGTAGAATATCTTATTTACAGATACAGAGTCTGACACTTAACTTCCAGATTTTATCCACACTAAAATCCCTCACTTGATGTCTTTAGAGGGATAATCTGCTGATGGTTGTGTTTACAAAATTGAAAATTCAAAGTAAATATTTGTCAACTAATGGCAGACACATCTAACAAATGTACTTGTTTCAAAATGATTTAGTCGGGGCTGGAGAGGTGGCTCAGGGGTTAAGCCTCCGCCTTGCAGGCGGAAGGTCCCGAGTTCGGATCCCAGATCCCACGTATAGACGCTAGGCGGAAGCGGGGGCGGCCTGCGCTTCTGGTCCTGGTAGGGCGGAGCCTGTGAATCCCGGGGCAGAAGGAGGTGGAGGCGTCCATGATGGTTCGTGAATTCGTCCGTGGTTCTACACATACACAGACACACACATACACACACACACACACAGACACAAGCGCGCGCACATACACACAGTTGAATAAATAATAATAATAATAAAAAAATTCAAAATGATTTAGTCATTTACATCAATGATTACACATCCAAAATGTGCTACTTAATCTTAATATAAGATATATGGCCAGTTGTAGGTTGGCTTCATTGGAAGACAATGCATGTGCATTCCACAATACTCCAGCATGGCTACTACATTGGTTCACACTTCTTCCCAGGGCACTTGCTGAAAGACTGGGCATGATGACTTCCTCATTCTAATTCAGTGTCTCAGACCTGAGAACATTTTGAATACTCTAGATGTCTATGCTTCATGGTCAGTTATATTGAGGAAATAATAAGGTAAATCATTCTTAATTAGGAGAATATCTGCATTTGATTAATTAGATCAATGTACCAAACATATTTGCATAATTCTGGGCACAGTGTAAACTTACTTGGCTTGAAAATATCTAATATGGCTTACTTCATAGCCAAATTCTCAATTGCTTTTTATGTGTATCTTTGGCAGGTTTAGCAACAGAGATAAACAATTCTGCTTTAGGTCTTAACAGCACATCTTTAAGCATGCTTAGAGAAGCCAGTTAGGAGTCCATGGAAGTAACTTTTACATTTATCTATCACACATTACTCGGTCCTGCAGAAATCAGAGCTCATTTATTTTCAAGTTTTTAATTTTCCCCTTGAAAAATAAATCATGATAATTCTGACACTATATGAATTTGAGTTTGTTCCCTTTCAGAGAGACAGTCCAGAAATCTTTCTTATTTTTTATTTATAGTTCCATTCTGCAAGCTGTTCTCATTCCCATGTTCCTCACCAACCATTAAATGCTCAGTTTCTCGATGTTCTTTCCAAAATATCTCTATCACTCACTAAATTATTAAACAATTTCCATTGAAACATCTTTCCTGAAGTCAGGAGAGCCCGAAGGGGCAGTGTTAGTCACAGTAAAGCACAAGTTCTTTTGTCCTTTGCCAAATTGCTTATTAATATGTTTTACTTAGTACAATATTGAAATTCCTCCAAAAATGAGATATTTAGAAGGATATTTTCCTGAGCCAAATTTTTAGAATGATCATTTTCTATTGTTTGAAAGCTTAATTTATAATCCATAATTTTAGGCCTGTTAAATAATCCTTCATGGGCATTCCTGACAGCCATTAAAGAGTTTTTTTTTTTTTTTTTGCTGTTGCTTTGAGCATTATAATACAGATAAAAATTAATCTCCAAACTTTATGTCAGCTCATGTATTTAAGAATTTTCTATATCAAATGAGAATTTGCTTTAATAGCTCATGGTTTCAAATATAGTTTGAAGTTATTACTCAAAGATTCTGTGTCTGTTTAAATGACACATAAATCTTCCTTAACTTTGAGTTTTTACTTTTACATTCTAGGATTAACAATAATGTAAATTAATTTTGAAAATGTGCTGAAAATTTTGCAACCATCTGTCAGAATATTTAAAATGAATACTCTTGGTCGTAGACAAGCTAGATGTGAGTATAGGAATGATATATAAACCACAAGGAATGGTGTATATAATCAAGTGAAAATTAAATAGAAAATATTTTAAAGAAAGTAGTGGGACGTCTTCCTCTGATTAAAGGTCCTTTCTCTTTCAGGTTAGTATGAAAGTATGAGAGTAGTATGAGAGTAAATTAACTTAAATATAAATTAAATTAACTTATAAATATATATAAATAAAATATAAATATAAAAAATAAAAAATTTTATAAACACTTTATCTAAATACATGTGTATAACTCGGGAAATTAATTTTTACTTAACAGCTTCCCATCCAAGCTAAAAATATGTACAATTTTAAAAGATTCATTCATTTTTGTAATCAATAATATTCAGAAAACTGTAGAGAAAGATGTGTTTCATTGGTTATCTGTATCTATGTAATGCATCTCCTGAAAATATAATACTTTAAAAATACTGTTTACCCTGGAGGAGGTGCTCGGGATCCCACTGGAGTGAGCTAGCCAGATCTGCATTCCCTGGCACCGTTCAACTGAAAGGAGAGAGTCATTGAATACCTGGTCCCAGCTGGTGGATCTGAAGAGAACTTGCTGACAAGTCACTTCAGACTTTCATTGGCAGAATGGGTGACCACTCAGCTGCCCTTAGGGCACTTACGTGGCAGTGACCTCTGCCATCATGGGCAAGGTGCTAGTCTCCATGGTGGGCCAGATCACAGGAGTTGCCAGTTTGAGCACCTGACTGCCACCTAGTGGCATGATTCTGCCCTTCCATAAGGTCTGTGCCCAGCTGACATCGCTGTTGGATACAAGAGCCTGGGAAATTACACAGTGGATTAAAAGTAGGTAGAAGCAGTTCAGAATGAGTCCCGAAGTCACTCTTGGTGTTCTATAGGGTCATGTAGTGACCTCTGATAAACACACACACACTAAAAAAAATCCTTTTGAAAACTAGCAACTCCAACTTCTTTTTTTCTAAATTGCATCTGTCTTGTGTTCTGTTCATATTTAGGTGCAGTTCAGTGGTAGAAAATTTTTCTTACGTGTGTAAAAACCTGGAATTGATCTCTGAAACAATATTGTTTTCCTCTCAGAAGATTATTTGTTTTTCTTAAATTGCCATAGAGATGAACCACTCCTCTCGGACAAGAATTGCTTTCATATAAATATTCATCCTAACAATCTTCAATGCATATTTTATTGCCGATTGCAAATAAGTAATTTCTGGAAGATGATTAAAAAATGGATGAAACTGGAAAACTGAGAGTCTACAGACATAAAAAGAAAAATGTTAGATGATCTCTCTTAAATGTGTACTTAACTAGGAAGGTCTAGACCTCTAACAGTTATCTAGAAAATGTGAGAGATACTAGTAAGTGGAGAAGGGGATGGTGGTAGATGGAGGAAGACTTAAATAAAGAAAAGTTATAAGGGGTAAGATGAAGAAGAGTGGAATGGGGACAGAGAATTAACGGGAGGAGGGGAGACATGAGGGAACAGAGTTGTAGAAGCAATGGGTGAGAAAAAGTATCACTAAGATTGAAATATACAGCCAGGCAAATAATCTACAGCACAAATCTATGAAATATGAAATTTTTAGGTTTATATAAAGCAATTATAAACACACTACTTGGAAAAGAGAGTTATGAAGATAAGGCACAGCAGAAGCTGATCCGAGAAGCTAATACCAGAAGCCATAGAGAAAAACAAAATTACCAGTACCAGATATGTGATATCTCATAATGAGCTGTTGGTGAGAAAGTTCTCAAAAGCCTTGATATCAATAAAGGTTTTGTCATTGCTCTTTCTTATCTACCAGAAGCTGACAGTAATGCCCAGTTGATGAAGTTATTATATACATTGATCACAAGACATGGATAAAAAGTAGAAATCAATCTGAAAGACACCACCTCACAGGACAACTTTCACAGACTAGAAAGTGCTATGTAAGTTGCCTGGAGAACACAAACAGCAGTCTTACCCAGCTATGAATGCTTCAGGCTATAGTGGCAACTGCTGTAGCAAGAGGCAACCATCAATGAAAAAATAACATGAATATTATGGGAATAATCAACTGTGCAATGACTGGATTTAAAGCTTTCTTTTCATCAAGGAACACACTCTCGACACTGTGAACTAGACCAAGAATTTGTGGAAGGTTAGGCCACAGGCCCTATGAAGGAACAATTTATGAAGTTCTAACAACAAAGATTTAATATCAAACTGTCTTCTAAACATTTATTATTGTACCTATATATAACAGAATTTGTCATAATTCAACCTAGAAGATTCCTTTTGCAATAGAAGGTGTTTCACAAAGAGAATCACAATTGATCAAAGTGAAGGAAGTAAGTGACTGAGAACTATTTAGTCCTACACAAGACATCCAAATCACCTTAATACAGAGCTCAAGGAGCATTGTGATGAGAATATGAGAGCTTGAAGGTGTGGCTAGTTGCTATCTTCTCTACAATATAGGGCTATTGTATTCAAGAACTCACTTCATCTATGTCTACTTCTGTGGGAATTGCACAAGATTTGGTCTATCAATATTTCATCATGGTAGGAGGAAAAAATCTCAAGAGGTACCATACTTTCCTGAGAGACTAATGAGGGTTAATAGTAGATGGTGAGGGAAGAGGAGTTGCTTTCCCCAAGAGTATACCTACTGATATCACTTTTACTCCAGCAGGATCCCAGGTATAGATCATTATCAGAAATCCAGATAAAGTCAGTTGTCCTCACACACAACAGGACATGAAAGCTGGAAGGAGAATGATCAGGAAAAAAGTCTTCAGGGGGAATAACAGAGATTAGAATTGGATAATAAGAGGTGAAAGTGATATGAATTCATTGCATTCATATATGTAACACTAACAGAATATAAACAAATCTACCAATCAGAAGATTTTTTTCTGATTTATTTTTCTTTAAAGGTTCTAAATTGTGGATTTAATGAGTATGGTTTATATCTTCTGTAACTAGTGCCATTTAGGAAGAAAATGTATTAGGTAAATGTAAATTTTAATAAATATAAAAAATTTAAAAATTTTAGAAACATAGAACCTGGTACTTAAACCTCTGGTTTCCAACTATGGATAATTTTTCATGTTTTTATTTTTCTTTCCTTATGTAGTTTTTAGGGAGATGGTCTTGATAAAAATGGTGTCTCATTCATCATTTATTTTTATTTTATAAAGAATCAATATACTTCATCATATAAAACAACTTATTTGAAATGTTTGATTTATAGAATAAATAAATGTACAAAATTTATACTAAAATTTAAAAGCAATTATTACTTGTATTTTTCACATATTAGGGAAACTGAAAAAGAAATCTTAAAAAAATGAACAATTTTGGGGTTCATCAAGATAACTAAATGGTTAAGTTGCCTACTTGCAAACCTGGGGACCTGAGTTCAATTGTTGGAATCCATATGATGAAAGGAGAGAGACTTTAAGACATTATCAAGTCATCCTGTGACCTCCACCCATACACCTTGATGTGTAAGTCCCCCCCTTTTTCTCTTTCTCTTCTTGCATATATCTCTCATAAAGAAATAAAATTAAAAAAACTACAAAATTGGCCATTATTCCAGATAGGTAAATCTGGATTTAGTAAAAACAAAACTATAAAGTCTAAGAAATTCTAATAATAAAGGGCATGAGCCTTCTTTTCCATATTCCTTTGTACAGGAATAGGACCATATGGAATGTACACAATGTGGTTCCAAATAAAAATACAGTTCCAAGCATTACAGTGCAGATATTTATTTCATCCTTTGAGAAGTTGTTTTTATTTCAAAATATTGAAGACTATCTGGAAAATATTGAAAAATATCTGGAAAGTTGGGTAAAATTTTCTGGATTAATGTGGATTATCACCTTTGCTCTTGGTTGCCCACAACAGCCTGATGGCTAGAAGCTACTGCTTTAAACTATACAGGTGTTGGTCACAGAATATGGAAGCATCAAGCTGTAGCTGATATGAAAACTTCCTTCTTATTGCCTCTCTTTATTAGTACCAGTAGTTACTTTGTAGGATATTGGGGGGACCTACATAGTCTTTCCTAGTTATTAATCATATGATTTACAATATAAGCAAGACTGACAAGGGGTTCCCATTTGAATCAAAATGACATGAATGAGAGCTAACCAAATATTTTCTGAGCAGAAGGAAGGCAGACTCCATAGGAGGGAACCTGTGCCTGTTACTATAACTGTGGATCAGAACTCAAGAGTGGAAAGATTGAGTCTTAGGAAGTACTATTATTCTGCTGAGTGTTATCAAACTGTTATCAAATTGCCTTCTAAATACGTATCTACCATTTATGAGGCAGCATTAATCTCCACCTTCATCAGACAAACATCTCTTGGTCATGGATGGAGTTTTATTTAGAGATCGCCACTTGTTAAAATACAGGGAATAAGTTACTGTGGACAGGAACATCAAAATCATCCCCACCCCAAGGTCCCAGGAAACTTCAATGAAGATGGAATGGAAAGAATGTATGAGCAAGATCATGGAAAAGATTGTGAAAAGACAAGGCCTTTTGGACATGACATGAACAAAATGTTGCTGTGTTTAAACACCTGCACAAGACTTGTCCTGCCAACATTTCAAACAACGTGATGCTGCCCGTATAGAGCATCTGGAGCCAAGGAGCAAAAAACCAAACACAATACAAAACATTATGTGTATTTGCCATGAAATCTTGTATATTACAACTATGTCATGTCCAGGAGGTAATACATGCCCCACCACCTTCCTACTTCAGGCTCTTACAATCTTACCACTCTCTCTTCTGTGATATTCCCTGAGTCTTGTGATGGGGGTGGATGAGGATTATATTTCGTGTTTACTGACATGTAGTCTGCAGACACTTATTTTCTGTATTTTGGCAACTCATATTTTTCAGTAATAAATATCTTCTGTTATACAATAAAGCTTCTAGTTTGAATGCTGAGTGCTCTTCTAATCCATGGGTATAAAAAGTCAGTTATTCCCTTGTGACCTATTTCCTTCACTTTCCAAGGTTCTTGGTCTAGTTTACAGTAACAAGAATGTATTTCAGCCTAAGAAGTAGGCCTTAAACCCAATAAAAAAGCTATTGGTTATCTCCTTGATAGTCATGCCACTATTATACTGGTTCTCACCTGTTGCCATGGTGATTTTCATTGAAAATGTCAGATCTCACAGGTTGATGAACTCTTTAATTTTTTCCCCCAGTAGCTTCTACAATATTCTTTGGTGCTGTGTAACATATTCAGCATGAGGAATCTTCAAAACCAGTTCCAGTTGGTATTTTTTTTATTATTGTTATTATTTATTTAACTGTGTGCATATGCGTGTGTATATGCGCTCGCATGTGTCTGTGTGTGTGTGTGTGTGTGTGTGTGTGTGTGTGTGTGTGTGTGTGTGTGTGTGTCTGTGTCTGTGTAGAACCACGGACGAATTCACGAACCACCATGGACGCCTCCACCTCCTTCTGCCCCGGGATTCACAGGCTCGGTCCTACCAGGACCAGAAGCGCAGGCCACTCCCGCTTCCACCTGGCATCTATACGTGGGATCTGGGATCCGAACTCAGGACCTTCTGCCTACAAGGCGGAGGCTTAACCCCTGAGCCACCTCTCCAGCCTCCAGTTGGTACTTTTTATCCATGTCTTATAATCCGTAAGTGTTGGATTTTCAGTAATAAGAATCTTTTTTTTTCACATTTTTTTATATTTTTAACTTTATTTGTGTGTGTGTGTGTATGTGTGTGTGTGAGTCAGAGGGCACTTGTGTGTCCCTGAGGAAGAACAAAGGTGATTTCAGGATCATCTTGTTTGCTTCTACCTCCTTTTTTTGTTTATCTCAGGAATTTCCCAGGTTCCCCCCACCAGGGTCAGAAGTGCAGGCAGCCTCCGTTTCTGCCTGGCATTTTTACACGGGAACTGGTATCCAAACTCAGGACCTTTTATTTGTGAAGCAGAATCAACTCCTGAACCATCTCTCTAGCCCAGTAATAGGATCTTACTATCATGGCATATATGTATACTTACACAAGGACTGCATGAGAACTGTCTTATCAACATGTCATCATAACATTGGAAAGATTTCAAGAAGCTCCATACTTCTTTGAGAGACTGGTAAATACTAATGCTGATGGGAAAGTAAAGGAAGGTGCTTTTTTCAATGATATATCCACTGATCTATGTTGCTTGCTAGAGAAGGAATAATTCAGACACAAGTCATCACAGACCAGTGAAACAGAGTGGGTTTCACAGGCCAAAACATTTGAAAATAGGAGGGAATCTGGCAGGGAAAATGGAGGGTAAAACAAAGAGGGATGGGATTTGGTACTAAGCATTGGTTGATAATTTTATAAAATTATAAAATTGTTTTCATGTATATAACATTAAAAATAAATTAGAAATACAAAGTAGATCTCAATTATATTGTAAAATCAAGTTTTTCATTTTCTTTGAATTATTTTCTTCCAAAGGACATGATTTTAATTAATTTAAACTTCTTCAGTCTTGCTGATTCCTATAATGTCAAAAGATAACAAGCATTCTCTTAAAATGAAGGTTTTCTTCCTCCACAAATATACAGCAAGTACTGAGCTGCAGCATTTCTTAACAGGAAAGAATAATCTCGTTTGTTCCTATAAATCATGACTTTTTCTCTCTTATGTGTATTTTCTATGATGGAGAAAGTGCCTTATTTTTCCCGTAAATTGATATTTTTTTCCTTTCAAACTTTCATATGTATACACATGAGAGAATTTATATATTGTGAAAAAGTGTGTAAATATGTTTATGTGTGTTCACAAGTGTTTGGGTACACACTAGTGTGTGTGTGTGTGTGTGTGTGTGTGTGTGTGTGTGTGTTCATGCATATTTGTAGAGAATTGAGGCTGATAGTCAAATCTTTCTTGATTCCTTTTCCATTTTATTCATTTCAGGTAGGATCCCTCCTCAGGCTCAGAGTTTATCTGTCTCATAGGCTTGATCTAGGAATTCCCTTCAGAAACTGGACTTATAAGTGGGCTGCTAAATATATCCAGCATTTTAATATGAACTCCATTCCTCTGATCTTTAGCAGTTTAACTGATAAAAGATCTCCTCAACATACATATAAGTTCATATAATTGCTTCCCATTTTGCTGAATATTTCCAAATCCATGTAATGTTCTTTGCTAATACAGGTGAAATATTTGAAAACAAAGTCATAGTATAAGATTAAAGGAAATACATTGTAAATTTTTAGCCGTTTTAAAGTTAGATTCTTTTTAATCTTTAAGATCATATTTTATAACCTTTTAAATTTATAATCAACCATGTGGCTGACTATATTTATGCATTTATAGAGCCATGCATATTGATTGTCAGGATTCTGAAATGAGTTTAGAGAGACTAGGTAAATGTGATTAGATCTGGATGCTTGATGCTATTCCCTGAAGAAGAGTTAAAATTTAATTTAATTATCAATTCTATTGAGAGACTTCAGAGTGATGAGGAAAGAATAAAGCCAAATTTCTCATAAATGAGCCTAAGGGGAAAATAAAATACCAAGAAGAGATTTTCTATGTTCCAAAATTAATAACAGAAAATTGTATTAATGTAACAATTACCATGGTGATTGTTTAACCAATTTATATTCTCCCTAAATATTAAAGTGAAGTTTTTGGTATGATTATTTATGTATACAATTTTATACAATCAACCTAAGTAAAAATTTGGAATCTCCAAATGAATTAAAATTCTTACTTGACTTACTGCATACCATTGCATATTGAGTTATCATATATTTTGCTTTTATGTTTTCTTTCTTTGTTTTTATTTTTAAACTATATCAATAATGAGTTCATCAGTTTTTGTGACTTGCTATATACCCCCTCATTACATCCCAACTTACCTGATCATCTATTCTCCCTTCCAGCACAATTTCCTCTCTCTCCTCCCACATCCACTTAGATGTGAGATCCACGGGATCCCAATTATCAAGGATGCCTGCACTAGTTAGTTCCTGAACACCTATTAGGGCATGAAGGACATGAAGGTGAGTAAACAACAGAGTATAAAAGATGCCGCTGTCTTTTGTCCATAGAGTCTTTCAGGCTAATGTTGTATCTCATGGGATCTTCACTGTTCCATGTCATGATGTCGATAGACTGAATCTTGTCTAGTGAAGTAGTTAATGTTGCACTGAGTGTTTATGTATGGAGCCCTAATATTTTGACAGAGAATACAATTATGATTTTTATTACATTTTATTTTGCATAGTTACACAAGTTCAATAGGTTCCCCCTTCTTCTCTCTCCCTTCTCCCTTCCCCATTGTTCTCCATTGCACTCTTTCCCCCTTCCAACTCTCCCCTCCTCTGTCTCACCCCTTTTTCTTCCTTCCTCCTCTCTTGCTGCTTCCTGCTTTCTCCCTCCCATTCTTCAGAGCATCTGAATTTCCCTCTGAGTTGTCCTCACTAGTGAGAGGTTAGGACTCAGTGGCATAGCTTGTGGACCCTAGTTGGGCTGCCTGCTATTTCTTATTTTAGACATTGTAGTGATGATTGCTTAATGAATATGGAGGAGCCAATATCAGGTGTGTATATGTTCAGTATTGTGAAGTCTTCCTGGTGAATTGTTCCTGTGACTAAAATGTAGTTATCCTTCTACATCTCTTATGATTTTCTTTGGTTTGAAGTGCACTTTATCAGATACCATAATTGTTACCCCTGCTTTTTTCCTTGTTCCATTAACTTAAAGTATTTTTGACTAGCCTTTTTTTTTTAGAACATGCCTATCTTTGTGGTGAGATGTGTTTCCTGAAGGCATCAGATGGATGGGTTCTGATTTCTAATCCATGTTTATAACCTGAATCTTTTGATTGGTAAATTAATTCCATTGACATTTATGGTTATAATGGAGAAATTGCTTTTGATTCCTGACATTCTTTTATGTTTATTGGCTTTACTAAGTGCATTATTTAGCTTGTAGGTTGTGATGGAGTTATACTTCCCTTCTATCCTCCTGGCTGTGGTTGTTCTTTTCTTCAAGTCTGAGTATCTTTTCTAGAATTTTGTGAAGGCCTGGTTTGGTGGTCATATATTAAAGTTGTCTTTATGGTGGAAAATTTTTCTTTCACTTTCCATCATGACTAATAGTTTTCATGGGTATATCATATCAGCCTGGGTTGATTATTTGTGCTCATTCAATACTTAAAATATGTCTCTGAAAGCTCTTCTGGCATTTACTATTTCCATTGAAAAATCATTTGTTATTTTAATAGTTTACCTTTAAATGTGAGTTGGTTTTTTTTCCCTCTTTGTCTTGCATGTGTAGTATTTTAACTATTATTTGCTCTGGCAAGTTTTTATTTTGGTTATATTTGTTGGGGTGCAATATGCCTCCTGTATTTGGATGGGCCTCTCTTTCTTCAGATATAGAAAGTTTTCCTTTATGATAATTTGCAAAATTTCCTTATGTGTGGTAATTTGGTTTTCTTGATTTGGTAGTCCATGAATATGAATGTTGGGCTTCTTCAAGGTTTCCGATAACTCTTGAATATTCCTCTCAATTGTCTTTTTGACTTTAACAATCTCTTCGATTGAACTGGTTAGTTCTTCTACTTTGTCTTCAAGATTTGTTATCATATTTTCTGCTTTGTGACTTCTGCTAATAAGACTGTTGTGTTCTAGGTTGAAAATAGATTGTCTTTGAATTTAATCTCTACTTGAAGTTGTTTTAACTGCTCTATGCCCATTTTTTGTTTCTTCAACTGCTTTTCTCACCTCACCTAAGTACCTGTTTAGTTCCTATTCAAATTGGTTGATGTGTTTATTTAACTCCTTCTGGATTTCTTTTATTGTTTTGATCATAGTAAAGATCAGGCTTTGAAAATTATTATCTCAGGTATAGATTTCTTGGCTATTTTCTGTGAATTTGTGCTGGCTGGATTCCATCATTATGGAGTTGATGCTTTTTGTATAGGATTTGTTGTCTTGGTTTTTGTTTCTCGTGGATTTTCACTGTGACCTGGACATTTCTGTTTTATCTATTATGTCCTTCTTGATATGTGTTTTGGGGTGATGTGAATTATTAGTAATAAACTTGAGTAGTGATTATTAGTGTTTGCCTTGGAGTTGGATGTGTCTGTCAGGTGTTACTTGGTGGTGTTTCCCAGATGAGGCTATTGGACTGTTGGTATATCAATGAAGGAGGGTTTAGTAAACAGGGATTGAAGATTAGTAAAGCAGTGCACGCACTTTTAGGTTTTACTTTCTTGGTAATGTGTGAGGGTAAATGGAAAAGTACCTGAAGTTGAATGGGTTTTTGGGTGGGCTATACTATTAAACTATGGGGACTAACAATTGAAAGGTAACAGGAAGGTAAAAAGGAAGGTAAAAAGGATTTTCTCTCATTTGATGGAATGATTTTAGAAGTCCTCAGTTATATGGTGTTGTTCCCCTAGCCTGCTGCTTGGGTTTTCTCTGGACTCTGTTGAATTTTTGAAAACTTTAAAGTTCTTTAATGATTATGGGGAGGGGAGAGAGAAAGAAAGCAGGAGGAGGAGAAGGAAGAAGAACATCATAGCAAGATGTGTAGGTATTTTGGTGTAGGTTGCTGGGTATGCAGACTGGCATGGGGGCCTCTGCAACCTTACCAGGAAGTGCACCAACACCACTACAACCCATAGTGGAAAGGGCCAATTGGCTAGTGGGATGTGCTGATCACCTGAGGACTGGGACATGGTCTTGAGGCCAATGTGATCTTGCCATAATGAGGAGCAAGCCCACTGCAATTCAGAGTGGAAAAGCAATTGTGATGTTTTTAAGGAAGCTAAATTCCCATTTCTAAAGAAGGCTATGACCAGTTGAATATTATAATTTTACTGTTATAAAATATATATCATTCACATGACAGTGAGGGTACTGTTTTCCCAACCAATGTTCTCCTTTTGAAGCTTTCCTAGGGATATGTCAAGACATTTTATAAGTTATATCATTTATTCATTTATGATATGATAGAAATGAACAAAATTGCAAGTCAGGAATATATATATAATTTTTCTGTATCACAATCAGTGATATCAGGTAGTTAAAGCAAAGGTAACAGTATCCATACTGTCAGCAAATAAGACGTAGATTCAATTCATATTCTACTTTTACCTTTTTTGTTATAAAATTTGTTATATTGAAACCAGAATCCATGAGTAAAAGCATTGCTTCCCTTCACCACTTCTCCATCATGTGAAGGGTGACTCTGTTGCAGACATTGTATCTTGTTATTCTAACAATGCAGAAGAACTTCCTAGCTGAATGAACTATTTTTTTAACTTCTGAAATATTTTATTCTAGGCTTTTCAAAAAGATTCATGATAGTGCTATTAATTCATTATATAAATTCCAGATAATTGGTTTAACTGAAAAACATGACATACTCACAGAATTCCTTTTCAAATCTTAGTGTGCCAAATATATTGTGTGCATCTTTCTATTTTATAACTGATATGATTTTATCTTCATTTTTGAATTTTGTTTATTATTTTTACTAATATATTACTAATATAGGTGCATGCATATCACAGCCTATGTGTGGAGGTCAGAGGACAATTGAAGACTGATGTCAAATGGGAGAAGGAGAGCTTCCTTGCTCAACCATTTACCCATGGGTGACTCATTCATACACCAATTGGCAATTGCTCAAATATCCCAAATGAAACCCATGAAAAAAACATGAAGTTCGGAAGGAGAATGGTTGAAAAATAGAATATGTTAAGTTGGACAGGTGATGGGTAGCAAAGAGCGAAAACATACAGATGTATTTTCTTTATATACAAAAGTGTCCAAGAAAAAAGGAAAGAATCATTTTTAAACAAAATCAAATGCTTAGAAGTCTAGGTTAGTAATTTAAACTAATGATGGCACACATGTAAGAGATGTTGAGGCTATTTGCACAAATACTGAATTATCTCCTATGAACATTGAAAGGAAAATTATAATTAAAGTCTCAGAGTGAACATAGGATCAAGGATGATTCAAATACTTAATGGCATGAAGCGATGATGGTCAACTATATTCATTTCCCTAAGAGCTATTACCAAACCTCCTATGGCCTCTCATAAAACTATCTTATTTGAATGTATGCTACCTAGACCTCATCCTTGTTACTAACTGACCTCTCTCAAGCTCATTCCTTCACAATCATTGAGTACTCTGGCCTCTGGCTTCCAAACTCTGCACTGTTAATTCCACTATCTTCCTGGACAATTTTAAATGTGTGGGAAAATAAACATCTATATTTTAACCTTAGACCACTATATCTTTCTAATCTAGAATTAATTTCTCTTCTTCTACACTGCAGCGACACTAAACTGTTCCATTAAGTAGGCTCACAGTATCTATTAAACTTCTGAAACTTAAACCTCTTCAACCCACTCTATAATTCCCAGATCCTTACATGCTTAGTCTAGCTTTATCCAGCTCCACATATGCTTATAAAATTTATTGGTCATTTTCCCCCAATCTATTTGTTAATTTAAAAATTTGGTTTACAATTGGGATGCAGCCAGGGGCAGTGCAGGAATAGCAAAACTGAAAACAATAACTAACCATAATTTAGAACACCAAAGACCCTACATTATTCACGTGGAACCAGAACAGCCAAATCTCTCACCATCCTAAATCTCAAGGAGCTTTGCAGAATTGAGGGCAGCAAGATTGTAAGAGTATAAAGATGGGGAGGACCAACAATATGCAAGATACTCCACACAAGTTAGGGATGTAGCAGCCAGGATTGGACTTTGCCTGACCTGCACAATGGCTAACTGTGGGAGTTGTCAGGGCTAAAGCCTGCTCTCTGGAGAATGACACATTAGCATCTAAAATGGGCAGTTATTAGGTAGATTCCTCCCTTAATGGCAGGAGAATTCCTTCCTCTAGGGGTTGAGTTTACTTCCTGTCTGGTTTTAGATCGCTTTTGTTCTTCTCAGAACTGGTGAGGTTAAAACTTATGGACTAGGTAACTCTGCTTTGAGACATTCATTGTCCATTCCCTTTTATCAACCAAGTGTCATGCCTGCTTTTAACTCTTACTGGAGACATCATGTCTGGTCCCACACAGCAAGTAAATGTCACTCCTGCCTTTTCTTTGTTAACTAGAATGTATATGTTTTATATAATGCTGTTAAGAATTTGGCACTGCTCTTCTTTGATTTTTTCCTATATTCACATATGCTACAATGAAATTGGCTTAGATCATAAAGGACATCCTAGGCTCCCTCTGACCTGATACCTGATCAATTCCTACCATTCCCACTTCTGTTTTCTGCAAGTAAGTTTGGGTTTATGCTGGATAGTGGGCCCAGACAAATGTGGCCCAAATGTGGGGCTCAGAACTAGGGGGACCAAATCAATTTCAAGATAAGGAACCCTTAGCTTGGCCATGGCATATAAGGTTTTCTGTTGTTTTAAAGTATAAGAGATTGTTTTGTTAGGCCTAGGGATTTAATCAGATGTTAAATGGAACAGGCATATGCAAACATAATGTTAAAACCAGAAAGATTAAAAGCAGTGTGAAACAATTGACTGGCTTTGTAGATTTAATTGCAAATTTGCATCTTTCTTTTACTGAAAGGAGCTAAATCCCAGAATTTGGTTTTATATAGATCAGAGAAAAATAAGTGGACAAGAACATGTTCTTCCTGAAATTTTTAAACTGTAGAAAAAATAAAGACTGATATAAAACCCTAATATCCTAGAATTAAATCAAATGCTCTTGAGATCTATAAAAAACTTCTAAAACTGTGGCTGTTGCAAGCTGTGGGTGCTAGGATCTCAGCTCAGGAACAAAGATGCAAAATATTTGGCCTATGAAAATGCAAATGACACTTTGGGGAATGCTGATTTCAGTGTCATTCTCCAGAGATCAGGCTTTAGGCCTCAGAACTCTCACAGCTAACAGGTCAAGGACCCCCCCCCCTCCCCAAAGTATACCTCCAATCACAGGGAGAAGGCTTCAGGATCCTTAGAGGCAAGGGATCAGACAGTCATAATACAATTCTCATACTGACAGGGAGCCCAAGAAGGGGTTGGACTAAGCCACTGAGTCCTGAACCCTCACTAGGTCGATGATTTAGAGGGAGGTTTGGTGCCCACATAAAGGGATCTCCAGGGGAAGGGAAGGATGAAGGGGGAGGCACTGGGAGAGGGGAAGGGAAGGAGAGGGTGTAAGGAAGGGAGGAAGGGAGTACAGTGCAATGGGAGTGGATGGGGGGGGAAAGGGCGGAGGGAAAGGACAGGATACCTGTTGAGCTTGTATGATCAAGAAAAAAATTAAATGTGGGAGAGAAAAGAGAATCTTAGAATAAAATACCACAAATAACTTGGAGTTCAGATTTTAAAAAATTTACATCTGGTAAATGGGATACTGACTCCCCCTCCCCACTGCTGTATCCTACTCCTATTCCATTCACCTTTGTATCTCCTCTTATATTAAGATCTTCATTTAAACAGTCTTTTATCTTTGGTTAGAAGGTGACCTTCCATACCATTCAGCAAGGAGCCAAGGGCTGTGCAGGAAAAGCAAAACTGAAAACAACAACAAACCGTAATTCAGAATACCAAAAACCCTACATTAAATCACTTGGTACCAGACCAGCCAAATCTTTCCCCATCCTAAAGCTCAGGGAACCTTGCAGAAGAGGGGGCAGCAAGATTGTAAGAGCCTAAAGACGGGGAGGATCAAAGATATGCAAGATACTCCAAACAAGTTAGGGCAGTAGCCATAATTGGACTTTGCATGATCTGCACAATGGCTGACATGTCAATGACCCCCCAAAGTCTATCATGGATCACAGGGGAGAAGGCTCCAAGCAGTAGGATCCTTAGAGGCAAGGGATTGAAACACATGATAAAGTTCCCATACTAAAGGGGACCCCAAGAAAGGGCTCTGTCCTTATCCCTTACTAACAGGGAGGACTCAGAGGGAGGTTTAGCATTCACAAAAAAGAATGCTTCAGGAGATGGGAGGGAGAAATGGGGAGTCACTGAGGAAAGGGGAGGAAGGGGAAAAGGAGCAGTGAGTCCAAGGGGGGACTGGAGAGGGGAGTAGGCAGGGAGAGAATGGAGGTACCTATTGAGCTTGTATGATTGGGAAAAAATGTGGGAGAAAATAATTGGTTTAATCCATTTATCACATGTTGCCTATTGACGGACCGATTTATTCTATTTCCCTCACAGTGTGTTTAGTCTCTATTTTACTCTCAAATATTTCGAATTTGGATGATAAATTGCATTATTGCCCATCTATGAAACAAAAATACATTTCTTGCCAGTCTTTTATAAACTGTGACTTCATTCAACTCTGGTATAACTGTTTTAAGTTAATAACCATGTGACTGTCATTTCTATACCTGGATCATGGAGTGTGCAATCAGGACCCTGTCCCACTTCGTAGAGAAACCATGCAAACCCCAGAACTTCCATCATCTCTGACCCTGATGCTGTCCACAGATGCTCTCAACACTTCCCTTATGATAGAACTTGAACGTTCCTTGAAGTCTCCTGCTTTACAAAGTGCACTATTCCCACAACAAATTTGTTCCTTACATTTTTAAGTTGACTAGTCTGACAGGCCCCAATTATCTACCCTTTTCTTTAAAAGTGAATAGGCATTTTTGTTCATTCTCTTTCCAACTCTTCTCTTTATCTGGGAATAGGTCAGGGCTTCTTCCCCGTGCAGTAATTCCTTTCATGTGTGCTCTGAGCACCATCCTTTCCAAAGTTAAAATACATTGCTCCCTCACTCATGCCTGATCCATGAATCATTAGCCTTTGCTAACTAGTCATACTGTTTTTATTCAAAAAAATGTATACAACTGAGTTCTTTGAATATTAAGACCAAACAACTTGTTTTTGACATATACTCCCTTCTGTTTGATGATGTTTGTAACTTTTTTTTATTTATTCAGTTGTGCGTGTGTGTGTATGTGTGTGTAGAACCACGGACGAATTCGGGAACCACCGTGGACCACCTCCACCTCCTCCTTGTTTACTCTGCCCAGGGATTCATAGGCTTCGCCCACCAGGACCAGAAATGCAGGCTGCCCCCGCTTCTGCCTGGCGTCTATATGTGGGGTCTAGGATCTGAACTCAGGACCTTCTGCCTGCAAGGCAGAAGCTTAACCCGAGCCACCTCTCCAGCCTTGATGTTTGTAACTTTTAAGTCAAGGGATTGAAGTGATCTATCAGTCCTTCCTCACTCACTGTCACATTCATTCATCTCTCAGTACTCTTCTTTCTGAGTTTGGCATGCTCCCAGCACAGCTTGCAATAGCTTCACATGTCCCACTTTTTGACGTCTTTAAAATATCTGCTTCTCCTTTTCTCTCACATTTTGACTTAACTCATCTAGGTTCACTGCATGCTTTTTGTCTTACTTCTTTCATATTCATGATCACCAGGAACCAACAATGACCCTGTCCATTCCCTCTTGTCATTGCCCCCAAGTACCTCATCAGAACTTAAGCTGATTGAGCAAATGCTAATTTTAATCATCTTCACACAGGTTATGAGCCAACATTAGAAGGTGTATCTATTACTGAAAGTATTAAGGTGCATCAGCAACTCATATTTGACCTATGTCCGTTCCAGAACACTTCTCTGCTCCTCAGGGTGACATGATGCTCATTTTGGCATACTTTGTCTACTAATGGCTAAGCCAAGACAGTATAATAACTTTATCCTATTGCAAATAAGAATGTTTTATCCCCAAATCCTTTTAACTTTTATTTTTAAGTTCATGTGCAGTTAATTAAGCCGTGTGTGTGTGTGTGTGTGTGTGCGCGCGCGCGTGTGTGTGTGACTTATGAGCATGGTTAACAATAAAATACCTTTGGAGACATTTGTTTGATTGAAAAATTAAGAGCCCAGTGACAAAAGTAATGATATGATATTGAGACTACTAGGAATACTTAAACATCTTAGGAGAACTAGGTGCTAGTTTTGTTTATTTTTTTATGTAATATAGTTCATATGGGGAATGTCTTGAACACAAGTATTAGGATAAAGAGATCCTGCTGTAACATCGAATTTCTTTTATAAGTTAAAAAAACACAATGATGCACAAAACATGGATATTTGTTTTAACACAATTATGACTTCAGTAAAATGATTAACATATCAATGAATACTGAAAAAATGTTGTCTGAATGGGAATCACCAAGGGAAGATTTGTGTATACACTCTGCTTGCATTTATCTTCACTACTTTGAAGTTTACATATCCCAGGATCCACATATTTAGCTCAAGCATTATAACTTGCAAGATAAATTTCTCCAAAATATGTAGCTATCAAATGGTAAGTGAGTATATTTGACATTGTCTTTCTCTGGATATAGAGAAATAAACATTTCTCATAAACAATTATTATATCACTTATACTGTCTCATAAAAATACCAAGGTGAAGAAAGCATTCATTTTAATTTAGGACCTAATAAACTTTGCTTTTTTAAGCTCTGAACTATTTTTCAAATATTACTAAAAAAAATGCCTCTATTTATCTTACCTTCTTGGCACTGGAACATTGAAAAAACATAAATCATTTGAGAACTAAAATAACAACCACAGCTTAACAGAAACTCAAGGAAATAACAGAATTGTCTTAAAGACCAATGCATACAATCTCTATGAGACTGAATGGACAAGAAGTAAAAACAGCTTCCTTTAGCAAACCTGAGTTACTGGAAGACCTGTCCTACATAGGTGCGGAAGGTTTGCTCTGCTATGAATAAAAACAGAATCATTGTATTTCACAAATCTTTGGAGATTAGATTCTGAGTGGACTTTTAAAAGTAACTGAAGGTAAAGACATTGTCTGATAAAAAGATAACACAAGAATTAACAATAAACTAGGAAATCCTTTAATATCTTTAGCAACTGTAAGTTGTGTCTTGTTTTTGGCAGAATTTTGGAGGACTTGTAATGATCTAAATTTTCTTTTTCTGTTTTAAGGTATTTAATAGAAAAGAATCAATGAGAATTCAATAACCCATAAGAAAAATATGAAGTATAAATATAAATATGAAGTATATAGACAAAACATATATGACAACATGCTACATATTTTATTAATGTCCTGAAAAACTGTGTTTTTTTACACTGGATGCTACAAGCTGGCAAAATATTAGGCAATTATAGAAAGTCAGCTTCTTTCCAGTAATTTCAGAAGGTTTCCAAGAGGGATTTATCTTTTCATCTCTTTTTGGCCCTATTTTACTATATTCTTTTATTCTTCATTTTGATCCTTTTTGTCCTTTTTTCATCTATACTTCAGATTTGACCAGAAGAATTATATATATATTATATTTATCTATACCTTAGATTTGACCCTCCTCTCTTATGTAGGTTCCAAGGTTTACTATCTAAGCCATCATCTATCCTTTTTAGCAAGACTGAAACAAATCACAAAATATTAATCAGATTTAAAGATAATAGGAACATTGTTAAATATTTGTGCATAATAATTTTTATAAGAGAAAATAAAGACAAAAAATTCACTAAAGTTCCACCACACATTTTCTATCTGGGTTATTTATCTCCTTGGTGTTAATTTTTTCAGTTCTTTGTGCATGCTGGATATTAGATTTCTATCAGGTATGTGTTTGGTGAAAATTTTCTCTCATTCTGTCTTTTTGCTCAGTTTACAAACTCTTTAGCTAAACAGAAGTTCTTTAATTTCACAAGACTCCATTTGTTGAATGTTGGTTCTAGTGCCTATGTATGCCACTGAGTCCTGAACTCTTATTAGTGTAGACTACTTGGAGGGAAATTCAACGCCCAAATAAACAGATGTTCTAAGTCAGGAAGGAAGCAGGAAGGAAACCAAGACAGAAGAAGGATGGAAAGGAGGTTTAAGAGAGAGAAGGAGGGGGGAGTGTGGGATGAGAGGATAGCACAGGGGAAGGGGGGCGGGAGGAGGAAGGAGAGTGGTAACTATTGAGCTTGTATAACTAGATGAAAAATAATAATGAAATTTTAAAAATAAAGTGCATATATTACATACCACTTTTAAAATTATTTATATTCGAAAGAGAAAATTAAAACGACTGCACAGAAAGAGAGAGAGAGAGAAAGCACGACCCTTCTATGGCACACAGATAGAGGTTAGAGGATAAATTTTCAGAAGTTAGTTCCCTCCTTCAACCACCTAGATTTCTGGAAATAGAACTGGGGAGGAAAGTTTTGCTACCAGGTATTCTCCCTATTGAGGTTATCACTGTGTCTCCTGTTTCTTTCAATTAAAATCAACCTAAATATTTTATATCTTTTTGACTAAATTACCTCTGAGTAGTATTATAATTCACAATGACAGTTACATATTTTTGATATTTTGAAATTATCTGTAATTTATTTTCAAATTATATTGATTAAAATTCAAATAGTTCAAAATCAATGTAATAATCCATGAAGTTTCAACCCAATTAAAAAAAATCCAAATCACATTTTAAGTATTATAGGTTAAAGTAAAGATTATATTTAACTACTAATGCTGTATATCTTTCTTTTTTTAACATTTTTTATTACATTTCCACTCATAAAAACTTAATAGGTATACCGGTTTCCTCCCTCCCTCCTCCTCTCCCCAAACTCCCTGCTCCACCTCCCATCACCCCTCCATCCCCATGCCCCAGTGCCTCCTGCCCCAATTCCCAGAGAGTCCTTTAATATGCATCCCTGACTCTCCTCTAGGCCCTCCTCTCCGATGACATACAAGGACCCAGTGGCATTTCCCTGAACCCTTTCCCATGTTCCCCTTAAGCATAGGAACACTACTGTGGCTGTCATTCCCTCGCCTACAAGGATCTTGGTGCCTTTAGCAGATGCTAGACTTTGTGAGGTCAATAGTGTGTTGGACATTGTGCAGGGTATGCAAAGTCCAATTATGATTGCTTCGGCCCTAACTTGTGTGGAGTATCTTGCAAATCATTGCTACTCCCATCCATTTGCTCTTACAATCTTACCACCCCCTCTTCCACAAATGTCCCTGAGCTTCAAGATGGGGAGAGATTAGTCTAGCCTAGTTCTAGGTGGCTGATATAGAGTCTCTGAAGTTCTGGATTAAGGTTTGTTAATTTTCTTTTGCAGTTTTGCTGCTCCTGCAATGCCCTTCACTCCATCCTGCTGGGCATTGTATGTCACCCCTTGCAGTCCTTGATGGAGGCCTACTTTCTCTACTGTAACATGGTCACTTCTCTCCTTGTTTCTGGTGTGGCCCTCCAACCCCATCCCTCCTGTTCATAATCCTTGCAATTACTGTAGGTAATACATAGATTTACCTATGAGTGTCTCAAGGTGGGCTGGGTGGGTTTGGTACTAGGAATCACCTATTACGGAGTACATACGGTGCTTAATTTTCTGGGTTTGGGATACTTCACTTAATATAATTGTTTCTAATGACATCCATTTCCCAGCAAATTCCAGTAATTCATCATTTTTTTTATGGCTGAGTAGTACTCCATTGTATAGATGTACCATAGTTTCCTTATCCACTCGTCAACTGTTGGACATTTGGGTTGATTCCATGACTTTGCTATTGTAAACAGTGTTGCTATGAACATGGTCGTGCTTGTGCTATCGAGGTGAACCTCTGCTGTATGTGGGGTTATTCCCAAAAGTGGAATAGCAGGGTCATATGGCATTTCAATCTTTAGTTTCTTTAAGAATCTCCAGACGGCTCGCCAGAGTGGCTATATGAGCCTGCATTCCCACCAGCAATGTAGGAGAGTTCCCCTCTCTCCACATCCTCTCCAGCATTTGTTGTTGTTTGTATTGTGGATTTTTGCCATCCTGACCGGGGTGAGATGATATCTCAGGGAAGTTTTGATTTGCATTTCCCTGGTGGCTAAAGAAGTGGAGCATTTTTTAAGATATTTGTTAGACATTTTAATTTCATCCCTGGTAAATTTTCTTTTAAGTTCCAGGGCCCATTTTTTAATTGGGCCATTGGTTTCCTTGGTGTTTAGTTTTCTAAGTTCTTTGTGCACTCTGGACAGTAGAGCTCTATCAGATGTGTGGTTAGTGAAGATTTTCTCCCATTCTGTGGGTTGCCTTTTAGCTCATGTTCCAATCTCTTTATCTGAACAGAAGCTCTTTAATTTCACAAGATCCCAAATCTTGAGAGTTGGTAGCTGTGACTGTGCCATTGAATGTCTGTTTAGAAAATGTTGGCCTAGCCCAGTCAGCTCGAGGGAGTTCCCTATTCTTTCAACTATGGTTTTTATAGTCTCTGGCCTTAAATCAAGGTCCTTGATCCATTTGGAATTAAGTCTTGTACATGGTGACAAGTACGGGTCCAGCTGTAATCTTCTGCATGTGGAGATCCAGTTTTGCCAGCACCATTTGTTGGAGATGCTGTTTTTTTTTTCCATTGGATTCTTTGGGCCCCTTTGTCAAAGACCAAATGGCTGTAATTTTGTGGGCTTATATCTGGGTCTTCAATCCTTATCCATTGATCTGTATGTCTATTTTGGAGCCAGTACCAGACTCTTCTTACAACTATGGATTAGTAGTATAGACTAAGGTTTGGTATGGTGATTCCTCCAGCAGTGTTTTTGTTACTCAGGATTGTCTTTGCTATCCTGGGTCTTTTGTGCCCCCGTATGAATTTTGAGATTGTTTGGTCAACTTCTTTAAAGAATTGCTTTGGGATTTTAATTGGTATAGCATTGAATTTGTATATTGTCTTTGGTAGGATAGTCATTTTTACGAAGTTGATTCTGCCAATCCAGGAACATGGGAGGTCTTTCCACCTTCTGGTGTCTTCTGCTATTTCTTTTTTAGGGTTTTGAAGTTTTTATTGTAAAGGTCTTTTACCTCCTTGGTTAGGTTTATACCAAGGTATTTCATTTTTTTAGGGGCTATAGTAAATGGGATTGTTTCTCTCAAGGCTTTTTCACTTCTTTCATTCTGGGCATATAGGAAGACCTCTGATTTTTGCACATTTATTTTGTATCCTGCCACCTTGCTGAACTTCTCAATTAGTTCCAGGAGCTTCCTGGTGGAGTTTTTGGGATCGCTCAGGTATAAGATCATGTCATCTGCAAAGAGGGATAGCTTGACTTCTTCCTTGTCGATTTGAATCCCTTTTATGTCCTTTTCTTGTCTTATGGCTTCGGCTAAGACTTCAAGTACAATACTGAATAGAAGTGGTGAGAGTGGACAGCCTTGTCTAATTCCTGATCGAAGCATAATCCTTGCTGTGGGCTTGTTATATATATCTTTTATTATATTGATAAAGGTTCCTTTCATTCCTACTGTCTCTAGCGTTTTGATCATAAATCCACGGATGAATTCGGGAATCACCATGGACGCCTCTACCTCGTTCTTGTTACTCTGCCCTGGGATTCACAGGCTTGGTCCTACCAGGACTGGAAATGCAGGCTGCTCCCGCTTCCGCCTGGCGTCTATACTTGGGGTCTAGGATCAGAACTCAGGACCTTCCGCCTGGAAGGCAGAGGCGTAACCCCTGAGCCACCTCTCCAGCCCCAGAAGGAGGGTACCTCTTGAGCTTGTATAACTAGGCAAAAAAAATGAAATAATTAAAAAAAAGCTTATCAATTCAAAAAAAACCAATTAAACAAACAGTGAACCAGAGAGATTAAAACAGCTGATATAAGTCTCATGCCTAGTTAGCCTAAATGGATCCACTGAAGTTGTGACTCCAAACATTGGAATTGTCCAATGTTAAGAATATTTTTCAAGCCATTGTATTGATTCATTAAAAAAAAAGTATTCATGTGTTTTGACTCTCCAAAATCCTGCTAAATTATGTTTTAACAATCATGCATACAAAAATCAATATATACTATGTGGAAATGGTATATTAGTATAGGACAAAAAGTCACTTAGCAAATTTGGAAGACTTATAGGACAAAAGAAAATTGTTTATGATTGAATTGAAAGTATATTCACAAACAGAAATGAAATTAATTTTTCACCAATTACATTTATTTTAAGTAATCATTGGAAAACTATTTCCTCAACTTGAATTAAGTATGGGATATTGCCTCTGACAATTGAGATTTTTGGTGTGTGTTTGTGTGTGTGTGTGTGTGTGTGTGTGTGTGTGTGTGTGAGAAACTATGCACATGTGTGTGTGTGCTTGTGAATCCCAGGGTTGATGTTAGTATTCAGTGATAGTTTTCAAATTTATTGAGGCAAAACATTTCACTGAATCCAATCAGCTTTCCCAGAAAATACTTTTTTTCTGGCCCTTGATATTATAGGCGTACAATAAGAACCATCTCCCCAATGCTACTGTTGGGAAGGTCATTGTACCTTTAGGAAGTGGAGGAAGGCACATCACAGGGGTGAGCCTTGCAGCTGGTTATCACTATCCTGCTTAAATTAGTTAGTCTGCTCTTGTAGTTTGCATTTCTTAGTCTCCATGATAGATGTGACCTATATGCTGCCTCCACTTTCTGCCAGCCAGCCATGTCTTTTCTACCGTAAAGACTATTCCTCCTGTCTAGAACAATAAACTCAATAAAGCTCCCTTTTCTCTTCTTAACTTTCTTGACTCTGGGTGGTGTCTCACAGTAACAGGTATACTAGCATTGTCCTGTTTCATTTGAAGAAATATAGAGTTTTTTTAGTGTTTTTTTTTTCTTTTTTTCTTTACTAAATAAAATTCACTCTGAGTTTGGGTTATATTTGGTTCCTAGACTACCTTAGAACACTATCCAATTTTTATTATTCTATTTTTGCTGCTTGAATTCATGAGTATTGATAGTAAGCAATGCCTATGAGTTTCCAAAATACACTGTGTTTAAGGGAACAAATGTTTTGCATTAGGTCACTGAGATGTTATGTACATGCATGTGTGGTCTTATTTCTTCCTTTCTCTATCTCCTACCTGCATACCTAAGCATTATTCCTAAGAAATTATAGGCCCATAGCACTTAAATCCAAACAGTATCTGATTTTGGGTGTGGTATTGAATGGTGTTTTCCTCTGAATAATCAGCTGTCATTTTTTGACACTAGTAAGAAAATGGTTGCTGAATGTTGATCTTTAATAGGGTGACAAGGAGCTAGCATCCACATGCCCTCACAAGTGTCCACCCAGGAGCCTTCAGGGCCTTGAGGTCTGGGAGGGCCATAGGGTTTATTGGCTGAAGCATGATAATTGTGGGTATGTTATTTATGTAGCCTTGGGGAAGCATCGATCATACAGGAGGATGGGGTTTCTGGTTATGTAGGCTGCTTTTCAGTCATCTCTGCTCACCCCTAGTCTTATAAGTAAGCCCAATAACCTCTAGTTTATCAAGCTGGACATTTACCCAGTGGTTACTGTGGTCTGTTCTCCAATTCCTATTTGGAACAGTTGTTTGGCATCTCCCTAGGAAAAGTATCCAGCAACAGGTATTATGTCCCATATTTTGCAACTCAATTGTTTAATTATTGATCATCCAGATTTTTTTTAAGTTTTGAGAGAGTTTACTTAACAGCATCTGCAGTTTGGGAGGGCATGACTATGAAAAGACACTGGCATGACTCATCCATACATTTCACACCTTCAACTCCTTCAATATCCAATATTTCTAGCACCAGGTCTTCTGTAACTGTGCAAAGATGATAAATGTGTAGATATCTAATATGTGAATAATTTATGTTTTACAGTCTCAATAGGTATATGTACATTTAGATATATAAGAGTAAATGAAGAGACAAGTACTAGAGTTTTAAGTTTTTGAAGGATAAAAAATGTAGACAAACACAAAGCAAGAAATTTTAAGATAAAACAAAATAACTTAAAAATATAAATAAACTGCAAAAGGTGGTGATCCTGTCTTGTCTTTCTTTTTTATAAGATTTCAATTATGCTAAAATCTAGGGATGGGGGCTGGTTCAGGGGTTAAGCCTCCACCTTGCAGGTGGAAGGTCCTGAGTTCAGATCCCAGATCCCATGTATAGACGCCAGGTGGAAGCGGGGGCGGCCTGCGCTTCTGGTCCTAGTAGGGCGGAGCCTGTGAATCCCGGGGCAGGAGGTGGAGGCGCCCATGGTGGTTCGTGAATTCGTCCGTGGTTCTACACATACACAGACACACACACAGACACACGCGCACGCACATACACACGCATATGCACACAGTTGAATAAATAATAATAATAATAAAATAATAAAAAAATAAATAAATCTAGGGATGGATACTCAACTAAATTAGGTCTTGTCAAGAGTGTATGTGTATGTGTGTGTGTGTCTGTGTCTGTGTGTCTGTGTGTGTATTTGTGTATATATATTTATGTCTGTGTATGTGTGTATCTACATGTATACATGTGTGTATATGTATTTATGTCTGTATATGTATGTGTGTTTGTGATGAGAAAGAGGAGAGAGAGATTATTTTTAAAAATGAAAATATTCTGTGAACCAAGTATATAAAATTTTGACATCCTATGATTACATATATATTATAAAGGATTGTGAAATTGAATTCACCAGATTATCCCACAAGGAAATTGAAGACATACAAAAGCAAAATATTAGATGGAATGTTGAAATAGTAGTTGAACAACTGAGTTGTTTAAAACTAGCTTGGTTTTATTTTTATTTATTTTTTATTTTATTTTGCAGTATCTCTGTTTGTCTCTGTGTCTCTGTGTCTCTGTGTCTCTGTGTCTGTGTCTGCCTCTGCCTCTCTCTGTCTCTCTTTCTCTGTGCCTGGGGAGATTCAGTGATGGTTATGGAAATCATCTTGGATTGTGCTACCTTCTCTGCTTTGCTCTGGCATTTCTCAAAGAGTTTCCCATAGGTTACTGCCATTTCTGCCTGGCATTTTTGGTAGGTTCCAGGATCAGAACTCAGGACCTTCTTGTGAGGAAGAGGCTTAACTCCTGAGCCTTCTCACCAGTCTAAGTGACTCCATTTTTAGACTGAAATACTTTATGACTGAAATTCTAAAGCTTTTCTAAATGGGATGAGGTGTGTGTGAATAATGACCCTCTCATCTGAAGGGTCCAAGAGGATATCTGAAAAAACTTCATGTGTTGCCTAGAAGCTGATGGCTTGATGTCTGCACATTTAGATGTCCGGACATTGCTTAGCGGTTAAATACTCCTGTGATAGCTGAGAGTGATCTCTTTCAAAATGAAAGGCATGCCTGAAGAGCATGTGTGAAGTGTTTCCTGTGAAGGGAGCTCATGAGCCATGTACAATGGGAGTCTTACCACAAGGACAGTGCAAGGGACAGGTAAATCAGTCACAGAAGAATTTCAGAATCCAGGGCCAGGAGAAGAATGATGAGGAGTCAGAAGTGCTATGGTTTGCTTCAGAGAGCAGTGGATAATACATGGAATGGGAAGGAAGGTATCTACTAAATAACGCTGTTTCCTCCAAGACTGGTCAGAAATAAGGCTTGGCATCATTTCCATCCAGATTGGAATGAAGGCAGATAATGTACATACCATTAAAGTAAAACCTTCAGCTTTTTACCACGGTCCATGCCAAACACTCTTTCAGAGAGGGAGAGGACAGAATTAAAGTTTTCAATTAAGGAAAGAACTAAAACAAATGGACAGATTCATCATTGCTCTGCCATACTAAAAGCAGGAGCTGGAGGGGAGATTTCCTTAGCTAAAAGTTTGCAAGTTGGGGAAGGTAATTTGTTTACTTCAGAAAATTGATGTCAGATTTCCTAAGGATGGGGGAAGGTGAATGAAGAAAGGAAGATGTTGCAGTAAGCCTGCATGGTTGCTGATAAATGACCATAAAACAGCTTAAGGGAACAAGGGGTTTATGTCCTTAGGACAATCTGGTTGTAGTTCTCAGTCCAGCTTGAAGGGAGAGCATGCACCAACACCAGGGATGAGGGAACTGGCCAAATCATCACCACATGATGGCTGAGAGATGAACAATCCTTACTTGCCAGACCAGCATGTCTCTTATTTATTCCATGGCCTAATCCCAACCACCATAGTCTGGGTCTTCCCCATCAGCTAGACCATATCTTGCAGGTTTGCTCTGGGCTTAACTCAACCATTAATTCTCTACAAATGTGCCCAGAGCTCAAACCCTCAACAGTCAAGTTGACACCTGTGATTAACTATGACAGAAGGTCCGTGTCATAACTTGAAAGTGTGCTTGAATTCTTAACTTATGTTAATATTTGGGAAAATCCTTGCATCTTTTGGAATAGGGGCTTTGCTATAGGAAACCATGTCACATTGAAGATGGATTTGAGGTTTCATAGTCTGGTCCTGCATCCTGAAATTTGTCTCTTGCTTTCTCTGCCTCCATGATAACGGCCATGATCTGATCCACCCCCAACTTTTAGTGCTTGCCATGTCTTTGAACCATATTGAACTAAATCTCCTCTCTTGAATCAAAAACCAAATAAATCTCCCTGTTCTGCTCTTAAATTGTGTATGAATATTGTTTCATATCAATAGTAAAAAAAGAGGCAATTTTAACAGCCTCCGACATTATTAAGAAAGTCTTACTGTGCATCCAGTTACAAAAGCAGAAGAAACAAGCTGTGATATTTTAATGGTCTGATGAAATAGTTTCCTTTCTTTTTTAAAAAATTACTTATTATTTATTATTTATTCAAGTGTGTGTGTATGTGTGTATGCGTGTGTGTATGTATGTGTGTATGTATGTATGTGTGTGTGTAGAACCACAGACGAATTCAGGAACCACCATAGACCGCCTCCACTTCCTCTTTTGTTTACTCTGCCCCAGGATTCACAGGCTCTGCCCTACCAGGACCAGAAACGCAGGCCACCCCTGCTTCCACCTGACGTGGAGTCTAGGATCTGAACTCAGGACCTTCTGCCTGCAAGGCAGAGGCTTAACACTGAGAATGTATATCAAAAACACACTTTTAGCTTTATATCTCCCTTTTAGGTCTTTAAGCAGGAATTGTTTTTATTTTTAGATATACTTTAGATATATTGACCTGTAAGTGTAAAAAATATTTTTGAAAGATATCTTCTAAATACTGTAACTGAACAGTACTTCAACTGCCTTAAAATATCGTACGTGGTGATTATTCCCAAGACATTTTCAAGCTTTAGAGGATTCCATTTTAGCATGATTTTATATTCTTTAAAAAATCTCCATTTTATTTCCCATTCTAAAATAACAGGGTATTTTTAATCATACTACTCTGTGTTACATATTTTAAGCCTTTTATCACCTGAATTCCTTCAATTTCCCATAATTGACAGCATTCTGTTACAGTAAGTGAGACACAGGTAATAAAAAAATTGTTAGGTGAGGCCTTGAATGGATATCAGGCTGTTCTGTAAAGAACCTGTTCTCTCATCATTAGACATAGCATTCTCAAGATTGAGCAATACTCCAGAAGAAAAGCAGATTGTAACCTGCACAGAAAGAGAAGGGACATTTTTTTCACTCCAAATGTATCCCTTACTGAAACCATTATTTCTGTGTTCTGCACCATTTAGTTTCTCTGTGGACATTCTGTATTAGCAGTGAGAATTGGTGCAAATTGAGAGGACTCATATAGGTTTTTAACCTTCATTGGCACTAATAAATCCCATTGTGTGCAAATGAGCTTAAAAAATCTCTATGTAATTAGCTTTGTATTTTACCTCAAATATTTTAGTGCAGATTGTTAGCTAATCAAGCTGGAAAATTGAAATAGCATGTACCCAAAATTGTTTATGGCTAACATTTTGAAGAAGCAGGACACACAACACTGTACCAGTTTTACTATGTAATAAAGCAAGCAGTGATATCCACATTGCCTCCACTTAGGTATAATTGTCCAAATTATGAATTAATTAGATGAGAAACACAGCATTTAGAAGATCAATGTCTTTTTTCTGTACTATTACCTTTTTGAATTTAGCTGCACGTGTAAAGAATTTTTAGATGGTAACAGAAAGAATCTATGAATAAGGAGTTTTCCTGTTTTTGAAAATGTCAAAACTATTTTTTATTTTTTAGTGTTTCAAACATGAATTTGGTGAATTTATAATATTTTCACACCTTAATCCCAGTCCTGTTCCTCTTTCTATTACAACCCATCATCTCCACTGCAAGTCTCCCTATTTACTTTTCACATGAGCGACACACTGAGTTTCATCTGGGTTGCATTTGATGGCATGTGACTGAGAACTTGCTGGAGCATGACTCATGTATCAGTGGGTATACCACTAATTAAAGTATCTTTCCTCCCACCAACTCATGAGCATTAACCCTCATCATTCTCTCAGCAAGGTTAAGAGTTTCTTTTTGAATTTTTTATTTTTCTAATCTAAATACTTATCCTTGCTTCCCTTCATCACCCATTCCCTTCCCTTCCTTTCATCAATCCACCTCACTCCCTCCCTTTCTCCTGACTACCTGTTTCTATGGACCTCAAGGTTCCCTCTGGCTTGACTACTACTGTGGGGGTTCAGGCTTCTTGTGGCATACCAATTTGCCTCTCTCCACTGATAAAGTTATTTCCCCTCATTCAACCTGCTTTAGTCCTAAAATTTCCACCATATGTTCTTATTTCAGTTGAGTTTCGCAATAGTCTATGGGGGCGTGTTGGTATGTCAGTTACTATGCAGTTCTGGATGGACAAATCTCACTGCAGTAAGTTCCTAGATGCAGAAGTACTGCCTTGAATGGAATGGCTTGTTCAATCTTTACATTCTTGCACTCTCACCACCCCTTCTTCTGCGTGATTCCCAAGATCTTAAGATGGGAAGAGGTTAGGTTGGCTAGATTCTGGGTGAGCTCTGCTAGACTGCCAGTACTGTGCATTATGGTTGGCCATTGTTGTCCACTTCACTGCTCTTCTACTAGCCTAGGCTGCATCCTTTAAGGGTGTTGAAATCCTCTACTTCTGTTGTAGAAGACGACTTCTAGGCTGAGTGTTTAAATCTATAAGTATAATTGCAGCTATTTACAAAGCACTCTGGTGCACTGTCTTCCCACTTATAGGTTAATTGGCTGTTTTTCCCTGTTGATATTTCCTTCCCTCTTTTAGTTTCTTGTTTTAGTCAACAGTAACAGAAATGTGTTCCATTTTGACATGTCTTGATTCTAATATAAAAGCTGTTGGTTGGGTTCTTGACACCCATTCCACTGCCACGGTGATTTTTATTGCAACTTGCAGGTCTCATGAGGTGATAAGGCCTGTGATTATTTCTCTCCACCAGTAGCTTCTACAGTATTCCTTGGTACTGTGTAAGCTATCCAGCAAGGAGGCAGTTCTCAGACCAGTTCCAATTGATGTATTTTGCCCATGTTCTGTAACCTGTATCTGTTGGGTCATGAGAAATTTCTCGAGATTTTCCCCTTCCATAGTGAAATGTTGATATGACAATTCATGTCACTTGTAATTATACCCACAGATTGGAGAGGCACTCTATACTCAACCCCCAAGCTTTATACTGCAATGGAAGATGTTTATTATAGAAAATTTTAGTTGGTAAAAGTGTAGAAAATAAGGGATGGTTATACTGCTTGTTTATAAATAGGACATCTACGACATTCACCTACCCCAAGATTTAGGGAACGTGGAGGAGGGAGCATAAGATTGTAAGAGCCTGAAGGGAGGCTGGAGTGTGACTAAACATCCTCTGGATATGACATAAAGCTACTGTATCTGTCTGTATTCCCAGTGACTATCAAGTTTTATCAAGCAATCAGTGCTAGGGAGATGACTCTAAGGTTAAAGCCTTTGTTTTATATGCAAAAGGATTTAAGTTTGAGTCCCAGATCACATGTAAAAAACAGATGAGCAGAAATGGCAGCAATCTGCAATTCTGAAACTAAAAGATGGAACATAGGAAACCCCAGAAAAAAGCAATAAGGAGGTAGAGGAAATCAGGATAATTCTTGATGTCACCTTTGGGTCTCCACAAGCATGCATACGCAAGTGTCCTTTTGTACAAAAAATGTGATATGTCTGAACCCCCACTACAGCAGATGATCCAGAGAGAACCCTGGGACCCATAGAAGCAGACAGACAGGAGGTTGAAAAGGAATGGGATAGATTGATGAAGGTAGGGAAAGAAAGGAGGGAAGGGAAGTTAGGAAGGAAGGGGGCAAGGAGGGGGACAGGGATAATTATTCAACATGCTTGTAAAAATAGGAAATAAAATAACAGCAAAAAAAAAAAAAAAAAAAAAAAAAAACCTATGATCAAAGCATTGCAATGTGAGCATGTTAAAGTATCTTTTCAGGAACCTAGATGGTGTAGCTGATTCCAGGCCTAAGGTTTGTGTCGTAGACTATTGCTCCTCAGCTACATGCTTGCTGAGGATGTTGCTACAATTAGTCTTCAGGAAGCTGCAAGACATCGATAAGCATTTGTTTATCCAAATATACTGAAAAAGTAGACACAGTTCACTCAGTCATACAGTACTGAAACGAATGGTGTTAAGATTTTCTGTGTGAAATGTAAGTTAATACAAAGGCCAATGACACTACCATCTACTCTGCAAAAATTTTAAGCAAACTTCCCTCAGATTGCACCAAAATTACTTCTAAAAGAAAAAAGAAATATTTACTTTCAAAATAACAATTTAACCTAGGATACTGTCCTGGTTTGAATGAGAATTGCTCCCCCAACTTACTCATGTTTTTAAATCCTTACCTGTTATTAATGTTTGGAAAGGTTGAGGCACCTAGAGGTGGTACTTTGCTGTAGGAGAGCTTGTCTTAGGGAGTGAATAAAGGTAGATCTTGAGGTTTGGTCACCCAGCCCTGCTTCTCAGTTTTTTCCTACTTGCTGCCTTAATGATCCACATCCAGGTTCCTGTTTCTGCCATCAACCATGATGTCTGCTATGTAATTTCTATATCATTTTTGGAAAGTGTAAACTATGTGAATCATCTTTTCTCCCCTAAATTGTCTAAAAGTGTTATCTCACAACAAAAGGAGCAGAAACTAAAACAGATTGTTGAAATTTAATATTATCCATTTTTAAAAATTAACCTCTTACTCTTCAAATATTTTCACTCATTTAAAGTATAAATACATTTGCACACATGTACAAAATTTTCTTTATTAGATTATTTACATATCCTACATGATTTTGTATGTGTGTGTATGTGTGTGTGTGTGTGTGTGTGTGTGTGTGTGTGTGTGTATCAAAGGTCACTACGTGTGCCTGTTGAGGCCCAAGTGTGACTTTAGAATCATCCTGTTTTATTTTTCTCTGCTTCCTTATTGTTTACTCTGGGTTTTCCAAGACTGCTTTCTAGGGCCAGAAGTTAAAGCCTCTGCCATTTCCAGCCTACATTTTCCTTGGGATCTGGGATCCAAACTCAGGTTCTCTTTGTGAGGTAGAGGATTATCTTGAGGCATCTTTCTAGTCACCTAAAATTTTATTTTTTTGGTATATGTGTATACTGTGTGCAGTTTTGCGTATTTTATTTGGGGATGTGTATGTACATGTGTGGGTTTTGATCAGAGAGTATTGTCCTTTATGTGCTGTATATTTTACTTTTTGAGACAGGGCCTCAAAAGTAAACCTGGAGCACATGATTCAGTAAGCAGACTGATCACTGAGCGTCAATGTTCCACCTTTATCTGCCTTACACAGGACTATGATTATAAACATACATTAAGATACCCAGTTTGGTATGTAGGTGCTGAGGCTAGAACTCAGATCTTTCTTCATGTTTGTACCAATGCACTTTATAGAATGAGTTAGGGTCTTATTTTTCAAATTTAAGATATAAATAAAAATGTACTATAACTATCTTGGGTCAGAACAATCAGAACTTTATTCTGTCTTTACATCTTGTCCCATGACAATGACTTGAAGGAGAATAATATTAGCAAAGCACTCATCTTCTATGGTGATCTGTCTTTTGAAGTACCTTCTCCCTGATAGGGCTTTTTGAGGATTTATTATTTTTTAAATATACATATGTAGTATTTTGATTGACTTGCTTCCCCCTTTTTTGTTTAGCAAAAATTTGCTTGTAATTAGATAATGCCTCATGAACATTACTCATTATCAATGAAAACCTTTTAGTGTCTGGGAGTCCATGTTTTTATACAATATGAGGAGCTGTGATCTGTGCAATAGGTTTCACACAGCATTCCTTTTCCAGTTACAGCAGCTCTTCCAAAGGAGTTCCTTCCTGCCCTTCTTATCTACACCCAGGAGACAACTTTTGCATTTCAGTGACTTCCTTGTTCCTTCTAGTAACTTCCTCATTCTTGGTAAACCTTTACAACTATGTAATTATCCTTTTTATTTTCCTATCTAGGTTTTCCAGTCTTCTTTCCCTGCTGCAGCATATCTACAGTAAAGATGTGTAATCAGTGTCTCCTAAGTTGTAGTAATAACCTGGAAAAATTTATTCCTGACTATAAACATGAAAAGGACCTTTTGGAGGCATGAAAAATGACATATTTGGAGAGAGATATATAGCCATTTTAACATTGAAATTTTGAATATCAATACAAAGAGGACAAATAGGAGCTTTACCAACAATAGACAACCTTGAATGATAAGCTATTCTGAAAAAAGCACTTCTTTCCACAGGTGGACCAGTTTAGGAAGCAATACTGGAGAAGGATCTAGGTCATAAGTGGCTTATTACTGTTCCTCTCATATACAGGTAGACATAATTAAATTATTAGCTATATTGATGAATGGCATACATTGTGCCAGAGCACAAGTAGTTTCAAAGTAGGCTTACAATTTTCTCTCAAAGCATATCTGTTATAAAATCTTTAAAACTTAGCTTTAATTTAATTAATAACAATACAGATAGGAGAGCTTTTAATCTTTTGTTTCTAGAATATCCATGATATATCTGTGTTTAATATTTTTGCTGATAGGTAAATTTTCATTATATTCAAGTTGTCTTTGACTCTGAAAAATTGTTCAAGTTCCTTCCCATCTATATTAGAAGGCTTATCATCCATTTTCAAATTACTTGATGAGCTGTCAAATTACTAGTGAAATTACGATTTATCTGATAACTAGTGAAATCCAAAATGCACTCCAACTATAAAAAGCTTCCACTCTTGACTCCAAGTCAGTAGCCATTTCCATCTGGAGCAAAAATCACTGCATCTTCCCTTAAGTTTGGGAGAAGATTCAGATCAGATTCTCCTAAAGGTAGAGTGGAACTAATCCACCTCAATACCCACCCCTTGGGACTGCCTTCCTCCAAGGAAGACTCCACCTCTCAAGGTGCCATGACCTTGCCAAACACCTGAGACTATGGGGCACACATTTCAAATCATGACAACCTGGATCTCATTAAATGTATTAGTCATAATGATCTGAATCTGAGATATGTAATATGTATATATATGTATATATATATATATATATATATACATACATACACACATATACACATATATATCAGTATGTAGTAAGCAATTGTATTGTGTAGTCCAGTGAGGTAAAGGTAATGGTGAGGGAGAGCAGTATTTACCTTTAGGCCAGTTTGCTTTAGTTAAATTCTAGCATCATATTAAGATCTTATAATCTCATGGGACAAGAAACTAGACCCTTTAGGAGCCAGGATTTTATGAGTCTTATGGGCATAATGAAGATAGAGACAATTGAAAAACACTTGAATGCATGAAGCTCAGTTCTTAGCAGGTATGTTTTTGAGGCTCAATGCTGTTTTCTTATAAGTAGCTATTTGTGCTTATCTTTTATATCCCCATTTTGAAAAGAAAATTCAATATAAACTTATCTATAGGTACATTATATAACATAGCATCTACAATTAGGAGAATAATGCTCATCACATGACAATAAAAACACTCAGAAATCATTATATATGAATTACACTAGCAAGGTTGTGGAAGAACACATAGAAGACATATTAGAAAGCAGATTGGAGCAGAAAAGTTGTTGGTCTCCTCTCAGAAAGGGAGTCCACACATCTTACCACAATGAAAAAATTCTAACAAATTTATCAGAAGACATTTTCTTGGTTACTAGATCTGAAGGGACAGGATTGGAAAAAAGAGTCAGAGGAATGAGAGAAAGTTTAACTAACCAATATCGAGTGGCTTTGTTACTCTGGTAACAGATGGAAAAATATTTAAGAACACGATGGCATCTTAATTTGCAATCCCATTAGAAATCAAAACCAAATGAGATAATTTTCTATGAAGAAAACTTATGATTTATCAGAACTTAAGATTATCAGAAACTGTAAATTATATTAGAGTATTTAGGTATTTAAGGCCTTTGATGTCAATAAAATTATTTGTTTTAAAGTATGCACACATGTATTTCAATACAGCATGCCAAAAAATAAAAAAAAAACAAACATGCAGTAGGAATGAAAAAAAAATGAAGTAACCACAAATCCGTTACTTTGAAACACAAAACACACAAACATACAGACACATTACTGAAACACAAAACAATAAACATACAGATGGAAGAAAACTATTTGGTAGATGTTTCCTGCAGATAAAGACTTAATTCACCTGCATGAGTTTTAAAATTAGTTATCAATTCGTGACATGATCAATTAACACTAGAAATGGATGTTGGAAACAAACTTTGGAAAACATTATCAAAATCAGATTTTTTTATTTTTATAATTATTATTTATTCAATTGTTCATGTGTGCGCATGTGTGTATGTATGTGTGTGTGCAGAACCACGGACGAATTCTGGAACCACCATGGACCTCCTCCTTGTTTACTCTGCCCAGGGATTCACAGTCACAGGTTCCGCCCTACCAGGACCAGAAACGTAGGCCGCCCCCGCTTCCGCCCGGAGTCTATACGTGAGGTCTAGGATCCGAACTCAGGACCTTCTGCCTGCAAGGCAGAGGCTTAACCACTGAGCCACCTCTCCAGCCCCCAAAACCAGATTTTTTAAAAACCAATACCAAGGGGCTGGAGAGATGGCTCAGATTTTTTAAAAACCAATACCAAGGGGCTGGAGAGATGGCTCAGAGGTTAAGCCTCTGCCTTGCAGGCAGAAGGTCCTCAGTTCGGATCCTAGACCCCACGTATAGACGCCGGGCGGAAGCGGGGGTGGCCTGCGTTTCTGGTCCTGGTAGGGCGGAACCTGTGAATCCTCGGGCAGAGTAAACAAGGAGGAGGTGGAGGTGTCCATGGTGGTTCCCGAATTCGCCCGTGGTTCTACACACACATATACATACACACATATACACACGCGTGTGCACACACACACACAATTGAATAAATAATTAAAAAAACTTAAAAAAAAGAAAAAACCAATACCAAAAGCAGATTAGCATTTAAAAAACCTTATATTTAGCAGTTACTCCAACTATTAATGAAGTATTTTGTAATAAACAGTTGTTAGAATATGAGAATAACTGGTGATCTGGAAAGAAATTGTTTCATTCAAGTTAAAATTAAGTTAGCAAGAACTTTCAAAGCTTAAATGTGTGTGTGTGTTGAGTCCTGACTGGCAAGGAAGCCAGATAGAATATCTGTGGATGTCCATATGATGTCACTATATTGGTAAAGCATGTAAAGCAAACCCAATGATGCAGAGATGGATGGGGAAGAGGAGGAGGGCAGGACACAGAAGCTGAACTAGGAAGGGATACTTTGTCCAATGCAGTTCCAGGAACCGAAGGGTAAGAGAGGACAGGTTGGAAACCTGGACTGAACTGGTAGGGCAGAACCAGAATTGGTATGAGGATTGAGCTATGTGGAGAGTGGATTTGGACAGTTATGTAGGGTCAGCCACCAACATGGAGGCAGAGGTGGAGAAGGAGCATATTAAACCTGGAGTGCATTTTAGCTTGCATTGCCTCCATTAAGGAATTTATCATGAAGGAGATGTGTTCTGAGCCTGATTGAGTAGTCTGGTAATTCCAGTTTGATCTACTAAAGGGACAGCTTCTTCTCCATTTGGAGACTGAGCAACCTGCTGATGTAATCTGGGTAGATGTGAGGAGAGAGTGAATGTCCATCCTTGTTAGGGAGCAAATTTGACATTCTGGAATTGTTGGGTATTTTCTGAAAAAGATAAATAGGATATAAACACTGGTTGGACCAGCTCTTCTTGCCTCCTCATACAATGGAATGTGGGCAGTTAATTTTTGGAAATAGGAAAGGATAGTTGGGAGAGAAGGCATGAGTGAAGATGGTTGGGGAAGATTCATCAGAGTAGTTGGGAAGAGACATCATGGGGAAAGATGGTTATGGGAGGGCCACACAAGAAGACATAAGAATGGGGGCTGCAGGGGCTAGAGCTAGTGATGGCGCTGAAAGGTTTGGGCAGAAGGAGTTGGAGTAGTTAATTTGTGGGAATGAGAACAGGTAATTAGGGGAGAATGCACAGGTGAGGATGGTTGGGGAAGATTTAAGAGAGGAGACGTGGGAGTGGGACTGGAGCAGTGGCTGGAGCTGGTGAAAGCACTGAGGTAGAAATAAAGGTTTGGGAAGCAGCAAAGTTGGAGCAGGGGAGGAGGAGACAAGATGAAGAAGGGTTGAAACCAAAGAGAGAGTGGGAAGAAGATTTTTCATGATTTGGAGAGTACAGGGAAATATATAGACTGGAGAGCAGGAGGCAGAGAGAGAAGGTGGTTATGGACAGCAAAAAACCCAAGGACATAAGGAATCTCGGACCATTTGCCATTTTGCTTGAGAAGTTTTTCTAAGGCTTGGAGAATATTGATATCAAAAGTGCCAAATTTGGATCAATGATTACCTTTGTCCAATTCTTATTGGGGCCAAATCTTGACTAAAGCAAGATCTCTCAAATGGAGGTTCTTCAAATGTATCTTTAGACAGGGTGAGTGTGTGACTTTTGAGACAGTTAATTTGTTGCCCATGTTGGGAATCTGAGGCAAGATAAACAAAAAGGATGAACTTATGAAAGCTTATTGTCCCAAGGTCACGAGAATTCTTGTATCCCAGATGAGTACAAAGAGCTGATGTCCTCCAGCTTCTTAGACAATCAGTACTACCAAGTTGGCAGTCTCCCAGAGTCTACACAATCTTAGTCAGGAAGGAATTTTTGTACTCCCAGAGTTCCAGAAACTCAATTCCAACAAAGTGCCAAATGAAGGAAATTACTTTGTTTCAGATGTCAGGTGGGCATGGGTGGGTTCCTAGCTGATTCAAATGGCAAGATGGCCTCTCGGTAGGAGCTTTGAGTCTTGTGGTGGGAGGAGTGGAAAGAAAACTTTATCCACAAGCTAGGCTGAGAAGGAGAAAAGAGAGGGGGGTACAGAGACAGAAGGGAGCAATCTTTAGAGATGTCCTAGAAATGCCCACACAAATTGTTCCCAGTTAGGGAACCGTATCTTAGAAAAAGAGAGGAAGAAGAACAAGGGACAGGGAGCAGGAAATAGAACAGGAAACCAAACTTCATCTATGTACTGAAGTTTATCTGGGAAGCTCCTCCAAAATTCTAGGGAGGGAGCAGCACTCTTCCCTCCAGATGGCAATGGCTATTGACTTGGATTCAAGGGTGCAAGCTTTTGATAGTTGGAGTTCAGGGAGAAGGGATTTTGGGTTCGACTGCTTATCAGATTAACATTCTTGGTAGGGTCTCCATTGAAAATCTGTTTGGTCTGGGATCTAACAGGCGGGGTCTCTGGTTTTGAAGTCTGGTCCTGGATCACCATGTTTGGTATTTGTACATAGGAAAGCTACTGATTTTACTAAAGCTGATTTTGTGTTCTGAACTATTGATTTACTATTTTATTACTGCTGAGTTTTCTGGTAGAATCTTTAAGATATCGTATATAAAGATCATATCTTCAAAAAAGATAATTTTATTTCTTTCCTATTTTGAGGATTAAAGCAGGTTTTATTAGATGAGAGTAACTATTCACAGAAAGAACTCACTCTTTCCTATTTATATTCCTTTTATTTCCTTCTCTGGTTGTTATTCTACTAAAGACTTCAAGAATTATTTTGCTTATGAAAAAAATTGATGCTCTTCTCTTTTCTTATGATTTTAATTGATATTGCTTTGAATTTAACATCATTTAGTTTAATGTTAGTCATAGGTGCCTCACATGCAGTATTTATTCCATTTAAGCATGGTTTCTCTTCTCACAGATTCTTCTAGATTGTGGGATGTGTTACATTTACTGATTTCCATATGTAGAATAGTCTTAAATCAAGCTCAACTGGATTAAAGACCTTAATGTGCAATACAGAAGTTTGAAACAGGAAAAATAGAGAAAATGTATCGAGATACAAGTAGAGACAATGGCTTTCTGTGGAGATCCCAATCACTTAGAAAATAATGGCAAAAATTGACAAATAGGATTGCATGAAATTGAAAAGCTGTTGCTTAGTAAAGGAAACAAACAAGGGAAGAAGCAGCCTACAGAATATGAGAAAGTCTGCTAATTCTTCATTTTGGACAGAATTTTGCTATCTAAATTATACAGAAAATTCAGTAAACCAATTACCAAGAAATCAAATAAGTTAATCTGTAAATGGTCTGATAAAATAAAGAGACAGTACACAAAACATGAACTGTACTTGGACAATGAACATATGGGAAAAATGGACACCATTATTAACAATTAAGGAATGCAAATCAACATTCCACTGAGATTCTTTCTCACCCTAGTTACACTGACAATCACAAAGAAAACAAATTTCAATAAATGATGCTGCTATGATCAGTTTTCTTTTTCTGTGAGATGATGTTCATATTCAACCATCTTAAGGGAGAAAGGGAATATATACTTGGCTTAAAGTTGAGAGATAATATAATGTCTGTGTGTGTGTGTTTGTGTGTGTGTGTATAATAAATTGTATAGCAGAAAGCGTTGCTGGACACTGAAGCAAGAGTCCAATCCATGTCTCTACAGATCTTAGGACAAGGCTCCACTTTTTAGATGGTGCCTCAATCTCCTTAAACATGAACACCAGTTAAAGATTCAAATGCATTAGTCTCTGTGAGAAGGGGCAAGTCACATTCAAATCATGACAAATGCTGAGAATGTGAAGAACTCCCTTGTATAATGCTAATATACTATTGGTGAGAATGTAAATTAGCTAGACACTATATATATATATATATATATATATATATATATATATATTATATATATATATATAATGATTTCTCAAAAGTTAATTGTGGAACTAAGGGCCAGCTATACTGTACTGGGAATTTACCTCTTGGTCAACATATTGCAGACATATTTCAAAATCAATGACTAGTGTCAGACAGATGATGCATAGAAAAACCCTAGGTGTCAAACAGAGCAATGGATATATGTGCTATTTTGAGAAATGCGTCTGTCATAGTTAGGCACAGGTGTCAATTTGACTATTGAAGGTTTGAGCTCTGGGCACATTTGTGGAGAATTAGTCATTGTGTTAAGCCCAGAGCAAACCTGCAGGAGATTGTCTAGCTGATAAGGAAGGCCCAGCCTTTGGTAGATGGTATTAGGCCCTGAACAAATGAATAAAATATTGAGAGTTGGTTGAGGAAGTTGGCATGCTGATCTGGCCAGTAAGGATCATCCTTCTTTCAGCCATTATGTAGAGATGGATAGGACCAGTTCTCTTTTCCTGGTGTTGGTGCATGCTCTCCTGTCAAGCTGGACAGACTGTAACTGGACTATCAGTAAGAAAATAAATCCCTTGTTCATTTATCAGCAACCATGCAGGTGAACTGCTACAGAATTTAGTATCCAGAAAGTGGGGTGTTGCTGATAAATCTGACTATGTGGATTTTGTGGCTTTTGAATGGTTTTGCTGGATGAAGTTTGAAATGTTTGAAGATTTTGATTTTGTGGATTACAAATACCATTTTGCAGCATTTAATGGGCCATTTGGATAATGATAATACTGAGAGTTGTGAATTGTTTTGGCCCAGTTTGTGATGTGGGGAACAAGGACTCTGTTAAAGTTGAATTTAAAGATGATGGACTGGTATGCCTCATAGAGGAGAGCTGTGTGGGCATCCTTGAAGATTTGCATGAGGAAAGGACAGGTAGCCAAATAGTGGCTGTCGTTGGAGAGATGAACATCAGTGAAGGAAAACCTAGTGACTTGCACTGACACGAATACCACCATATAGCAATTAGGCAGCTTGAAACCCAGATTCCTTCAGGGGCTGAAAGCCCAAGTTAAGGCATTTTTTGCCCTTCGGAAGTTTGGCTGCCTAGAAAAAGGCTTTTCTAGCATCGGCACACAAAACTTGTACAACTGTGGCTCAAGTGGATCAAGCTATGTTTCAACCTCACATCAGAATCTGGTAGCATCCCCCAGGTGATCCTGGTTTTGTTGTACTACTGAGGTGTTAGTGGAGACCAGCAAAAGCTTGGCACCAAGTGGCAGGCATAGAGTTCCTGCAAGAGAAGATGAACCTTAGAGCTGCAGAGGTGAATCTAGAGTATTGTTTGAGATGCCAGAACCATGGGATGTATGCTGAGGACAGCTGAGAGTGGAAATTCAGTCTAGTTCAGAGGAACTCTGCTTTTACAATTTTGAGCTGCAAACAGGGACTGGGAATGCCTAGAATCTTTGAGCCACCTAGACTACATGATGAGCAATGGAAGATGGACATTGAAATAAAGATGCAGTATTTGATTTGTTGGACTTGATCTTGTTAATGTTTTCTTATTATTTCAAGATACTTCTGTTTTAATATTTTATCTGTTTTAAGGTATTTAACTTATTCTGATTCAAGATGCTTAAGCGTAAGAAATTTTGAAATTTTAAAATGCTGGAACTGAGATTTTAATGAGAGAACATTTTAAATTTGTCTATGAAATGTATTTATATATTTTAGATAATTTTTAACATCTGTGGGGACAAGAATTGAAGGTTACAGTTTAAAAGTGCAATGTCTTTGTGTCAAGTTGGCAAGGGGTGAAGTGTCATACTTAGGCACAGGTGTCAACTTGACTCTTAGGGTTTGAGTTCTGGACACATTTGTGGAGAATTAGTCATTGTGTTAATCCCAGAGCAAACCTGGAAGGGATTGCCAATAGGGAAGGCTCAGCCTATGGTGAGTGGGACTAGACCCTGAACAGATGAATAAAATACTAAGAGCTGGTTGAAGAAGTTGGCATCCTTGTGTACACTTGGTCAGACAGGTTGGTCTGGTAAGTAAGGATCATTCCTCTCTGCAGCCATTATGGAGAGATGGTGGGGTCAGTTCCCTTGGCCCTGGTGATGTGAGCTCTCCAGTCAAGCTGGATTGAGAACTGTAACAAGGAATCTTAAGAGAAAATAAACACCTTTTTCTCTTAAGCTGTTTGAAGATCATTTATCAGCAAATAAGCAGGTGAACTGCAACAGTGTCACATTTAACAGTAGGATTTTATATAACCATGAAGAAAAACAAAACTGTCATTTTCAGGAAGATACATTAAACTAGAGGTTTTCATATTAAGTGAATTAATTCAGACACAATGGGTAGTGAGGAAAGGTGGAGAGAATATGAGATGAATCCTTGTCCAATGAGATTTTCTGGAACATCTTGTGGTTAGAGAGTGAGAAACACTGATAAGAACAACTGTTACATAGAATAACTACTTCATTGCTACTCTGACTGTATGTTTTATTTCCTGCAGTTGTAATATATCTTCCCATGAAGTAAAAATATCTTGCGTGTATATGTAGGTCATATAGCTCTTAATACACACATAAGCTTATTAAATATGCCAATGAATCTAGAACTGACAATCATTTAATGGTGTAAGTTATTCAAACTTTATACAGTGAACTTATTTGTTTCTGTTTTTTTATACAAAATAATTAACTATATCTGTTCTTTCCTCCTGGAGAATTCATGATTCCACACATATTTCATTGACACCTATTATATTCCTTTATTGTTCTAGGTGTTTCTTTTGTGCATTCTGTATTTTGTTAGTCTTTTTTTCTGATACAATTTCTCTTAAAAAGTGATTTTTGTGTATGTGTTTCCCACATTTGGTAGGACTGCTGTCATTATAAAATTGCATGGCTGATAAAGGAAATAGCATTATCTTAAATACAACCATGCTGAACATATTAGACTTTATATTCATGAGCTAATTAATATAAAGTTCGCTTTTTTTCTAATCTAGATAAAATTTTGTGTTAACAAACACAGGAGATTAACTGTTTTAATGAATTGTCTTGTTCTATGATAAAATACTTGACAAAAGGGAAAAAGGAATCAGATAAATTTATTTATTGATTGATCTATTATCTTTTATTCTTTGATTCACAGTTCAAATTTATTGTAGAGTACCTCATGTTAAGAAAGTCATGGCAGTTGGAGCTTTAGGTATCTGGTCACATTGCATATACACTCTGGAAACAGAGAATAATGAATGAGTGTTTCTTCTTTTAACTCTAGAACTCTAGTCCATGTAATGGTGCTGTCAACACCTAATATAGGTCTTCACAGCACAATTAACTTCAACTAAATAATTCCACACAGAATTGTCTTACTCTTGTTATCTAGGTGATTATAGATCCTGTCAAGGTGGCAATATTAATAATCACAGTTACTGTATAATTTAGCATTACAAACTAATTTGTCATAAATATTTATATGATTCTTGGAAATGTTTGTCATGTACATTAGTCTGTATAGGTGATAATCACCCCTGTAATCAGGTCTTTCTATTATTTTGAATTAAATCATGTTTGCTTTTGACATGGTGATAATCATATTTTTACTGAATTTTAATATTTTGTACTTCATTGTAATGAGACTCACACAAACTGAGAAACTAAAGAGTTGGATTCTTAAGCTAATTATGAGAAAATATTAAAGGGAAAAACAAAATATTCTGTTTTCTCTCACATGCAGAGTACACACAAACATGCACACATGCATACATACATATGCTCACATTATATGAAAACAACACATGCACACACATACAAACACACATGTATAAACCTAAATAATCATATAAATAGAAACAAAATGAAATACAGAAAAATAGACAGATACATTTATAGATGAAAAATGACAGAAAAATGATACATAGGAAAATCGTGAAGTACAGGGGAAATATCAGTGCAATGCAAGTAGAACAGCAAAGAGGGGCACCAGAAATAATAGATGACAAATAACAATGAAATATAATGATGCTCTTGTATGAGAAAACAAAAAGAAAATGTTTTTACATTATTTTACATGCTCAAGAAAAAGCAAAATTGTGTATATTCCCCAACTCTGCCATTTTCCTTATCTTCAGAGAAGTCTTTCAATTGAATGTTACAGTTGGAATATGACTTGCCACTTACAGGTTCATATATTTGAATTCTTAGCTGATGCTAATGTTTGGAAAGTGTATGGCATTTTTAACAAATGAAGTGTTACTGGAGGACAGCATGTCATGGGGGAGGGGATTTAAAGTCTGGTAGCGTTACCATGTTTCCCTTCTCATACTCTGGTTTTCTCTGCAGTAACGTAAACTATCCTCCTGCTTCTGCTTCTAGCCATACCTTCTGCTATGTAATTTCCACCATAAATGAACTACATTCCTATGGAACCAGAAACAAAATAAAAACTCATTTCTTTCATAAGTTGCCTGAGTCTGAGAACTGTCTCATAGAAAAAGAAAAGTAACTGTAAAACAAGTACATTGGAATTCTGTTGCATATGGCTTACTGAACACGATTAAAGAAAATTTGTTCAATAGTTTTGTGTGTATGTGACTGTAAGTCTGGTCTGAGTGTGTTCATACTGTATTGTGCAGCTGCAGGTCAGAGAATTAATTTGAGTGCATACCTCACTTTCCATTCACCTTGTGGAAACAGGATGGCTTTATAATACCAAAGTAGCTATGGGATTCCAGAGGTTTTCTGTTTGCCCCACTTCCTCGTCAAAGTAGGGATGTTATTGCTGCCTGTCCAGATTTTACATGGATAGTGGGGAATAGAATTCATGTCCTTATATCTGCAGATTTGTATCTCTCTAGCCTTGAAATGCATACTTTCACATTCTAGACCTGACTATCTAAAAAATCCAAAGTAATTTTCCGGGCAAAAAGTGAGTTAAAAATAATTTCCTGACCCATAATTTGGAAAATGTGAGACCTAGTCATATATTATTTTTTATGTGAGTACAAACAATTTTTAGAAATCATATGTGCTGTGAATACAGTTGCTGAGAGACAGGAGGATGAGAACAATATGGTGCTTCTGAGGAAGTCCACACTTACAAAGAAAATCAGTTTCAAGGTTAAAGAAGTAATTGGCAGGTAGTGAGATAACACCTTCGAGTTAAATGGACTGATATATATCTGACCAAAGTGTTAATAAATAAGTCTATTTTGAAGATGGAAAAAATGATGCTATTCTAAAAACACCATCTCCAAGGAAATAATTGTATCACAATGACAGCAACGTGAGAAATGATGACCTATGTGTATAAAAATATATATACTTTTTAAAAATCGTGCTTATTATATACTCTGGTTTCTCTTCAGATCGCATAAATCTTTCGTCTTTTACTAAAAATCCTGCTTATGAAAGAAAAGTTCAAACTGTATCAGCAATAATAAGTACATGTAACATAGAAATGAAAAGCAAGACAGTCTAAATCAATTACTGATAGACTTAATATAAAATTATTTTAAAAATCTCAATGGCATTTTCTTTAAGATAAAGAAAATGAAACTTATTTATGTGATATGTAAATATAATAGGGAAAAAACTGAGCCTATAAAACACTTTCAAGTTTTCTTAGATTAAAATTTGAAAACACTTTCTTATGACATATACACCACATGTATACCATGCTAACCATACTGTATGATAATGTTATGTATACATGTAAGAAATAATTAGAATGTTAAATGCACTTGCCTTTTAGTTCAGTTCTCCATATTTTCTACAATAAAAAGTGAATACATTTTTGGCTGCAGTAGGATTATAACCACTTGAGTACTATTTTTTTGAAGTGATGTTTTCTTTTTGGTTCATGGTTGAAATGAAATATTTACCTCAACACAGTTATAATGGATGCTAAGCAATTTTCTTTAAAGGTCAGTTTCCTTACCCTTATTTTCATTCAATCAGAACTTATTGGAACTTATGTTAGCTTGGCTCTGCATAGAGTATCTCAGGAAGCATCGTTTTTCCTGAGTTACTTAGCATAAAAGATTTCCTACTCAAAATACCAGGCCCCAGACAGCCCTACCTTTATATGCAGATGAACTTTCCTAACTGGCTTTTTTTTCTTCTTCATTATCACAATGGCTTCCCAACCTATTCACATTCTCATACCAAGCTATAACCAATTCAGAAAGAAAAGAAAAGAAAATACTCAGATTTTTTTTTCCAGAAAGTACACATCTTTTTGTACATTTCAGGCATTTGCAAAACAGAAGGCATCCATTAATTTGTGGCTCAGGCAGATGGTAGTAAGCTTGCCTTCATTCTTGATCATTTTGATAATGTGAAATGAAGTACATAGCCTGTGCTAAAATAATGACTTTTCTAGAATACATGTGCCACCTTGGTGTCTTCACATATTTCCATTTCTTTTATAAAAATATGTATATATTTTTAATATATGATAAGTGTAATTTTGTCCTTTCACAATAGCTTACAGTGGTGCCAAACTAGAAATATCAAACTACCTCCCTTGCTTAAAAACAAAGCAAAATATACCAAAAAATGTAAGTTTACCAATATTGACAGAACAGGCCGTGCAAATACAGCTAAGCCAGTGTGAGATGAAATTTGTTTTCCTTTACTCTTTTTCTATCATATCAGTCATTTTAGACTCTATTTTTTCCTTTCCATTTGTTTTTCAACAATACCCTTGGAAGAATAAGACTAAAGAACTTAGACTGAACCACTGACTCACTGAAAGCCCAAGGGAGAATCAATGGGTGCTAGAGACATGTAACCTCACCTGTAGCATTTCCTGAGGACAGCTTTCAGGCTTCAAACACTATCTCTCTCTCTCTCTCTCTCTCTCTCTCTCTATCTATCTATCTATCTATCTATCATCTATCTAATCTATCTACCATCTATTTTAATTTTTTCTCCCACATTTTATTTTTCCAATCATACAAGCTCAATAGGTACCCCAGTCCTCTCCCTCCCTCCTTCTCTTCCCAATCCCCTCTTGCACTCTCCCCCTTTTCCTCTTCCTTTCACCCCCTCCCTCCTTCCTCCTTCTCCCAGTGCCTCCCCCTTTCTCCTTCCCATCCCCTGTAGCATCCTTTTGTGTGAATGCCAAACCTCCTCTGAGTCCTCCACTCTAGTGCGGGGTAAGGACTCAGTGACATAGCCCACAGCCCTTTCTTGGGTTCCTTGTTACTATGGGAATCTGAAATGACTGTTAATCCCTTGCCTCTAAGGATCCTAATGCCTGGAGCCTTCTTCCCTGTGATCCAGGCTAGAATTTGGAGGGTCATTGACATTTCAGCATTGTGCTGGTCAGGCAAATCCTGATTATGGCTACTGCAGCCTTAACTTGTGTTATTTATTTATTTATACTAATTTTATTTTTTAACTAGTTATACAAGCTCAATGAGTAGTGACCATTGCCCCCCTCCTCCTCCTTGTTCCTTCCCTCCTCCCTTTTATTTTTCTATCCTGCTCTCTCTCCCACACATCACTCTCTTCCCTTCCCACTTTCCTCACTCCCTTACCTTGTGATGTTTCCTGCTTTCTTCCTCACATCCTCCAGAACTTCAGCTAGTATGGGCCCTGAAGTTCCCTCGGAATCTTCTATACTAGTGAGGGTTCAGTCATACCCTTGGGGCTTTTTCTCGGCTGGCCATGAATGTAGAAATTGCATTATATCTGTCTAAACCTTGCCTCTAAGGATTCTACTTCCCTGAAGCCATCTTCTCTGAAATCTGCATTAGTCTATGGGGGTTTGTTAATATGACTAGCCACTGTGCAGAACAAATTAAGTCCAACTATATAGCAGTGATATCCTGGCTGCCACAGCCAGGACAGTATCTTGTCCGTCATATTATTTCTCTTGGTTGCCAGTTGGTTACCATCTAACTGCCCAGCTCTTCAAATCTAATCCCAAGTGAACAGGATCCACTTACTAGGGAGAACAAGCAAATGTGACTTTCTGTGCCCGGGATACTTCACTCAGTATAAATCTAATTCCATCTATTTTCTGGCAAATTTCATTAATTCATTTTTTAATTCATTTTTTGATGGCTGGGTAATATTCCACTGTATAAATGTACCACATTTTCATTTTTCATTCATCAACTTTTGGGCATTTGGGTTGATTTCATGACTTTGCTATTGTAAATACTATTATAATGAACATTTTTAGGGATTATTCCCAGTGGTGGTATAGCAGGGTCATATGGTATTTCAATCCTTAACATTTTTAGAAATTGCCATACTGATTTCCAGAGTGGTTGTACAAGCCTGCATTTCTACCAGCAACATATGAGAGTTCCATTCTCCCCATATCTTCTCCTGAATTTGTTGTTGTTTGTATTTTGGATTTTTGCCAGCTAAAAGAGTGATGTGACCAGATAATTTTGATATCCACTTCCCTGATGGCTAGGGAAGTGGAACATTTTTTAAGGTGTTTGTTCGACATTTCAATTTCATCCATGGAATGTTTCTTTTTTATTTTCTCTGCATTTTATTTTTTCCCTAATCATACACACTAAATTATTACCCTAATCCTCTCTCCTCTCCCCTCCTGTATCTTCCCCCATTTCACTCTCCCCACTTCCCCCTTTCCTTTCATCGCCCACCCTTTCTCCCCCTTTCCAAGTGCCTCCCACTTCCTCCTCCCATCTCTGGAGCATCCTTTTATGTGGGCACCAGAACATCCCTGAGTCCTCCACTTGAGTGAAAGTTCAGGACTCAGTGGCATAGCCAGGGGCCCCCTCTTGGGCTCCCTGTTAACCTTTGCCTCTAAGGATCCTATTGCCTGAAGCCTTCTCCCCTGTGACCCATGCTAGACTTTGGGTGATCATTGACATGTCAGCCATTGTACAAGTCAGGAAAAGTCCAATCCTGGTTGCTACAGCCCTAACTTGTATGGAGTATCTCACGTATCATTGGTTCTCCCCATCTTTAGGCTCTTACATCTTGCCACACTTCTGCAAGGATCCCTGAGCTTTAGGATGGGGAGAGATTTGGCTGGCCTGGTTCCAGGTGAATAATGTAGGGTCTTTGGTGTTCTGAATTATGGTTTGTTGTTGTTTTCAGTTTTGCTATTTCTGCACTGTCCTTGGCTGCATCTGGATTGATATCAAAGGTCATTTCCTAGCAAAAGATAAAAGACTATTTAAAGGAAGATCTAAATATAAGAGGAGACTCAAAATAGATGGAAGAATAGGAGTAGGACACAGCAGTGAGGAAGGATCAGTGTCCCATTTGCCAGATGGTTATCATCTATCTGAATGTGCCCAATAGCCTAAATGTTTTCAAAACAGTAAATTTAGAAAAGACATTGATATTCTCAGTGTTAAAATACTTAGTGATAATATTTATAAGACATAATTTACATTTTTATATTTTGTATTTGATTTATCTGACTTGGCATAATGTAATTAGATTTAAGTGAAAGGAAAAAGAAGAAATGGATAGAACATAAAAAAAAAAAACTCCTTAAATAAACTTTTGCTTAAAGTAATTCACAAACCATAAGGCAAAGCTCTGTTCCTGGTAAAAAGTACAAGACATGATATCTGATTGATACAATTCCTTGGAGAGTTTACATTTGACTTATTCTATATCTGCCACTGAGGAACATAAAGGAATTGACAAATTTGCACCTGCATTGTTTTCATTGTTTTGTTCCATCACTCATTATTGTATGATACTTACATTCAAAACATTAATTTGAACAAACATCTATCTTTGCTTATTCTGTTATTGAATGTATCTACTCATTTAAAATTCATATTCAAATACTATCAGCAAGTATTAAAAGTCAAAGATTCACTGAGTAATGGCTGAGCCTTGCTTCTTTATGAGCAAACAATCCAGCTCTTTAGCCAGTGCCACTGTATACCTGCAAACTGCTATGGAAACCTCTATGTCCCTGTATATGTCCCACTTTCACTTTCTCTAGGAATCATCTCATTAGACTGGCTCATGATAAGTCAAAAGCTTCAGACCATTTTATTTGGTAAGGTGTGAGCTAGCCATTTGTTTGACACTCTCAGAGGTGAAGTGATTATAAGCTTAAGAAAAACACAATACACATGTGCAAACAAACAAAACCAAAAGAACAGCTGGACCCTATTGATCTTTGAAGACAAGAGAAAGTGCTTTTGGTCGTTGCATCAAACTAAAAGGTTAGAAGCGTATTTTCATTATAGACAGAGGTAGAAGAAATTTCCTTTTTAAAAAAGTAATCCAGCTAGTTGTATTGAGGAATATAGTTTAATGTACATAGCTTTATTTTCTTTATATTCTGGCCAACCTAAAATATGACATTTTCAATTGTATTACTGGCTCAGGTGATAAAACACAAAGTAAAACCTGCTAATTAGCACTCACTAAGAACTAAGAATGATTGATAATGCTGAAAAACAATTGCTATACATCAAAAAGGGCTAGCTGTAAAATTGTTAAAGGTTAAATTTTATTATATTTACAATTCCCCTTTTTACTAAGACCACATTCAGTTTAAAAGCTAGCACAAATTATATTTTAATACTTTTCATAGTTTAAAATGAATTCACAGGTTATGAAATACACAAAGACTGCAATATCCTTACGCTCTTCCAAGGGCAGAAGAAATGAAAACAGGTTTGTCATTCAATTAAAGAAACATAAAGCACAGAATGTTAAAAGATAATTCAACTTTTTCATTTGAAAAGTGCATTGGAGTTTTATACATTAAATTATGACTGTAAGGGTTTATTCAAATAGTACCTCTTTGAAAAATTGGAAGGCTGATGATTTCATATATACCATTTTCCAGGTGTAATTTACATTGATTAAAATTGGGCATATTTTATTGTTTATGCTACTGAATTTTTCTGGAATTAGAGTCAAAGCCTAATTTCCTTGGAAATATAATTTTAGGGAAATACTGCTTAATCATAGCCCCTAATTACCACTTGCTTATGCCCCTTTCTAGAGAAATAATAATAGAAATTAAATCACAAATTCACTTAGCATAGCTGGTAACCAGAAAAAAATCCATCAAATAAATTAGACAAATTTCATATAATATATTTACACTGAAGTTATGACTACTAATATAAAAGGAACTATAGAAGATTAAACACTATGTATAATTTTAGTCTTCATATCATCTGAGTTTTGTGTTTGGTTCATGTATGACCATCTTCTTTGCCTAGGGTAACTAAAGCTATCCTTGATGACAGTTCTATGATATAATCATATAAAAAAAATAGTGAGCACAGGTTGATTCAATTTCTTCCTACATACATAAAACATGATATTTAGCAATGCCTTAATTTTCTTTCTCGTCTTTGTATTTCTTCACATTTTAATGTAGAATTATTTCATTGAGGATACTAGCACTATAAGCTGAATCTCTGAATACTATGTTTTAATTGTTTATTTTTGGTTTCAGTATTTGTAAGGAAACCTTTAAGGTATTACATGGAGGAAGTCTGAATCATCCTTCTCAGAGTTATTATGTAATTTTATGTAATAACCTCAATGAAAACTAGTTTCCTTACACTGTAAAACAGGACAGGAGGAAAGAAATAAGTCTCTGGGATAGCAAATCTTCAATAATAATGACTATTAAAAAGAGCTATTTGGCAAATTATATCACTGATTTTTATAAAAAATAAAACATGATTTAAGTTCTCAAACATTTTCCAGCCAAAGTTATTTGATACTCATCTGTAAAGCAATGTGTGCTTGTGCACATGTGAGCACACACATGTATTTTTTTGAGAATTTATATTTAAACAATATTCATGTAAGAAGTAAGTAATGCACACATACACACAGTTTTTGCATCTGAACAAGCAAGAAGTAAGACCGATGGAGTCCTGTTTCTCAAAACAAAATATCCTAAATCCCTGTTTGAAGTAATAACAGAGAGAGAGAGAGAGAGAGAGAGAGAGAGAGAGAGAGAGAGAGAGAGAGGGGCAGTATTCTCTATACTCTTGCCTTGCTCAGAGACAAATGGGGAAAAAAATCTAAATTAAAGAAGTAGTAAAATCATCAAAGGGAAACTTTAAACGTATTTGAAACTCCATTTATAAACAGTAGTAGTCAGGCCTGGGGTAACTGGAGCCACCTGTGATAATACTTCTTTGTTGCTGCTGTTTCTAGATGTTAATTTGTTGCTACAATTCTCATGCTAATAGCTTTTATAACATTAAAGTTTTATTTTTCATGAAATTAGATTAGAGAATTTCATCTTCTTTCCCACTTATTTTTCTGGATGCTTCTTACAAAGTTTTTTTATTATTAAATACTTTTTTTTATTTTTTTACCCACTTATACAAACTTAATAGGTACCACAGTCCGTTCCTTCCCTCCACCCCTTTCCAGTCCCCCTTGCTCCCTCCCCCTTTTTCACCTTCCTTTCTCCTCCCTCCCTCCCTTTCTCCCAGTGTCTCCCTCTTCTCTTCACCCCCAATCCTTGGAGCATCCTTTAGTGTAAATGTCAAGCTTCCCTCTGCGTCCTCCACTCTAATGAAGTGTATGGACTCAGTAGCATTGCCTAGAGTCCTTTCTTGTGCTCTCCTTTAATATGGGAACACTATTATAACTGTTAATACCTTGCCTTTAAGGTCCTAGTGCCTGTGATCCATGCTAGACTTTGGGGGCTGTCATTGATATGTCAGTCATTGCACAGGTCATGCAAAGTCCTATTATGGTTACTTAGGCCCTAACTTGTTTGGGATATCTTGCTTATCTTTGCTCCTCTCCATCTTTAGGCTCTTATTTTCCCTGAACTTTAGAATGGGAAGAGATTAGGCTGGTCTGGTTCCAGGGTCTCTGATGTTCTGAATTATGGTTTGTTGTTGTTTTCAGTTTTGCTGTTCCTGCACCTCCCTTGGCTCCATCCTGATTGGTATTGGATGTCACCTCCTAGCCAAAGATAAAAGGCTGTTAAAATGGAGTCTTACTATAAGAGTAGATTCAAAGGTGGATGGAATACGAGTAGGAGACCATAGTGGGGGGTCAGTATCTCATTTATAGGATGGTTACCATCTATCTCCTAGACTCTGTGCCCTCCCTGACTGGTGAGATCAAACCCCCTCAATTGCAAGTGACAAGGAAGGAAAGTGAGTGAGCTTAACCAGATGTTTCACTACTTGCAGTACTTGATGGTGACCTATTTTCTCTGCTGTAGCATGATCCCCTATCTCCTCAATTCTGAGGGGCCCTCCTTCCCCTGCCCTCCTGTTTATAATATTTACAATTACTGTGGTATTATAGAGATTTATCTTTGAATATGTCACTAAATGGATTTGTTACTAGGATCCACTAAGGAGTACATTTAGCACTTAATTTTCTGAGTCTGGGATACATCACGCAATATAATTTTTTTCTAATTTCATCCATTTACCAGTAATTTTCATTAATTCATCTTTTTTGATGGCTGAGTAGTATTCCACTGTATAAATATACCACATTTTCCTTAACCACTCATCAACTATTGGGCATTTGGGTTGATTCCATGACTTTGCTATTGTAAACACTGTTGCTATGAATGTGGTCATGCTCGTGCCATTGAGGTGAATTTTTGCTCTATGGGGGATTATTCCCAGAAGTGGAATAGCAGGGTCATATGGCATTTCAATCTTTAACTTTTTAAAAAAATGCCAGAACTGAATGCCAGCATGGTTGTGTAAGCCTGCATTCCCACCAGCAATTTAGGAGAGTTCTCTTTTCTCTATATCCTCTTCAGCATTTGATGCTGTTTGTATTGTGAATTTTTGCCATCCTGACAGGGGTGAGATGATGTCTCAGGGAAATTTTGATTTGCATTTCCCTAATGGCTAAGGATGAGCAGTATTTTTTAAGAGATTTAGTAGACATTTAGATTTCACCCCTGGAAAAGTTTCTTTTGAGTTCCCAGGCCCATTTTTTAATGGGGACATTTATCTCTTGGCGTTTAGTTTTCTAAGTTCTTTGTGCACTCTGGATAATAGAGCTCTATCAGATATGAGATTTTTCTCCCACTCTGTGGGCTGCCTTTTTAACTTGGTATATAATCTCTTTACGTGGTTATAATCTCTTTATCTGAACAGAAACTCTTTAATTTCATAAGATCCCATCTGTTGAGTGTGGTTCTAGTGACTGCCATTGGATTTGTATTTAGGAACTGTTGGCCTTGCCCAATCAGTTTGAGGGAGTTCCCTACCCTTTCAACTAGGGTTTTTGTAATCTCTGGCCTAATAGTGAGGTTCTTGATGCATTTGGAACTAAGTCTTGTACATGATGACAAGTATGGGTCCAGTTTTAATCTTCCGCATGTGGATATCCAGTTTTGCCAGCACCATTTGTTGAAGATGCTCTTCTTTTTCCATTGGATTTTTTTGGCCCCTTTATCAAAGATCAATTGGCTGTAGTTGTGTGGGCTTATATCTGGTCTTCAACCTTATCCATTGATCTGTGTGTCTGTTTTGAAGCCAGTACCAGGCTGTTTTTATAACTATGGATTTGTAGTATACATTAAGGTTTAGTATGGTGATACCTCCAGCAGTGTTTTTGTTACTCAGGATTATTTTTACTGTCCTGGGTCTTTTGTGCTTCCATCTGAATTTTAAGAATGTTTGGTCAATTTCTTTGAAGAATTGCTTTGGGATTTTGATTGGTATAGCATTGAATCTGTATTGCCTTTGGTAGGATGGTCATTTTTATGATGTTGATTCTGCCAATCCAGGAACATGGGAGGTCTTTCCACCTTCTGGTGTCTTCTGTATTTTCTTTCTTTAGGGTTTTAAAGTTTTCATTGTAAAGGTCTCTTACTTCCTTGGTTAGGTTTATACCAGGCTGTTTTATTTTTTTAGGGGCTATAGTATAGTTTCTCTTAGGTCTTTTTCACTTTTTTCATCCTGTGCTTATAGGAAGACTACTGATTTTTGTATGTTTCTTTTGTATCTTGCCACCCTGCTGAACTTCTGTATTAGTTCCAAGAATTTCCTGGTGGAGTTTTTGGGATCACTTGGTATAAGATCAGGTTATCTGCAAATAAAGATAATTTGACTTCTTCCTTGCTGATTTGAATCCCTTCTTCCTTGCTGATTTGAATCCCTTTTATCTCCCTTTCTTGTCTTATGACTCCAGCTAAGACTTCAAGTACAATAGTGAATAGAAGTGGTGAGAGTGTACAGCCTTGCTGAGTTCCTGAGTAGATAAAGGTTCCTTCTATTCCAACTGCCTCTAGGGTTTTGATCACCAAAGTCTGTTGAAGCTTGTCAAAAGCTTTTTCCTGCATCTATCAAGAGTATCATGTGGTCTTGGACTTTGGACTGGTTTATATGGTGAATTACATTTATTGATTCCAGTATGTTGAACCAACCTTGTATGCCTAGGATAAAGCCTATTTGTTCACAGTAAATGCTCTTTTTGATATGTTTTTGAATCCGATTTGCTAAGATTTTGTTGAGAATCTTTTCATCTGTGTTCATCAAAGAGACTGGCCTGTAGTTTTTTTTTTTTTAAGTGTATCTTTATTATGTTTTGGGATTAATACGATATTAACATCATAGAAAGAATTTGGCAGTGTTCCTTCCTTTGCAATTTGATGGAACAGTTTAAGGAGTATTGGTGTTATTTGTTCCTTAAATGTCTGGTAGATCTTTGTGATGAATCCATCTGGTCCAGGACAATTTTTGGTGGGAAGATTCTAGATTACTTCATCAATTTCCTCATATGTTATAAGACTATTTAAATAATTCTAAACTTCCTAATTCAATTTAGGTAAGTTGTGCTTACCTAGGAATTCATCCATTTCTTTTGTGTTATCACATTTCACACAGTAGAAGTTTTTGAAATATGATCTTATAATTATCTGAATTTCTTAATTATCAGTAGTGATCTTCATTTTTAATTTTGTTAATTTGGGTTTTCTCTCTCTTGTTTTTGGTTAATTTAGCTAGGGGTGTATCAATCTTATTGGTTTTTTGAAAGAACCAGCTTTTTGACTGGTTGATTCTCTGTATTGTTTTCCTAATCTCAATTTCAGATATTTCTCCCCTGATTTTGCTAAACTCCTCTCTCTTCTACTGCTTTTTGGATTGGATTGCTCTAGTGTCTCTAAAGCTTTAAGCTGAATTGTTAAGTCACTTATTTGTGATGTTTCTTTTTTGATGTAGCTATTAAGGGCTATAAACTTACCTCTTGAGATGGCTTTCTTTTTTTAAATTTTTTTTATTATTTATTCAGTTGTGCACGTGTGTGTGTGTGTGTATGTGTAGACCACGGGCGAATTCGGGAACCATCATGTACCGCCTCCACCTCCTTCTTGTTTGCTCTGCCCCTGGATTCACAGGTTCCGCCCACAAGGACCAGAAACACAGGCTGCCTCCGCTTCCACCCGACGTCTATACGTGGGGTCTAGAGAGATGGCTTTCATTGTGTCCCATAGATTTTGATATGTCATATTGTCATTATATTTCTCTTCTAGGAAATCTTGAATATCCTTTATAATTTCTTCCTGAACCCAATTCTCATTAAGCATCATAGGGTTTAATTTAAGTTTCCAGGAGTTAGTGTATTTTCTGTTGTTTGTTGTGTTGCGGATGTCAAGCTTTAGACCACCGTGGTCTGATAAGGTACAGAGTAGAATTTCAACTTTCCTGTATATGTAAAGATTCTCTTTGTGGCCCAATATATAGTCTATTTTGGAGAAATTTCCATGTGCTGCTGAGAAAAATGTGTATTCTCTGGTGCGTGGCTGAAAAGTTCGATAGAGATCTGTAAGGTTCATTTCAGTAAGGGTTTGATTAAGTTCCAATGTGTCTCTGTTAACTTTTTGACCTGTTGATCTACCCCATGTTGAGAAGGCAGTAGTGAAATCCCCAAGAATTATCATTTTGGGGTTAATTCTCACTTTGGATGCTGTAGCATTTGCTTAATGAACGTGGAGGAGCCCATATTAGGTGTGCATATGTTCAGTATTGTGAAGTCTTCCTGGTGAATTGTACCTGTGACTAAAATGTAATATCCATCTGTGTCTTATGATTTTTTTTTGGTTTGAAGTCCATTTTGTCTGATAAAATAATGGCTACCCCTGCCTGTTTCCTGGTCCATTAGCTTGCAGAATTTTTGACCAGCCTTTAATTTTTAGGATGTGCCTATCTTTTGTGGTGAGATGAGTTTCTTGAAGGCAGCAGATTGATGGGTTTTGATTTCTAATCCAAGTTTATAATCTGTGTCTTTTGATTGGTGAGTTAATTCCATTGACCTTTTGTGTTATAATGGATTAATTACCTTTAATTTGAGACTTTTTTATGTTTAGTGGCTTTTGTAAGTGCATTATTTGGCTTTTGGCATTTTGGTGGTATTATTACGTCTCTTCTGTCCTCCTGCTCAAAGATAAGTAAACCCCTTTATACCATCCTGTTCCCTTCAATTATTAGTCACTGTAGTTTAATTTGAGCTGGATTTGAAGAATCTCTCCCATGTGATAGGATGATTTTAGAGGACTTCAGATGTATGCCGTTTGTCCTCTAGAGTTTTGCTTGGGTTATCTATGGACTCTGTTGAATTCTGAGGAGCAGTGTTTCCTCCCTGAATGGCGAGCATCCTGGGCAGAAAGCACAGAGTTTTAAGTTTAGCAGATCACTACTCTGTCCTTGTAAGTGTATTCAGATTACCATAGTAATTTATATGTTAAAAATTTTCTTGGTTTTTATTGTTCATAAGTCCATAGCTAACCTCCACTGGTAAGGATCTTATGCACTAAACTTAAAAAAATGTATCCTAGGAATAAGAACACAAAACAATCTCAGGCAGGTTGGAAACATTCCATTCTGGCAAACTAGCTAATTGTCTACCATTCATGTTTCTTTTGCTTTTCCGTATCTTCCACATTTGTACTTTTGAGTTACTGAACCTGTAATTGAACTACTTTCATATTTTTCTCCTTTCTTATATTTAATTTTCCTGGAATACGAAGAATTAACTATGATAGTTTTGTACCCTTTTTGTTAGTTCTAAGGAAGGAGTAGTGGTTCAGCACACATTTGCTGATAGGAAGACTTGTACTCTACTGACTTCTCAGAAATGATACATTTATAATTTCTTGCTCAAACATTTTTATTTCCTCAATTTATTTTTTTAATTTTTTTATTATTTATTCAATTGTGTGTATATGCATGTGTGTGCATGTGTGCATGCATGTGTGTGCAAGTATGTGTGTGTGTGTGTGTGTGTGTGTGTGTGTGTGTGTGTGTGTAGAACCACAGACAAATTCAGGAACCACTATGGACGTCTCCACCTCCTCCTTCTTTACTCTGCCCCGGGATTCACAGGCTCGGCCCTACCAGGACCAGAAATGCACGCCACCCCCGCTTCTGCCTAGTGTCTACACGTGTGATCTAGGATCCAAACTCAGGAACATCTGCCTGCAAGGCAAAGGCTTAAACCCTGAGCCACCTCTCCAGCCCCTATTTGCTCAATTTCTTTTAAAAATCTTATCTTTGTCCCTTCCCCCACTCTGCGGGGATGCACGCGAGATCCAGCAGGGCCTCACCGCCACCTAGGTAAGCTCCACTCCCACCCACCCCCAAAACCCCAGGCAGCCCAAGGGACCCAGTTCCTCCCACCATCCAGCCGGAGCCAGTGCCTGGGAGGAGGACACCCCCTCTGCGCCTGGGCCCCACCCCAGCTCCCCCAGGTTAAATAGTGCCCCGCCAATGCCCCATCGTCCCTTCCCCCACTCCGCCTCCTGGAACACATACTGTCCAGCCAGGGCTCACCTCGACCTAGGTAAGCTCCGTCTCCGCCCACCCCCAGAACCCCAGGCCAAATAATTCAGTTTAGTGAAAAACACACAGAAATTGAAAGAAGATCTTAAGAGTTAAAACGACAATGCCTAAGTCAAAGTACAAATACCTGAGAAACAACACTCAAGTAAACAAATCTCCCACTGAAGGAATTAATCCCATAATGTTAGACTCCAAACAGAACAAACCCATGGAAAATGGCCAAGAAAGCCTGACCCAGGATAAAGACTTTCAAAACATGATCATTACCATGTTGAATACTATGAAAGAGGAAATCTGGGAGGAATTACATAATCAAATCAATCGCTTTGAAGAGGAACACAACAGACACTTGGAGGAGTTGAGAAAAACTGCAAGAAACAAAAACTGGCATAGAGCAGTTAAAACAGACTCAAGCAGAGTTTAAAACTGAGCTAAAAGACAAGTTATCTTCAACCCAGAACTCCACAGAGAGTCTTATCAGCAGAACTAAGGAAGCAGAAAACAGAATTTCAGACCTTGAAGATAAGGTGGGAGTACTAACCAGCTCAATGGAAGAGGTTATTAAAGCCAAAAAGATACTTGAAAGAAATATCCAGGAGATATGGGATACCCTGAAGAAGCCTAACATGCGTATTCATGGAATACCAGAGCAAGAATCTCAAAATACTATCCCTGAGGAAATTTTTCAAATGATCATCAAGGAAAACTTTCCTTATCTAAAAAAAGAGAGGCCCATCCATATACAAGAGGCATTCCGCACCCCAAACAGATATGACCAAAACAGAAGCTCTCCATGGCAAATAATAGTTAAAACACTCCACATTCATGATAAAGAACTGGTGCTGAGAGCTTTAAGGGAGAAAAAACAAGTCACTTTTAAAGGTAAACCTATTAAAATAACAAATGACTTCTCAGTCAAAACAGTAAAAGCAAGAAGAGCTTGGCGAGACATTCTTCAAGTATTGAATGAGCAAAAATGTCAACCCAGGCTGACTTACCCTACAAAACTATCCGTCATGATCGAGGGAGAAAGAAAAATCTTCCAGCACAAATACAACTTGAAGGGATACATGTCCACCAAACCAGGCCTTCAAAAAATGCTAGAAATGATACTCAAGCTTCAAGAAAAAAAACAGGCATAACCAGAACAGAAGGCAAGTATAACACCATTAAAAGCGAAGCAATATACTTATAAAAACTACTAAACATAATAAATGTCTGGAATTAATAATAGTTTCTCCATTATAACACCAAATGTTAATGGAATTAACTCACCAATCAAGAGACACAGATTACAAATTTGCATTAAAAATCACAATCCATCAATCTTCTGACTGCAGGAAACCCATCTCACCACAAAAGATAGGCATGCCCTAAAAATAAAAGGCTGGTCAACAATTCTACAAGCAAATGGAAGCAGAAAACAGGCAGGGGTAGCCATTATGATATCAGACAAAGTGGACTTCAAAGCAAAGAAAATTATAAGAGACACGGATAGATACTACATTGTAGTCACAGGTACAATTCACGAGGAAGACTTCACAATACTGAACATATATGCACCCAATATGGGCCCCTCCACATTCAATAAGAAAACCCTACAGCGTCTAAAGCAAGAAATCAACCCCCGAACGATAATTCTTGGGGACTTCAACACTTCCCTCTCAACATGGGATAGATCAACAGGTCAAAAGCTTAACAGAGACACTTTGGAACTTAATCAAACCCTGAAAGAAATGGACCTTACAGATCTCTATCGAACTTTTCACCCACACACCAAAGAATACACATTTTTCTCAGCAGCACATGGAACTTTCTCCAAAATGGATCACATATTGGGCCACAAAATGAATCTACACATATACAAGAAAGTTGAAATTCTAACCTGTGCCCTATCAGACCACCACGGCCTAAAGCTGGACATCCACAACACAACAAACAAGAGAAAATACACTAACTCCTGGAAACTTAACACTATGATGCTGAATGAGAACTGGATTCAGGAAGAAATTAAAAAGGAAATTCAAGATTTCCTGAAAGTGAATGATAACGAAAATACAACTTACCAAAATCTCTGGGACACAATGAAAGCTGTTCTAAGAGGTAAGTTCATAGCTCTTAATGCCTATGTCAAAAAAATGGAAACATCAGAAATAAACAAATTAACAATGCAGCTTAAAGCTTTAGAGAAACTAGAGCATTCTGATCCCAAGAGTAGTAGAAGAGAACAGATTAGCAAAATAAGGGGAGAAATCTGAAATCGAGATTAAGAAAACGATAGAAAAAATCAACCAGTCAAAAAGCTGGTTCTTTGAAAAAATCAATAAGATTGATACACCCCTAGCTAAATTAACCAAAAGCAAGAAAGAGAAACGCAAATTAACAACATCAGAAATGAACATGGAGTTATCACTACTGATACCCAAGAAATCCAGAGCATTATAACATCATATTCCAAAAACTTATACTCTGTGAAGTTTGAGAACACAAAAGAGATGGATGAATTTCTAAGTAAACACAACTTACCTAAATTGAATCAGGAAGTTGTGAATTATTTAAACAGTCCTATAACATATGAGGAAATCGAGGAAGTAATCTCGAATCTTCCCACCAAAAAATGTCCTGGACCAGATGGATTCAGCACAGAGTTCTCCCAGACATTAAGGAGTTAATAACACCAATACTCCTTAAACTGTTCCATCAAATAGAAAAGGAAGGAACAATACCAAATTCCTTCTATGAAGCTAATATCGTCTTAATCCCAAAACATAATAAAGATTCACAAAAAAAAAAAAAAACTATAGGCCGATTTCTCTGATGAACACAGATGCAAAGATTCTCAAAAAAGTCTTAGCAAATCAGCTTCAAAAACATATTAAAAAGATCATTCACGGGGACCAAGTAGGCTTCATCCCCGGCACACAAGGTTGGTTCAACATACGCAAATCAATAAATGTAATTCATCATGTAAACCAGTCCAAAGTCCAAGACCACATGATACTCTCGATAGATGCAGAAAAAGCTTTTGACAAGATCCAACAGCCTTTTATGATCAAAAAGCTAGAGACAGTAGGAATGGAAGGAACCTTTTTCAATATAATAACAGCTGTATACAACAAGCCCACAGCAAGGATTATGCTCAATGGGAAACAATTGGAAGCATTCCCACTTCGATCAGGAACTAGACAAGGCTGTCCACTCTCACCACTTCTATTCAATATTGTACTTGAAGTCTTAGCTGAAGCCATAAGACAAGAAAGGGACATAAGAGGGATCCAAATCGGCAAGGAAGAAGTCAAGCTATCCCTATTTGCAGATGACATGATCTTATACCTGAGTGATCCCAAAAACTCCACCAGGAAGCTTCTGGAACTAATGCAGAAGTTCAGTAGGGTAGCAGGATACAAAATAAATGTACCAAAATCAGTGGCCTTCCTATATGCCCAGAATGAAAGAAGTGAAAAAGCCTTGAGAGAAACAATCCCATTTACTATAGCCCCTAAAAAAATGAAATACCTTGGTTTAAACCTAACCAAGGAGGTAAAAGACCTTTACAATGAAAACTTTAAAACCCTAAAGAAAGAAATTGCAGAAGACACCAGAAGGTGGAAAGACCCCCCCATGTTCCTGGATTGGCAGAATCAACATCGTAAAAATGACCATCCTACCAAAGGCAATATACAAATTCAATGCTATACCAATTAAAATCCCAAAGCAATTCTTCAAAGAAGTTGACCAAACAATCTCAAAATTCATATGGAGGCACAAAAGACCCAGGATAGCAAAGACAATCCTGAGTAACAAAAATACTGCTGGAGGTATTACCATACCAAACCTAGTACTGGCTCCAAAATAAACACACAGATCAATGGATAAGGATTGAAGACCCAGATATAAGCCCACAAAATTACAGCCATTTGGTCTTTGACAAAGGGGCCCAAAGAATCCAATGGAAAAAGAACAGCATCTTCAACAAATGGTGCTGGCAAAACTGGATCTCCACATGCAGAAGATTAAAGCTGGACCCATACTTGTCACCATGTACAAGACTTAATTCCAAATGGATCAAGAACCTTGATATAAGGCCAGAGACTATAAAAACCATAGTTGAAAGAATAGGGAATTCCCTTGAGCTGACTGGGCTAGTCCAACATTTCCTAAACAGACATCCAATGGCACAGTCACAGCTACGAACTCTCAAGATTTGGGATCTTGTGAAATTAAAGAGCTTCTGTTCAGATAAAGAGATTAAACACGAGCTCAAATGCAACCCACAGAATGGGAGAAAATCTTCACTAACCACATATCTGATAGAGCTCTACTGTCCAGAGTGCACAAAGAACTTAGAAAACTAAACATCAAGGAAAACAATGGCCCAATTAAAAAATGGCCCTGGAACTTAAAAGAAATTTTACCTGGGATGAAATTAAAATGTCTAAAAAATATCTTAAAAAATGCTCCTTTTCTTTAGCCATCAGGGAAAGCAAATCAAAACTTCCCTGAGATATCATCTCACCCCGGTCATGATGGCAAAAATCCACAATACAAACAACAAATGCTGGAGAGGATGTGGAGAGAGGGGAACTCTCCTACATTGCTGTGGGAATGCAGGCTCATACAGCCACTCTGGCGAGCCGTCTGGAGATTCTTAAAAAACTAAAGATTGAAATGCCATATGACCCTGCGATTCCACTTTTGGGAATAACCCCACGTACAGCAGAGGTTCACCTCGATAGCACAAGCACGACCATGTTCATAGCAACACTGTTTACAATAACAAAGTCATGGAATCAACCCAAATGTCCAACAGTTGACCAGTGGATAAGCAAACTGTGGTACATCTATACAATGGAGTACTACTCAGCCATCAAAAATAATGAATTACTGGAATTTGCTGGGAAATGGATGTCATTAGAAACAATTATATTAAGTGAAGTATCCCAAACCCAGAAAATTAAGCACCGTATGTACTCCCTAATAGGTGGCGCCTAGTTCCAAACCCACCCAGCCCACCTTGAGACACTCATAGGTAAATCTATGTATTACCTACAGTAATTGCAAGGATTATGAACAGGAGGGATGAGGTTGGAGGGCCACACCAGAAACAAGGAGAGAAGTGACCATGTTACAGTAGAGAAAATAGGCCTCCATCATGGACTGCAAGTAAGTAATGTGACACCTGGTTAAGTTCACAGACATTCGTTCCTGATCATTTACAACTAAGAGGGTATGATCTCACCAGAAGGGGAGGGCACATAGTCTGACAGATAAAAAGTAACCATTTTGCAAATGGGTGATTGACCCCTCCCTCACTGAGGTTTCCTACTTTTGTTATATCTACGCTTGAATGTGCTCTTATAATAAGACTCCAGTTTAACAGCTTTTTGTCTCTGGTCAGGGGGTGACATACAGTGCCCAGCAGGATGGAGTGAAGGGCATTGCAGGAGCAGCAAAACTGCAAAAGAAAATTAACAAACCTTAATCCAGAACTTCAGAGACTGTATATCAACCACCTAGAACTAGGCCAGACTAACCTCTTCCCATCCTGAAGCTCAGGGACATTTGTGGAAGAGGATGCGGTAAGAGTGTAAGAGCAAAAGGATGGGAGGAGCAATGATTTGCAAGATTCTCCACACAAGTTAGGGCCGAGGCAATCATAATTGGACATTGCATACCCTGCACAATGTCCAACACACTATTGACCTCACCAAGTCTCGCATCTGCTAAAGGCCCCATATCCTTGGAGGCAAGGGATTGTCAGCCACAGTAGTGTTCCTATGCTTAAGGGGAACAAGGGAAAGGGTTCAGGGAAACGCCACTGGGTCCTTGTATGTCATTGGAAAGGAGGGACCAGAGAGAGTCAGGCATGCACAAGAAAGGACTCTCTGGGAATTGGGGTGGGAGGCACTGGGGGATGGTGAGGGAGGGGTAAGGTGAGGGGAAGCAGGGGATTGGGGGGGAGGAGGAGGGAGGGAGGGAAGGAACTGGTGTACCTATTAAGTTTGTATGAGCTGAAATGATAATAAAAATGTATGAAAAAAGCAGGCTTTGATTTACTAATGGAGATAACCAGTTCAACAACTGTGATAGTTAATCCTGGGTGTCAATTTGACACACCTGAAGAGATTATCCATATCAACATATTTACATTACAAAGACCATCCTTAAATCCCATCAGAACCTGCATAGATCTCATAGTACCCTCCCAGTAGTGAGCCAGATAAAAGGGACCACAGAAGCCAAAACAAGACACTCTCCAGGAATACTCCAGCCAGGAGGTTGTCTGCCGTGCCTTAACCTGGCTCCAGCTTCAGCCTTGTCACCTCTGCCGTGAAAGACCATCTGGAACTGTTCAGGTGACATTCCAACTGCAACACGGGGAAGAAGAAACATAAGCAGAACTGACATTCAGCTACACCAAACTCTTGGGGAGTGTTGCAAGTTGGAGTCTTTATCATCATTGAAAATATCTGATTGCTACCTGAAGTCTGCTGAGTAATACAGAAGGAGGGAGACTGTTGTGTGAGAGCTTCAATCGGTGGATTCATACAGGATGAATAAACTTCGCATTTTTGTAAATCGAGACCATATAAAAGATTTCCGAAAATACCTGGCACTCAAATATATCCAGTATCTAGTCCTGTCTTCTCCAAACAGCATCATTACTCTACTGGGATTGTTTGCAAGTCTTTATGTTATGTTTATATTCACGTTACCTTCTGTATCCAGGAAATCTACTTCAGTGTTTATTAGTAACATAGCTAAGGCAGATGTCTTAGTTGGCTGTAGTATTTTTTGGGCCATGATTCCAGAAGTGTTAAAGAATGAAATATCATCATCTTCTTTTCTCTCAACCTTGATGGAGAATTTAGAGATTTTGAATGTGCATGCCAGTTCACTTTTACTCACCTGTGTTACTCTTGAGGGTTTTCTGATTACTTTTTTTGCGGTACAGACACGCCACATAAGGAATGTTACATGTGCCCGAGTAGTTTCTAAGATCATCTGGACTGTTGTAATTACTGAGTGCTTCCTTTATCAACTTGAGTGCTTCAAAGATTTTAACTTCTTTTACCTTAGTAACCAGAAGGAAATTTTGCTGTTGCTGAATTTCTGTTATAGAGTCACAGAACTGCTGAAATTGCTTATTTACCCAATTGGACTATTTTTAAGGGTTTTTAATGTGTGTCTTTTCTATAAAATATATTTTCGAAACTTATAGTTAGATGTCAGTGTTAGATATGGTGACCAGGTTTTAGAAAAATGCAAATCTTGGGGGTGCCGTGCAGGTATTTTTGTCAATGTGATTAACTTTTGCAATCAGCGAACTTTAAATACAAGAGACTATCATAAACAGAATAGCTGGACATCATCCAATGAGCTAAAGGACCGAAAAGCAGAAACAGCTTTTCCAGGAGAAGAAAGAATTTGCCAGAAGACTGTAACACAAAAATCCTGCCTGCACTTCCAAGTTGCTAGCCTGTGCTACAGATTGCAAACTCAAGACTGCAACCTTTGTACTATATGCAACATTTTACCTGCCGTACAGATTTGAGCCCTGACAATCATGTAAAACAATGACTTAAATTTCTACAAAAAATAAAAGTTATGTTGAAAAAACTCTTAACTTTCTGTATAATCAGGAAATAATCATGCAGTGTAAGATATTGAAATGTGATGTTTTACTTCAAGAGAAAATAATAATAAATGAAAATTTGACTATGCAATTTTTCCATGAGGGAATTTATGGGCTTAAATAACTTTGGAGCTCTCAGTGAAAAAAAAACAACAAGAAAATTACCATTTTTCATAGGACTTTTTTATGTATAAGTTATTGTAAAAGTGAGGTGTGTGAGTGTGTGCGTGCATATGTGTGTGTGTGTGTGTGTGTGTGTGTGTGTGTGTGTGAATGCCCAGTTCACAGATGCAATTTCCTTGGAAAAAATTGCGATATTTATTTTGGAAATAGACCATTAGATCTTATAAAACCTAAATGTCAACTGAAAAATAACCCATATTAATCAGTTTCAAATATTAACCCTGGATGAGAAGAAAGCACTATCAGACATAGGGCAAGAAAGATAGAGGAGGGATGGGAATACCACAGAAATTCTTTGTGGGTGGTTCTGATGTGTAATGAAGGGGCAAATTGAAATGGTGGCTATGTGGTCAAAAAACATTTTAAGAGTGAGTTTATGTAGTACTTCATATAAACTACCATGTATTGTTTTCGCATAGAGATTCATTACCTTATTAAATCAACCCCATTTGCATTGTAGTTTCTTTTACTCGACATATTATGTTGATAGATTTTATGGAAATTAACATTTGACATTCACATCTGAGTCAAGGCATATCAGGACAGAAGTGGAACCAAATAAGGACACAGCACCAGAGACCATCTTGAATGTGCAGCTTCCTGGAAAAGAGCAGATCTCTCACAGAGACCTTTGAGCCTATACTGTAAATATTTAGTTATCTTGAAAAAGAAAGAGTGCTCTTGTTTAACATCTGATTCCTGCCCACTTAAGGCCAAACTCTAAGTTGAATACAAAGAGAGATTTTCTAATTATAAAATTCTCACTGCTGAGAATTTTAATTTTCACATTTTTTTCTCTTTGTATGTCATATGTGCTTCAGGAACTTTTGTGAAGAATTAGCATGCCAATTTTGTTATATCACATCATCTATCAGGAGGTAGTATAATTAAATTGAAATCCTTGATAACTTCATCATGTCAAATCAAAATTAAAGATGTTTCTGTGGCTGATCATGGAGGTTAAAATACTGGTCTTTCTCCAGTAGTTACTCATTTTGATTACAATATAGAGTAATCCACCGAATTATCCTAGGTATTAAATAATGTGTAGCCAAATAACCAAAATGAGATTCTGTAAACAAAGAACCTTTGTTGTTTCAGTCTCTGGATTGGAATTCAGCAGGGTGCTTCAACTCCTGAGCCCTTGTTATACAGCACCAAATCTCTGGCCTTCATTGTTACTTGAGATACAGCCATAGAAGATATTAGCTCAAATTCAGATGTGCGGCTGTCCTCCAATCAGATTTCCTTAGAAATTGTCAAGTGAGGCTTTGAGGTACTAGCTGATCATGTCTTAGAAATCAAGTCTGCCACTGGAGAAAGTCCAGCCTGATAGTGGGTTTCTTTTAGAATTATTATTGGAGAGTGTTAGGAAAGATGTGCAGGAATCATCCAGATGCTGTTAAGTGTGAAGTCAAAGATGGTATTGTGGCTTTTTGGTTGAACTGTGTTTCTAGAAAAAAGCACCTAACGTCAACCAAAGGAATCAGAAAGGAATCTGTAGCCATTAACATCATGTGACGCTGAAGTTGTGGATTATGTTCAGGTCTATCTGAGACACAGGAAAAGAGAAATTATTTTCAGTCACACAGCACATCCAAGAATTGACATATAGCAGCAGAAACAAGACATACTAGCATAAAATAGTATTTAGTTAAATCTTACTATAATATCTATTAGGACATTAATCTCAAATATTAAAATACAAAATTAGCCAGCAACTGGAAAACTGTGCAAACTTTAAATAGTGATAATTTAGATAAATTATTTTCAAAATGAAAATTAAAAATATGCCTATATCTAATATATATGTTTCTCAAGTGATTCATCATGCTTCAAGATATCAAAATATTAAATGGTGGTTTGATTTAAGTGTAAAATATTTGATAAGAATTATTTAAATCTTGAATATGGCAAAAGAAATTTGTTTCACCAAAATGAATCACTAAAACATTGACGCTGATCCCTGCCATTTCAGTGCTATTTTTATTTCAGTGAGCACCATCTCTCCCAGGTAGCAGAGTGACATGTAAAAGGGTAATCTATATTTGCATCTGAGTTTTAAGTGAAATTATTCTACCTTCCTGTGAATGAATAGTATGACATTTAAATTATTCTTTGTTTTAGAGAATTTATTGGCATAAATATAAAATTATTCCTAAATTAGAGAAGCCATCCATGAGAAACTTTAAATGTTCCTATGTTTTAAAATTTTAACTACATACAGTACCAAGTATACTATGCATGACACTTTTTACAGGATTTCAAAGATGTAATATGATCAGAATATACTCTTAGAGAAGTTTGACACACTTTTTTGTTCCTATGCCCACAAAGATCTATTTAATTACAAAGAATTCTCTTTTTCTCTTATGCTCAAATATCCATTTCCTAAATGTTTGGTATTGTTACCAAATTCAAAGAAATCAGCTAGGAAATTAATCATTTAACAGATCTTCCTTAGACATATGTCATAAATATTAAAATTATACTATCATGTAAGATGATTCAGCAGGGAAAGATGCATGCCAGGCAAACGTGATTACCTGGCCTGAGTCCAATTCACAGAACTAATTAGGTAAAATGAGAGAACCAACTTTTGAAAGTCATTCTTTGTGATCCACACATTTGCACACACACATATACACACGTACACACACACACATTTCCTAAAATTTATTTTGCATGATGCAGTTATAACCTAACCCAGGGTATGCATTTTGTCTTTATGTTATAATATTCTCTCAGTCAAATTTTAATATAATTGTAACCCTAAATATGATATATTTGTTGGATCATAGTTCTAGTTATTGGAATGTTCGAAGATGAGAGATCAAAAGCTAGTAAAGGCATTCTTGTTTATTGTATCATCATTGGATAAATTTTGAAGAAGGAGTAGTAAAAAAGGAAGGAGGAGAAAGAGAGAGAAAGAGTCTTTCTGGCTCTGACTTAGTGGGCTTAACATGATTGTCTCCAGATCTACCCATTTTTTTCCAAGATAGCATTGTTTTTTTACTTATGGATGACTGACTAATGCATTATTTTTGGTACATATATGATTTTTTTGCCGATGGACTTTTAATAGCATCTATGAGAGGTGGCTCAGAAGTTGAAGTCTTTGCCTTTTAAAATTTCTGTGAAGACCACTCACATTTAAAATAATAATTGAGATAACTGAATTAATGTCAATACATATATTGTCTGGGCTAATGATGATTATTTTTCTTCTCATTCATATGTTTTTGCATCAGTTAAATATTTTTTTGATTCCACTTCATTTCCTCTATAATTTTTGCAATTTTCCTTATTTTCCCAGTAGTACTGGAGGCATGAGCTTCACTGTAATAACCAGGATGACCTGGAATTCCTAGGTTCAAACAGTCCTTCTGTATGGTCTTCCCAAGTAATTGAGAACATAATTACAATGACCTTGTCCAAAACAGTGATCATATTTAAGAAATTAAGATTTTTAATGAAGTTATGCTACAATATTCTATTTGTAGTTAAAATGCTATGTAACTAACTGAATAATTCTAATTATTTCCTCTTGTCCTTTATGAAATTGCCCTTTTTATATTTTTTTTATTCTTTTGGTATTTCATACAATGGAAACTTTGTGACATTTTACAATCTTAATCCCTTTCCTCTTCCCATTACAATCCTTGTTCTTCCCTGCTGGTCTCTCTCCTATTTTCATGTCTACTCACATGTGTAGGCCACTGGATTTAATCTGAATTTTCTTTGATGGAATGCGGATGAGTATTTGCTGGAGCATGAATCATGTATCATTGAGTCAGGTATCTTCCACCCCCCTCTACATTAATCATCACCGGTCTCTAACCACCAATCATACTTCTGTTTTCTTAAATATTTCACTATTTTAGGTCTGCTAGTAAAATGAAAAAATGAAATATTGTGCATTAAATATCATTTTACTTTTTCAAACTCTTCTTATCATAAATATAAGTCTCTTTCTTCCAAAGTAGGCTCTATTTGCAAAGGTAAGAAACTAGGCCCTTGCAACAGCAATATCTATCACTGGATGATTGATGAAAAATAAACCAACTGGTTCTGATTTTTATCTTAGAACACCATGATAATATTAGGTGGAGCCAGAGAAGAGAGATGTCATCACACAGCAGGCATTGAGATAGAGGAACAGACAAAGGAGCCAAAGAGCCCATATGTGGTATGTGGAAGCTGGAGAAAAGAAACAGCAGACTACCATATCTCCAGAAGGCATGCTGATCTGCAATCACCTTTTGGCTTCTCAAACTTCATAACTGCAAGAGAGTGGATTTGCTTCATTTTGAACTGCTGAATTTGTAGCAATTTGTCATCATAGCAGCAGGAAACTTCCAAAATGAGAAACATTTTTTTCCCTTTTTACCATGAACAGCTTCATAGAAATATAAATTTCCCATGAATTTAAAACTGTGGTTGGAGGAGGTACATTGTTTTCTTTAAGATTATTAAAGATTGGTTTAGTGATTAGGTGGAATGTTCTATCAGGTACATATGATTTATTTTTTCATTTAACTCCAGTGTTTCTCTATTTTGTTTTTGTCCACTTTATCTATCTGTCCTTGGTGAGAGTAGAGAACTGAAATTGTCCACTATCACTATATTGCAGTTAATCTGTGGATTTTCATTTTCTAATATTTTTATTGAAGATAGTTGTACCTGAGTTTGCAGAATGTAGATTTAGGATTTTAGCCTATACAACCATGAACTCACATTGTTTGTGGTGGTCTGCACTGTGTCCAGACAAGACTGGCCAAGTTAACAATCAATCATGGATAGTGGAGTCAATGAGGAAGACCTATTTCTTTCTGTAGAGCTCTTGGCTACCTATAGATTCTGGGAGAGGGCCATTGACTTCAGATGTGTGCTTACTTCTGAGCACATTAGGTTACAGTGGGTAGTTCTAAATCATGGTCTCAGAAAAGGCTCTGGCTAAACTCAAAATCCCACAATATGAACTTGAGCAAGATTTATAGAAAAGAAAGGGAATTAACAGGAATTACAGAAAGAGAGAAGATGAAAGGTAAGAGACTGGTCAGGAAGCACTTCTTTTTTGATTGACTATGTCATTTTGAAGATAATATTATATTTAATAAATTTTCATAAGAAATAAAAATGGAAAAAATATTGAAGATTTTATTTCACTTTTCTTCTTTATAAGATTTCTATAAAATCACTCATTTTTATTTGTGTTTTGAAATTCTCTGGCTATCTTCACAAATTGTTCTTTATTGCTTTGCCTCTGATTGACAAAGGCATTCTTTGTTGTTATATGTTTACTATGCTTTTGTTAGTATTTCTTCTCTGTAATCATCTCTGAAATATTTCTGTGTGAAATCTCTGAATTTCCTAATTTTGTACTTTGGCATTTGTAATTAAGTTTTGAACAATTTTTGAGCTAGGTAATTCTGACCTTTCTTTTCTCTCCTTCTCTCTTCTCCACCTGTTATTTCATTATATAGTTTGTCATCTGATGTTGTTCCTTTGCTCTTGAGTATCCTAGTGTTTCTATGACTTTCTATTTCAGTTAGCAGTTAATATGACACTGTCTTCAAAATCATCAAATTTCTTCACTGAGTGTGGTATACCTACTGATGGCCACTTTGAAGAAACCATGTGTTCTTTTGTTCTTTGTGATTTCCACATCTTAAGCATAGTTCTGAAACACTGAAATATTTATGAGATCTCTTTTAGTCTCATGACATAATTTCTGTAGTAAACACCTGGACCAAACAACTTACAGGAGCAAAAAATTTTATCCCATAAAATGCTACTAGAAAGTACAAGTAACAGTCCATCATGGCGAGAGAGTTACTAATAGGAGCTAGCCACATTCTACCCTGAGCTGATAGCAGAAGGAAAAGCATTGTAACCATGGTTACACAGATCACATCTTTATACATACATTCTGCCTAGATACTATTGCCATTAACATTGTGTGTAGCTGAAAAGTGCTCTTCCCACTTTAATTAAAGCAATGTAGATAATCTCCTACAGGCTTGAGCAGAGGCTGCCTTAATTAAATAATTCCTCACAGGTCTGCCCAGAGGCCCACCTTCCAAGTGTCAGGTTGACAGCTGTAACTAATTGGAAGGGCATCTCAGTTGACTTATTTTTCTATCTTCTTTTAGGCAACTAAAGTTGTATTTAAACAAAAGGAATATTAATACTTTAAATTCATGTTTGTCTATGATGATAAGTACTTGCTTTAAAATGACACAAACAAAAGGTCAATAAAACATAGCTACTTTAGAAAGGAAAGGAGTAAATTCCTTTCAAATGATTTATTTATATCTTTAAAAGTAGATGCTGCTAAAACATGGTTGATATTTAGCTCACAGTTAACAACAACAACAAAAAAAAACCTGCTGGTTGTATTGTAAATATATAAAGAACATGTTATATTCTTATGTTTGAAATTTATATTTCTTTTTTTAAAAATTTTATTATTTATTCAATTGTGTGTGTATGCGTGTGTGCGTGTGTGTGTATGTGTGTGTATGTGTAGAACCATGGACAAATTTGGGGACCACCATGGACACCTCCACCTCCTCCTTGTTTACTCTGCTCCAGGATTCACAGGCTCCACACTACCAGGACCAGAAATGCAGGCCGCCCCCGCTTCAACCTGGCGTCTATACGTGGGATCTAGGATCCGAACTCAGGACCTTCCACCTGCAAGACAGTGGTTTAACCCCTGAGCCACCTCTCCAGGCCCTGAAATTTATATTTCTAATATTCAATAAGTGGTGGTTTAAAATGAGCTCAATTTAAAAAATAACCCCATGCGTGTATGTGTATCTGTGTTTCCGTGAAGGAGGACTTTTGAGAAAGGATCTTCTAGATAGTTGAGACTGGCCTGGCCATTGTATTCCTAATGTCTCAACCTTTTAAGTGCTGGGATTACAATTGTATGACAACCCACAGGAAGAGTTATATTTTAATAAAATCGTAGGAAAATTATAAGAGAAAAATCTGAAGCTATCGTCCAGAAATAGATACGATATAAAGGCAAAGCAACAAGAACAAGGCCATTTTATTAGGATGATATGTATTTCTGTGAGAACCAATCATAAACATTTATGTCTCTAGTTTTTTAAGTTTAAACTTTCATATATATTCAATGTAAATGCATAATTACAGTTGAAGAGCATCCAGAATCCTATCATTACTTTCATATTTTTATCCTCAATGAATATTATTGCCTTTTATCTTTATTTGTATGTGTGATTTAAAGTTACAGGATAGTATTTAAAATACAGTAGGAAATTTTATACATTTTTCTCATGTTGAATGTGTTATTCTTACTCCCCTGAGAGATCTATCCAATGTGAATAGATCTTGAAAATGTGATTGTCTTGTAGACAGTGTGCCATTAGCATGAGAAGAAAATGATATTTACTTTTCCTGCAAAACATACCAAATATATTACATTTCATCGTGAAATTTATGAAAATTGAACATAAAGCAGAATATCAAGATAATAATATATCAGAAGAATGTATAGAATTCTGAAATAAGCAATTGTTCTTTATTTTTCCTTTCAAACTGGAAAATAATAGGCAAATTATCTCTTATACACATGGAATTTGAAATTCTGTTATAATATCTTCTTGTATAGGTAAAACTTACCAACTGATTGTCAAGTAGCATTAATTGTTAAATATTTAACACTATATATATATATACACACACACACACACACATATAAATTTTATATGAATAATCGGTAAAAAAACTATAGAATTCTGACAAAATAAAGATGAATGATGCTTATTAGAAAATTCTTTTTTTTTCTTTTTTCTTTTTCTTTTTTTTCATCTTTCTTTTTTTTTTATTAAAAATTTAATTATACATTTTAAAATTTTTTACCAGTTCCCTCCCTCCCCCCTCCCCTTCCCCCAGTGTCTCCCCCCCAATTCCCAGAGAGTCCTTTATTGTGTGCGCCTAACTTTAAATAGCTCATATACTTGTGAATTTTCTTTTTTATTATATAATTTATTATTATTTTTTAGTTTTATAAACATAATTAGTGATCATCTCTTCCCCCTTCGATACACATCAGTTACAGAGTAAAGTAAATAAATTTAAAAAAATGAGTAAGAACTGATGGCTCTGTTAGTTTGGAAAGATTTTGGAGTCTGTAGGTTATAGAAGACTGAAAGTCTTTTATATTTCAAAGAGACTGGTAGTAGAACAAAATAGAGCAAACCTGCAAGAGACACAAAGTAAGATATTTCAGTACAAAATATTACAGTCCCCTAATTAAATATAACAACTTTAGGAAAACCTTGGATTTTAATATCAGGACTGGGATTAATTAATGTTTAGGGAAGAAAGTAATGCCATTGTGGATGTACTATATGAGAAAACTTTGTAGCAACTTCACACTAAATGAATCAGTGTCTACAAATAATTAGTTCAACTTAATAACTAAACTTTAAGCATTTATAGATTCACAATGTTTTTATGAACTATTTTGTGCAAGAAATTGGCTCTTTTCTTAAATCTATCAAAATGAAAAAGTAATAATTTTTTGGAAGACCGCTAAATGAGATAATGAAAAGAATGACATGGCTATTACATGACATAGTTTAGTGCTATTGTTTTAACATAGATGATATTTGCATAGCCTGTATTGTATATAATGGTATGTACATTGTCTTGTCTTGTTCTTCTTAAAATTTATAATACAAGTAATACTGTCATTATATGTTCCAACATCAGGAACTAAAATACAGAGAGACTAAGACGACCAATGTAACATGAACTGTGAACAGCAAGGTCAAAATTCCCTCAACCACAAGTTTAGAAAAAGCAAGTTATCTGTACAGTAGTTACCTCATTTCAAGATGCTGAGGTCACTCTAATTTTGCAACAGTTGGCTTGGTTTGTGTGGAATCTCTGATTCTAAAGGTGAAGGAAAACACAGTTATAGGTTTAAGGTAGTGTCAACAAGCTAAAAGTTAGGACCAAGAAGTATTTAATCAAAATCTAATGTAATTGTTAAAAGTAGTAGTTGGTGTATTTAATAGATATGGTTATGTATATGATTAATTAGAAGAGGTGAAAGATTAAAAGATTTAAGAACATGAAGAAAAGCAATAAATATTTGATGTAAGCCTTCAAGAAAGAATATTAAAGTCTTCATAGTTTTTTATAGCACACAGCAACTGACTATGCATTTGAAAAGACATTTGTTAAAAAACAATTCCCTAGGTTAATAGCATTGAAAACAGCATATTTGAGCAAAAGATAACAAAATTATAAGTCATGAGTTGTCCAGCTTGAGGAACCAGAGGCTGTTCTAAGAACTGCAAATATTAGCAGAATATAGTCAACAAGTCATTTGGCTACAATCTGTTTCAGTCTTTGCATAATAATACCTTCTGCAGGAAGTGAAAGTTCAATTGCTTAGAATAAAGACTATTGTAATCTTTTTTTGGGGGGGAGGGTCGAGAGAATAAAAGAAAACTGTTTGAATGAAATTAAAGGGGTAAAAAAAAGCATGGATAAATAAGAATACCATATACAGTATAAATGTTTGTAAGATTATAGTTGCAAACTTTTTTTTATTCAATCGTGTGTGTGTGTGTGTGTGTGTGTGTGTGTGTGTGTGTGTGTGTGTATAGAGCCACGGGCGAATTTGGGAACCACCATGGACTGCCTCCACTTCCTCCTTGTTTACTCTGCCCTATATGTGGGGTCTAGGATTCAAACTCAGGAACTTCCGCCTGCAAGGCAAAGGCTTAACACCTGAGCCACCTCTCCAGTCCCAATAGTTACAAACTTTTGTATATTGACAAGGTCAACAACTTGAATACAATGACTAAATTAGCACTAATAGAAAATTACTTAAACCGTCTCAAAAGAACACCATAATGTAAATGAATTAAAATCAATCAGTAATTTAAAAATTTATAGCAAACAAAGCCTCAGGATGCATTGGTGAATGCTCTCAAATCTTTAAGGAGAAAAGCAGGATATATGATCAAAATAATAAAAATATGGTAGGCAAGAACACCCCCCCATTTTCCGAATCATAATGTTCACAAATATCCAAAGTATATCAACATACAGGAATTAAAATAATAGATCATTATCCCTTATGTAGTTAGATGGTAAAATACTCAATTGCCAAGTACCTGAATCTAACAACATATTTTTAAATACTTATTATGATTGAATGTGATTTACTCCAGGAATGAAACAGTAGGACAACATAAGAAAAATTATTCAATTTAAAATGATATTTTAATAAAGGAAAAGTATATGCCTGTAAGGTTATGTCTCATCAATTGGTGTAGCAAGAGCCTTTGACAATTTCTGGAGCCCATTTAAGATAAAAACACTAAGAAAAGTCACCAATCCAAACCTGTGTGACATTTGCTTGAATAACAATATATCCAATAAAACCATTTTATCAAATGACAAGGATGTGGAAAATTTAGGATTGCAATATATTTTTGGTGGGGTTGCAAAATGTTTCAGCTGCTGGAAAAAATGACATTACCTCAAAAAGCTCAACAGACTTTCTAAATGTCATATTATTGTAAATCGTACTTACACATGCTTAAAGATAAATACTAAATACAATTACTGCAAAAGTAAATATTACGTCACAGTCTGTAACAATGAAAAGATATAAGCAATGTAAGTGTCCTTAAATTAATGAAAAGTAAGTAAATATGCATATAGAAAGAATGGAATATTATTCAAATTATCAACAGGAAAGGAATAATGTAACTATCATATAAACAATGTGAATGACCTTTTAAAACCTTAACATATGTAAAAGTTGATGGACACCTACAGCCATAATAAAGTATGGAATTATTTTACATAATATAACTTGTGTTTTAAATTATGGAATTATGAATTGTTTCTATTGCCTAATAGAGGATGAGGTTGACAGAATTTTTTTAATCAGAAATGGGCTGTTGGACTATTTCTCTTTAGTGGATGAATTTATATGATTTAAATTTTGCCTCCATAAGACGTCCAATACCCATCAGGATGGAGCCAAGGGCCGTGCAGGAACAGCAAAAATGGAGAAAAAAAACAAAAAAACAAAACTTAATTCAGAACATCAGAGTCCCTACATTAACCACCTGGAACCAGGCCAGCCAATCTCTCCCAAGCCTAAAGCTCAAGGAAATCTGCGTAAAAGGTGGTGGTAAGATTGTAAGAGATAAAGATGGGGAGCAGCAACGATATGCAAGATAGTCCGAACAAGTTAGGGCCTGAGTAACCATAATACGATTTTGCATGACCAACATATCATAGACTCCTCAAAGTCAAGCATGGATCACAGGCACTAGGATCCTTAGAAGCAAGGGATTAACAGCCACAGTAGTGTTCCTTTACTAAAGGGGAACACAAGAAAGGGCTCTAGGCAATGCTACCTAGTTCTTACACCTCATTAGAATGAAGGACCCAGAGCGAAGCCTGATATTTACACTAAAGGATGCTACAGGGATGGAGGGGCAATGGGAGAAAGGGAGGGAGAGGGGAAAAGAAGGGGGGAAAAGGGAGGAGGGAGCAAGGGGATCCGGGGAAGAGTGGAGGGAGGGAGGGGACTGGGGTACTTATTAAGTTTGTATGACTGGAAAAAATAAATTAATTAATTATAAAAAAATTTGCCTCCATAGATTTTTTAAAGTATAAAATACCAAAATGCTTACCAACTTAGGAAAATCTCAGGTTCCCTTAAACATTACAATAAAATTTGTTTTATAAAGCAAAATATGGAGGTGACCCATAGATGTTTCCCTTTCTCAATCTTACCCAAGAATGTAGAAAGTACTACTTTGCTACTTACACATGCAATTTTCTCAGCTGGAAATGGAGGTGTTCATGACTAAACAGAATTTTCAGTTTTCTGAGTATGAACATTTTGGCATCTGCAAATGTAAATGTGGTTAGGTTTACACTCAGTAACACAAGGGTGGTGCAGGAACAGCAAAACTGGAAAAAAAAAAAAAAAACAAGAAGCCATAATTCAGAGCATCAGGGACCCTACATTAATCACCAGGAACCAGGCAGCCAAATCTCTCCCCATCCCAAAGCTCTGGGAAATTTGCGGAAGAGGGGGCGATAAGATTGTAAGAGCCTAAAGATGGGGAGGAGCAACTATATGCAAGATACTCTACACAAGTTAGGGCCGAAGTAATCATAATAGGACTTCTCATGACGTGCGCAATTATCAACATATCATTGACCCCCCCAAAGGCTAGCATGAATCACAGGTACTAGGATCCTTATAGGCAAGGGATCAACAGCCACAGTAGTGTTCTTATACTAATGGGGAACACAAAAAAGAGCTCTAAGAAATGCTACTGAGTCCTTACACCTCATCAGAAGAGGAGGACCCAGAGGAAAGTTTAATATGCACAGTAAAGGATGCTCCAGGAATGGGGGGGAGGGGGCACTGGGATAAAGGGTGGGAGGGGGGAAAGGAAAGGGAAAATGGGGTGAGAGAGCAAGGGGATCCAGGGAGGGGTGGAGGGAGGAGAATGGGGTACCTATCAAGTTTGTATAAGTGGAAAAAAAAAGAACACATTCTTTTTTGTTAGATGGAAGAGACAGGGTTTGAGAAGGATACACTTGAACACTGCCTGGCATCCCCATGAGTCTTTGGAACAGAAGATAGTTGCATTCGCAGTAGTAAGGCTATCTACTCACAGTGTCTCATGTGAGGGGCTTCAGGGATCCAGTAAAGTGCTTCTGCTCTATGCAACAGCAAAGTGCTGCTGCAAAATACACTGAATTGGACCACATTGATGTCTATGCTTTTGTGCTCACAGTTAATTATGACTTCAAAACAAGATATTACTTTGTTTCCCATTAAAATGTGTACCTAGAGATTTTTCTAATTCCTTTCAATGTGAACTTAAAGTCTTTGACTAGGCAAGGAATCATAATACACTAGTCTTATTCTAATTTCAGAAGAATGCTTGTTGGAGACTGAGCTGATAATAAAATAAATGAATCAGTATGAGGTAAACTCCCTGTTTGAAAGGTTTCAAAGCAATGCTTAATGATCTGTCAGATAAGTCATTTAAACTAAGTCTCAAGGAAAGGAGAAGCATTTCCTACAAAATAGAATTTGAAAGGTCAGCAAATGAAAGGGTTTGACAAACTTTGCACTAAAGAGGAAATTGGGAGAAAAAGAAACAGTTATAAATGAAATATGTTTATAGTAACCTAGATGCTCATTAACTGATCATTCAATTTTATCATGGTTAGCTTGCTGACTCTTCCCTTCCTGTCACAGAATTTGTGGATTTGAACAGAACACTGATTGAGTTACCTGTGCAAGTTACCCTAGTGTTCCATTCCTATCCAAAGTCATGAATCTTTCCATTGATCATGGAAATACACAATGACTGGATAGGTGAATGCAATCATCCTAACTCAACTTACATATTGTCAAGTTATTAGAAATACTGAAAGCATTTTCATCACCACCTTATTGCCAGTAATTCAATTTCAATTAACATTGTTGCATTTTCTCATAATATCCTAGCAAAAAAGTCAGAAAAAGATTATTTAGAATTTTCTAAGGTCAATCCCTGCAAACTATCCTTCAGTATATTTAATTAAAATTAGTTAATTGTCCCCCCCTTTTTTGCACCCTAAACCCGCTCCGCTGGTCGGACGCGCGCGCGGTCCAGCCGGGCGTCCATCGCCGCACCCTAGCTGGTGAGTACCCCCGCCTCCCTCCCCCCCCCCCCCCCCCCCCCCCGCGCACCGCCCACCAGGACCCCCAGGTCGGCCCACAGGGACCCGGCTCCGCCTCCCACCATCCAGCCGGAGCCGCGCGCGGGACCCAGGGACCAGGAGGACCTCCCCCTGCGCCGGGCCCCGCCCCAGCTGCCCTCGGGTTAAATAGCTCCACGCCATCGCCCCCATCCCCCCTTTTTTGCACCCTAAACCCGCTCCGCCGGTCGGGACGCACGCGCAGTCCAGCCGGGCCTCACCCCACGACCTAGGTAAGTCTCCGCCCGCCCCGCCCACCAGGACCACAGGCCAAATAATTCAGTTTAGTGAAATTGAGAGTTCTTAAGAGTTAAAATGACAATGCCAAAATCAAAGTGCAAATCCATGAGAAGCAACAATCAAGTAAACAAATTTCCCACTGAAGAAATTAATCCCATAATGTTAGACTCCAACAAGAACAAACCCATGGAAAAAGGCCAAGAAAGCCCCACCCAGGATAAAGACTTTCAAAATATGATCATTCCCATGTTCAATACTATGAAAGAGGAAATCAGGGAGGAATTAAATAATCGAATCAATCGCTTTGAAGAGGAACACAACAGACATCTGGAGGAGTTGAGAAAAACAGTGCAAGAAACAAAAAGTGGCATAGAGCAGTTAAAACAAACTCAAGCAGAGTTTAAAACTGAGCTAAAAGACAAGTTATCTTCAACCCAGAACGCCACAGAGAGTCTTACCAACAGAACTAACGAAGCAGAAAACAGAATTTCAGACCTTGAAGATAAAGTGGGAGTACTAACCAGCTCAATGGAAGAGGTTGTTAAAGCCAAAAAGATACTTGAGAGAAATATCCAAGAGATATGGGACACCCTGAAGAAGCCTAACATGCGTATTCATGGAATACCAGAGCAAGAATCTCAAAATACCACCCCTGAGGAAATTTTTCAAACGATCATCAAGGAAAACTTTCCTCATCTAAAAAAAGAGAGGCCCATCCATATACAAGAGGCATTCCACACCCCAAACAGATACGACCAAAATAGAAGCACGCCACGGCAAATAATAGTTAAAACACTCCACATTCAAGATAAAGAACTGGTGCTGAGAGCTTCAAGGGAGAAAAAACAAGTCACTTTTAAAGGTAAACCTATTAAAATAACAAATGACTTCTCAGTCGAAACAGTAAAAGCAAGAAGAGCTTGGAGAGACATACTTCAAGTATTGAATGAGCAAAAATGTCAACCCAGGCTGATTTACCCTGCAAAACTATCAGTCATGATCGAGGGAGAAAGAAAAATTTTCCAGCACAAAGACAACTTTAAGGGATACATGGCCACCAAACCAGGCCTTCAAAAACTGCTAGAAATGATACTCAAGCGTGAAGAAAAAAACAGGCATATCCAGGAGAACAGAAGGCAAGTATAACATCATTAAAAAAGAAGCAATATACTTATAAAAGCTACTAACCATAATAAATGTCTGGAATTAACAATAGTGTCTCCATTATAACACTAAATGTTAATGGAATTAATTCACCGATCAAGAGACACAGATTACAAACATGGATTAAAAATCACAATCCATCAATCTGCTGCCTGCAGGAAACCCATCTCACCACAAAAGATAGGCACGCTCTAAAAATAAAAGGCTGGTCAACAATTCTACAAGCTAATGGAAGCAGAAAACAGGCAGGGGTAGCCATTATGCTATCAGACAAAGTGGATTTCAAACCAAAGAAAATTATAAGAGACACGGATGGATACTACATTTTAGTCACAGGCACAATTCACCAGGAAGACCTCACAATCCTGAACATATATGCACCCAATACGGGCCCCTCCACATTCATTAAGAAAACCCTACAGCGTCTAAAGCAAGAAATCAATCCCCAAACGATAATTCTTGGAGACTTCAACACCGCCCTGTCAACATGGTATAGATCAACAGGTCAAAAGCTTAACAGAGACACTTTGTAACTTAATCAAACCCTGAAAGAAATGGACCTTACAGATCTCTATCGAACTTTTCACCCACACACCAAAGAATACACATTTTTCTCAGCAGCACACGGAACTTTCTCCAAAATAGATCACATATTGGGCCACAAAATGAATCTACACATATACAAGAAAGTTGAAATTCTAACCTGTGCCCTATCAGACCATCACGGCCTAAAGCTGGACATCCACAACACATCAAACAAGAGAAAATACACTAACTCCTGGAAACTTAACAATATGATGCTGAATGAGACATGGATTCAGGAAGAAATTAAAAAGGAAATTCAAGATTTCCTGAAAGTGAATGATAACGAAAATACAACTTACCAAAATCTCTGGGACACAATGAAAGCTGTTCTAAGAGGTAAGTTCATAGCTCTTAATGCCTACGTCAAAAAAATGGAAACGTCAGAAATAAACAACTTAACAATGCAGCTTAAAGCTTTAGAGAAGCTAGAGCAATCTGATCCCAAAAGTAGTAGAAGAGAGGAGATTAGCAAAATAGGGGAGAAATATCTGAAATCGAGATTAAGAAAACGATAGAAAAAATCAACCAGTCAAAAAGCTGGTTCTTTGAAAAAATCAATAAGATTGATACACCCCTAGCGAAACTAACCAAAAGCAAGAGAGAGAAAACCCAAATTAACAAAATTAGAAATGAACATGGAGTTATCACTACTGATACCCAAGAAATCCAGAGAATTATAACATCATATTTCAAAAACTTATACTCTGTGAAGTTTGAAAACACAAAAGAGATGGATGAATTTCTAAGTAAACACAACTTACCTAAATTGAATCAGGAAGTTGTGAATTATTTAAATAGTCCTATAACATATAAGGAAATTGAGGAAGTAATCTCGAATCTTCCCACCAAAAAATGTCCTGGACCAGATGGATTCAGCACAGAGTTCTACCAGACATTTAAGGAGTTAATAACACCAATACTCCTTAAACTGTTCCATCAAATAGCAAAGGAAGGAACACTACCAAATTCCTTCTATGAAGCTAATATCGTTTTAATCCCAAAACCTAATAAAGATTCACTTAAAAAAGAAAACTATAGGCCGATCTCCCTGATGAACACAGACGCAAAGATTCTCAACAAAGTCTTAGCAAATCGGATTCAAAAACATTATTAAAAAGATCATTCATGGGGACCAAGTAGGCTTCATCCCCGGCACACAAGGTTGGTTCAACATACGCAAATCAATAAATGTAATTCATCATGTAAACCAGTCCAAAGTCCAAGACCACATGATACTCTCAATAGATGCAGAAAAAGCTTTTGACAAGATCCAACAGCCTTTTATGATCAAAACGCTAGAGACAGTAGGAATGGAAGGAACCTTTATCAATATAATAAAAGCTATATACAACAAGCCCACAGCAAGGATTATGCTCAATGGGGAACAATTGGAAGCATTCCCACTTCGATCAGGAACTAGACAAGGCTGTCCACTCTCACCACTTCTATTCAATATTGTACTTGAAGTCTTAGCTGAAGCCATAAGACAAGAAAGGGACATAAGAGGGATTCAAATCGGCAAGGAAGAAGTCAAGCTATCCCTATTTGCAGATGACATGATCTTATACCTGAGTGATCCCAAAAACTCCACCAGGAAGCTCCTGGAACTAATTGAGAAGTTCAGCAGGGTGGCAGGATACAAAATAAATGTGCAAAAATCAGAGGCCTTCCTATATGCCCAGAATGAAAGAAGTGAAAAAGCCTTGAGAGAAACAATCCCATTTACTATAGCCCCTAAAAAAATGAAATACCTTGGTTAAACCTAACTAAGGAGGTAAAAGACCTTTACAATGAAAACTTTAAAACCCTAAAGAAAGAAATAGCCGAAGACACCAGAAGGTGGAAAGACCTCCCTTGTTCCTGGATTGGCAGAATCAACATCGTGAAAATGACCATCCTACCAAAGGCAATATACAGATTCAATGCTATACCAATCAAAATCCCAAAGCAATTCTTCAAAGAAGTTGACCAAACAATCTCAAAGTTCATATGGAGGCACAAAAGACCCAGGATAGCAAAAACAATCCTGAGTAACAAAAACACAGCTGGAGGTATAACCATACCAAACCTTAGTCTATACTACAAATTCATAGTTGTAAAGACAGCCTGGTATTGGCTCCAAAATAGACACACAGATCAATGGATAAGGATTGAAGACCCAGATATAAGCCCACAAAGTTACAGCCATTTGGTCTTTGACAAAGGGGCCCAAAGAATCCAATGGAAAAAGAACAACATCTTCAACAAATGGTGCTGCCAAACTGGATCTCCACATGCAGAAGATTAAAGCTGGACCTGTACTTGTCACCATGTACAAGACTTAATTCCAAATGGATCAAGGACCTTGATATCAGGCCAGAGACTATAAAAACCATAGTTGAAAGGATAGGGAACTCCCTCGAGCTGATTGGGCTAGGCCAACAGTTCCTAAACAGACATCCAATGGCACAGTCACTGCTACCAACTCTCAACAGTTGGGATCTTGTGAAATTAAAGAGCTTCTGTTCAGATAAAGAGATTGTAACACGAGCTCAAAGGCAACCCACAGAATGGGAGAAAATCTTCACTAACCACATATCTGATAGAGCTCTATTGTCCAGAGTGCACAAAGAACTTAGAAAACTAAACACCAAGGAAACCAATGGCCCAATTAAAAATGGGCCCTGGAACTTAAAAGAAACTTTACCAGGGATGAAATTAAAATGTCTAACAAATATCTGAAAAAATGCTCCACTTCTTTAGCCATCAGGGAAATGCAAATCAAAACTTCCCTGAGATATCATCTCACCCCGGTCAGGATGGCAAAAATCCACAATACTAACAACGACAAATGTTGGAGAGGATGTGGAGAGAGGGGAACTCTCCTACATTGCTGGTGGGAATGCAGGCTCATACAGCCAGGCGAGCCGTCTGGAGGTTCTTAAAGAAATTAAAGATTGAAATGCCATATGACCCTGCTATTCCACTTTTGGGAATAACCCCCCAAACAGCAGAGGTTCGCCTCGATAGCACAAGCACGACCATTTTCATAGCAGCACTGTTTACAATAGCAAAGACATGGAATCAGCCCAAATGTCCAACAGTTGATGAGTGGATAAGGAAACTGTGGTATATCTATAAAATGGAGTACTACTCAGCCATCAAAAATGATGAATTACTGGAATTTGCCGGGAAATGGATGTCATTAGAAACAATTGTATTAAGTGAAGTATCCCAGACCCAGAAAATTAAGCGCCGTATGTACTCCCTAATAGGTGGCTCCTAGTACCAAACCCGCCCAGCCCACCTACAGACAGGAATTCCAAGGATTATGAACAGGAGGGATGGGGAAGGAGGGCCACACCAGAAAGAAGGAGAGAAGGGACCATGTTACAGCAGGGAAAATAGGCCTCCACCAAGGACCCAAATAAGTAATGAGACATCTGATTAAGTTCACAGACTTTTGTTCCTGATCATTTACTACTGAGGGGGAGTGATCTCACCAGAAGAGGAGGGCATATAGTCTGGCAGATAAAAAGTAACAATTTTGCAAATGGGTGATAGACCCCTCCCTCACTGTGGTTTCCCACTTTTATTACATCTACCTTTGAATGTGCTTTTATCACAAGACTCTAACAACTTTTTGTCTCTGGCCAGGGGGTAACATACAATGCCCACCAGGATGGAGTGAAGGGCATTGCAGGAGCAGCAAAACTGCAAAAGAAAATCAACAAACCACAATCCAGAACTTCAGAGACTCTATATCAACCACCTAGGACTAGGCCAGCTTAGTCTCTCCCCATCTTGAAGCTCAGGGAAATTTGCGGAAGAGGGGGGCGGTAAGAGTGTAAGAGCATAAGGATGGGAGGAGCAATGATATGTAAGATACTCTATACTAGTTAGGGCTGAAGCAATCATAATTGGACTTTGCATGCCCTGCGCATTGTCCAACACACTGTTGACCTCACAAAGTCTAGCATCTGCTAAAGGCACCAAGATCCTTGGAGGCAAAGGATTGGCAGCCACAGCAGTGTTCCTATACCTAAGGGGAACACGGGAAAGGGTTCGGCAAAGGCCACTGGGTCCTTGTACGTCATCGGAGAGGAGGGCCCAGAGGAAAATCAGTCATGCACAAGAAAGGACTCTCTGGGAATTGGGGTGGGAGGCACTGGGGGATGGGGAGGGAGAGGGGTGGGGAGGGGGAGCAGGGGGTACGGGGGGGAGGAGGAGGGAGGGAGGGAACTGGTGTACCTAATAAGTTTGTATGAGCTGAAATAAAAAAAAAAAAAGAAGGAATGGAAAAAAAATTAGTTAATTGTTAAAGTAGTTCAAATTAGGATAAAAGCTTAATTTTAAAATCCACAAAACTTCCAGTCATGTCATGTGGAAGTCAAGGAAATGATAGAATACGTAAAGTGAATGAGCTCAAGTCTAGATGATTACCTTTGAAGGGCACTACTTAGGCTGACCTAAGTATTTAGTATGAAACTGAGTTTGAAGGTATGTAGAAAATGTCTTGATAAGGGACACATTCCCAAACATTTATCATTTTTACCTTCTTATGCTAATCAAGTTTATAGTATCAATCTGGACAGTAATAAAAGCTACACACTTTTTATAATAATGTGGATTTTAATAAGTTCATCAAAATAAAAATAAAGTTCTGGATTATGAGCTGCTTCTTGTGATGATGTTATCTACTTCTGAGCTATTGATTTCTAGTTCATTTACACACCCATGAATGTCACTATTTCTTTTAAATCATTTAAATAAATGAAAAAGAATATTAATCTCCACTTTTGGTTAAAAAATAAACTATTCAAGACCCTTTCAGATATTTATTTTTATTATGATCCTCTGTCTTATAACTGAGTAGAGAGGGATCATAAGAATATGAAGAAAAAAATAAGACTGTCGGTGAGAAACTAGAGAAGGTCTTAAGGCACTTCCTGGTTAGAACATCTGCATTGTAATAGACATTCTCATCTTTGAAAAGTAACTAACATTAGTTTCAAAGATGAGATGTCAGAAGTAGGGTATTTTTATCATATATTCTAGGATAGTGTATTACATTGCAAATTAAATATCAGCAAAGTTATTATAAGCAGATTGGCTGCAGTATTTATTGGATATTACCTAATAATTGAATAATAATAAAAGTTCCAACAACAACAAAAATTTATTGTTGTCTTCTTTTAAGCAATGTTGCAATGCATGGTCATGTTAGGAAAGTTAAATGCTACACATAATTATATTTACTATCCAAATATTGGCCTGTTAATAAAGATTGACATTTATATAACTAAAAATTCTCTCCTCTATTAGTTAGAGAATACATAATAGTAATAAAGGTGAATTCATTAAAATGATTCAAGCAATTTAGAATCATAAAAATATTTAAGTGAAATCATTTGTTTATTAAACAAAGAAATAAACAATGTATCCATGTAAATCAATGGCTGTGATGATAAAGATCCTGAGATAACAAGCTTAAAAACAAATGGATAATAGAGTCAGGTGGACTGGTCTCTTAATCAGGCTGCATTTTGGGTAGAAAGCTTCTAGTCTGACAGGATCTCCTGGGTTGCCCATGATCAAGTATCTTCTCCCCCACTCCAAGAATCACACACACGCAGAAAATAAGTTCAAGTAGAAGATTTTACACAGCACCAAACTTCAAGGAATAAAGAAGAGAGAGAAGGAGAGAAAAGGCCTCTGAAAAACAACAGAATAGTCACCTCTGAAAGCACATCTGAGAAGCATCAACATGATACTATAGGCAGAGAACACTAGAATCTTTATCTCTTCTAAGAGTTTAGGCCCAAACATTTGGTTCCTGATACAAATAAAAACATAGATGCTACTAACATCATCTAAGTGCTGAAGAATAGCACCCCAGAGAGAAGACCACCACTCCAACAAACATCAGTACCCAACGACTTCAAATAAAACTGCAATCAACATCTACTCATCCTACAAACAGTACACATAAATAAAAAAACCTATTCCAAAGAGTAGACATAAGCAAAATAACAATATAAATCAAAGAAAATGAGCATCAACCTAATTTCAGAGCCAACATCTCACAGGAAAAACAGAAGAATTAATGAAAACATGTCTCCCCTCAAGATCACCACTCCCCATGCTTCATAAAACAATGATAACCAAGGCAGTGAATTTCAAAGGTTGATTATAAATATGTATAACTATCTCCAAGAGAACAGATAAATACCTAAAAAGTTTTAAGAACACAACAAACTAAGGAAAGAAAACCAGTAAAACACAAGCAAGCAAGACACAAGAAGAATGAAAACAGAAAGTTTGAAAACAGATCCAGAAACACTGAAAAAAAAGTGATCTACAAACAAACAAAGGAATATTGAAAAGAGCACAAACTGAAATATCACTGCAACTAAAAAATGTAAACATCATAATAAAAAATTCAATAGAGTTTCTCAAAAATAGATCACTAAAAGATAGAGTCTCAGAACTAGATGATAAGGTAGAAGACTTTGATAAATCAATGAAAGAAACTGATAAATTGGAAAACACACTTGAAAGGAACATAGGAAAACTCTGTGACACCATCAAAAGGTCCAATATATGGAACATGGGTATCCCAGAAACAGACACACCATGAATAACCAATGAGATAACAGAAAAATTTCACTCACCTAAAAAAACAGATAGATCCTAATTCGAGAAGCATATAGAACACTAATATCTAGAACAACAACAACAAAAAGAAACACCCACAGCATATCATAGGTTGCACACCAAATATATACATTAAAGACAAACTCTTAAGGCTGCAAGACAACAGGAAAAAGTCACATACGGAGGCAAATCCATCAAAATAACAATTGACTTCTCAATAGAAATGGTAAAAGCAAGAAGGGCTTGGAAAGACACAATGTAAGTTCTGAATGAGCACAAATGCCAACTTATTATATCCAGCAAAACTGTCAGTCATAATAGAAGGAAAAAGAAAAATATTCATAACAGAAATAGATTAAAAGACTATATAGGGATTAAGCTAGGGCTATAGAGAATACTGGAAGAAATATGTAAGATGGAAGAGAAGGATAAACTCATCAAAGAAGCTAAAAAGAATAAATAATATCAGTAGAAGAATTGAATGAGAATCTAAAAATGGAAATACCACAAGACAAGCAAAATGTCAGGAACCATTAAACATCTTTTAATAACAACTTTAAATGTCAATGGACTCAACTTTCCAATTAAGAGACACAGAATTAGCTTGTGTTAAGCATCATGACCCATCAATTCTCTGCCTCCAGGAAAAACACCTAACCATGAAAGATTAACATTTTCTTATGGTGAAAGGATGATTGAAAGTACTCCAAACAATTTGAAAGAAGAAACAAGCAGAAGTTGCCACCTTAATATCAGACAAAATAGCCTTCAAACTAAAATGAACCATAAGAAATACAAAAGATTTTTATGTTTTAGCTGAGGGAAAATTTCAGCGAAAAGAACTTACAATCCTAAACATATATGTACCAAACATGGAAGCATCCAAATTCATCATTAAACACAGAATATTACAAAAAACTAATTAACCCAAACACAGTGATAGTAGGGGATTTCAATATCCTAATCACAAGATTGGATGGGTCAATAAGTCAAAAACTAAGCAGTTTTTGAACCATTTGAGAAAAATGAAACATAAATCAAATGGACCTTTCAGATATCTACAGAACATTTCTTTCAAACACATTCTACTCAGTAGCTTATAGGATGTTCTTGAGAATAAACCATATATTAGGACATAAATCAAACCTCCACAATCAACAATACAGAAATAATTGAAATCATTCACTGGATACTGACCATCATAAAATAAAGGTAGATATGTACAACAAAGTAAACAATGGAAACCACACAAACTCATGGAAGCTAAATAACACTTTTATGAATGAGGACTGGGTCAAAATGAAATAAAACAGAAAATTGATAACTTCCTTGAAGCAAATGAAGAAGAAGATAAAATCTACCAAAATCTATGGAACACAATGAAAGCAGTTCTAAGAGGAAAGTTTATATCATTAAATGCCTACATTTATCCTGGATGAAGGCTTAATGTTACACAGGAAAGCCTTAGAAAAAAGGAACAAACCAATCCTAAAAGTAGCACACAAGAAGAAACATCTAAGATCTGACTAGAAATCAATGAATTAGACTGAAAAATATAATGCAAAAAAATTAATGAAGCAAAGAGCTAATTTTTTGAATAAACAAGACTAACAAGCCCTTAGCATCATTAACAAAAAGAAGAAAAGTAACACTCAAATCAACAAAATCAGAAACGAGAAGGGGGAAATTACAACAGATACTAGAGAAATCCAGAGAATCAAAAGGACATTATTTTAAAAATTATATTCTGTTAAATTGGACAATCTAAAGGAAATGGATCAATTACTAAATACATATGACCTACCAAAATTGACTCAAGATGCAATAGATGCATTGAAAATGCCAATAACAAGAGATGAAACTGAAACTAATTACAAGTCTTCCAACTAAAAAAAAGCTCAGGATTCAGTGCAGAATTCTACCAGGCCTTCAGAGGAGAATCAATTACGCCTCAAATTATTCCATAAAAAAGAGAAAAAAGGAGTACTCCCAAACTATTCTATGAAGTCAATATAACTCTGAATTCCAAAGCCAAGCAAAGACACAACAAAGAAAGAGAATAATAGGCTAATTTCAATAATGAACACAGATGGAAAAATCTTCAGTAAAATACTAGGAAAGTGAATCCAAAAACATATCCAAAGGATCATACACCATGATCAAGTTGGATTCATACCAGGAAGGCAAGGATAGTTTAACATCCATAAATCAATAACTGTGATTCATCATTTTTTTTACATTTTTTATGGAGGTATCATTATACCAAATTTCAACCTATACTACAGCGCTATAGAATTAAAAGCAGCTTTTTTTTTTTTCAGTTTTGCTGTTCCTGCATTGCCCTTGGCTCCATCCTGATGGGTATTGGATGTCTCCTCCTAGCCAGAGATAAGAGGCTGTTAAAATAAAAAAAAAAAAACATAATTCTGAGCATCAGGGACCCTATATTAAACACCTGAAGCCAGGCCAGCCTAATCTCTCCCCATCCCCTCCCTCTCTCCTCCTTCCCCCAAACCCCCTGCTTCCCCTCACCTCACCCTTCCCTTCCTATCCCCCAGTGCCGTCCCCCCCAATTCCCAGAGAGTCCTTTATTGTGCATGCCTGACTCTCCTCTGGGCCCTCCTCTCCAATGACATACAGGGACCCAGTGGCATTTCCCTGAACTCTTTCCCGTGTTCCCCTTAAGCATAGGAACACTACTGTGGCTGTCAATCCCTTGCCTCCAAGGATCTTGGTGCCTTTAGCAGATGCTAGACTGTGAGGTCAATAGTATGTTGGACATTGCGCAGGGCATGGAAAGTCCAATTATGATTGCTTTGGCCCTAACTTGTGTGGAGTATCTTGCAAATCATTGCTCCTCCCATCCTTTGTGATTCATCATATTAATAGATGCAAAATTAAAAATCCATATAATGCTTTCCATAGATGCAGCAAAGATCTTTGACAAAATTCAATGTGCTTTCATTATAAAAGCTTTGAAGAGAAAACAGGAATGAAGGGGACCTATCTCAACTTGATAAAGGCTATATATGTCAAGCCTAAGGCAATCACCATTCTAAATAGGGAAAAAACTGAAGCATTCCAACTTAGATCAGGAACAAGACAAGGCTGTCCACTTTCATCACTGCTTTTCGATATTGTGAATTCCTAGCTAGAGCAATAAGGCAAGAGCAGGAGATAAAAGGTATGCAGTCAGTTAAGGAAGAAGTTAAAGTATCCTTATTTACAGATGATACTTGAATTAATAAGCAATTTCCATAAAGTGGTAGGCTACAAAATCAACACACAACAACCAGTAGTCTTCCTGTATACCACAGACAAAAAATCTGAGAAAGATATGAGATAATCAATCCCATTCACCATAGCTACAATGACAATAAAATACCTTGAATAAATCTAATCAAGGAATTTAAAGGGATACTAGAATGTGGAAAGACTTTCCTTGCTCATGGATTGGTAGGATCAATATTGTTAAAATGACCATCCTTCCCAAGGCAATATATTATAATCAAAATACCAGAAATGGATAAATCAATGTCCCAAAATTGATGTGGAAGAACATAATACACTGATTAGAAAAAAAAAAAACAGTTTTAAACAATAAAAAAGACTTCTGGAGGTATCATTATACCAAATTTCAACCTATACTACAGAGCTATAGAATTAAATCAGCTTTTTTTTTTTTTTTCAGTTTTGCTGTTCCTGCATTGCCCTTGGCTCCATCCTGATGGGTATTGGATGTCTCCTCCTAGCCAGAGATAAGAGGCTGTTAAAATAAAAAAAAACAAAAACATAATTCTGAGCATCAGGGACCCTATATTAATCTCCTGAAGCCAGGCCAGCCTAATCTCTCCCCATCCTAAAGCTCAGGAAAATTTGCAGAAGAGGGGGTGGTAAGATTGTAAGAGCCTAAAGATGGGGAGGAGCAACGATATGCAGGTTAGTCCCCATGTTAGGTCCTACGTAACCATAATAGGACTTTGCATGACCTGCGTAATGACTGGCATAGCATTGATCCCCCAAAGTCTAGCATGGATCACAGGAACTAGGGTCCTTAGAAGCAAGGGATTAACAGCCACAGTAGTGTTCTTATACTAAAGGGGAACACAAGAAAGGGTTCTAGGAAATGCTACTGAGTCCTTACACCTCATCAGAGAGAAATTTGACATTCACACCAAAGAGAGGGAGGGAGGGGGCACTGGGAGAAAGGGTGGGGGGAAGGAAGAGAAAAAGGGGGAGAGAGCAAGGGGGTCCAGGAAGGGCTGGAGGGAGGGAGGAGGCTGGGGTACCTATTAAATTTGTATGAGTGGGAAAAATAAATAAATAAATTAATAAAAAACTATAAAAATAGCTTTGTGTTGGCACATAAAGAGATACATCGACCAATGAATTAGAACAGAGAACCCAGATATAAGCCACCACACATATAGTCACTTGATTTTTGACAAAGTTGCAAAACACCTATCCTGGGGAAAAGATATCATGTTCAATAAATGGTGCTAGGAAAATTAGACATCTACATTTAGAAAAATAAAAATTGATGGTTCCTTCTCTCCTTGCACAAAAATCAACTCCAAGTAGATCAGAGACCTCAATATTAAACCCAAAAACCTAAAAGTGTTAGAAGAATGAGTAGAAAGTACACTTGAATCAATAGGACTAGATAAAGATTTCCTAAACACAACTGCAAGTGCCCAGGAACTAAGACCAATAATCAATAAATGGGAATTAATGAAATTAAAAAGTTTCTTTTCTGGAAAACAAACTGTTAATTGCACAAAAAGACAAAGGAATAACTTCCAGAATAGAAAAAGAGCTCAGAAAAACTAAACACAGAGAATCAAAAGGACATTATTTTAAAAATTATATTCTGTTAAATTGGACAATCTAAAGGAAATGGATCAATTACTAAATACATATGACCTACCAAAATTGACTCAAGATGAAATAGATGCATTGAAAATGCCAATAACAAGAGATGAAACTGAAACTAATTACAAGTCTTCCAACTAAAAAAAAACTCAGGATTCAGCGCAAATCTTCCAATTATTTATTTATTTATTTATTTATTTATTTGTTTGTTTGTTTGTTTGTTTGTTTATTTTCCTGCTCATACAAATGTAATAGGTACTCCTGTCCCCTCCCTTCCTCTACCCCTCTCTAGACCTCCCTGCTCCCTCTCCCCTGGACCTCTTTGCTCCCTCCCCCCTTTTCCCCTTCCTTTTCCCCCTCCCTCCCTTTCTCCCAGTGCCCCTTCCCCCATCACTGAAGCATCCTTTAATGTGTATATCAAACTTTCCTTTGGGTCCTCCTCTCTGATGAGGTGTAAGGACTCAGTGGCATTTCCTAGAACTCTTTTTTGTGTTCCCTTTAAGTACAGGAACACTATTGTGACTGTTAATCCCTTGCTTCTAAGCATCCTAGTGCCTTTAGTCCATGCTAGCCTTTGAGGGGTCAATGATAAATTGGTCATTGTGCAGATCATGCAGAGTCCTATTACAATTGCTTTGGCCCTAACTTGTGTGGAGTATCTTGCATATCTTGACTCCTCCCATCCTTGTGCTGTTACAATCTTACCGCCCCTTCTTCTGCGAATTTCCCTGAGCTTCAGGATGGGGAGAGATTAGGTGGGCCTGATTCCAGGTGGTTGATATAGAGTCTCTGATGTTCTGAATTATGGTTTGTTGATTTTTTTTTTCAGTTTTGCTGCTCCTGCAATGTCCTTGGCTCCATCCTGATGGTTACTGGATGTCACCCCCTGGCCAGAGATAAAAACCTATTAAAATAGAGTCTCATTATAAGGATAGATTCAAAGGTAGATGGAATAAGAGTAGGATACTGCAGTGAGGGTGGGTCAGTCTCCCAGTGCAAAATGGTTATCTTCTATCCGTCAGACTATGCCCTCCTTTTCTGGTAAGATCATAATCCATCAGTTGCAAGAGACCAGGAAGGAAAGTCTGTGAGCTTAACCAGTTGTCTCATTACTTACTTACAGTCCTTGATGGTGGCCTATTATCTCTGCTGTAGCATGATCCCCTCTCTCCTTGTTTCCAGTGGGGCCCTCCTCCCCCTTCTCACCTGTTTATAATCTTTGCAATTACTGTATGTATTACAGAGATTTATCTTTGAGTGTGTCTCTAAGTGGGTTTGGTACTAGGATCCACCTTTAGGGAGTACATACAGCGCTTAATTTTCTGTATCTGGGACACTTCACTCAATATAATTGTTTCTAATTCCATCCATTTCCCAGCAAATTGCCTTAATTCATCATTTTTGATGGCTGAGTAGTATTCCATTGTATCAATGCACCACATTTTCCTTATCCACTCATCAACTGTTGGACATTTGGGTTGATTCCTTGACTTTGCTCTTATGAACAGTGCTGCTATGAACATGGCCATGTTTGTGCTATCGAGGTGATTTTTTGCTGTATGGGGGATTATTCCCAAAAGTGGAATAGCTGGGTCATATGGCATTTCAATCTTTAACTTCTTTTAGAATCATCAGACGGCTCGCCAGAGTGGTTATATGAGCCTGCATTCCCACCAGCAATGTAGGAGAGTTCTCCTCTCTCCACATCCTCTCCAGCATTTGGTGTTGTTTGTATTATGGATCATCCTGACTGGAGTGAAATGATATCTTAGGGAGGTTTTGATTTGCATTTCCCTGATGGCTAAGGATGTGGAGCATTTTTTAAAATATTTTTAAGATATTTTAATTTCATCCCTGGTAAAGTTTCTTTTAAGTTCCAAGGCCCATTTTTTATGGGCCATTTGTACCCTTAGAGTTTAGTTTTCTAAGTTCTTTGTGCACTCTAGATAATAGAGCTTTATCAGATATATGATTCGTGAAGATTTTCTCCCATTCTGTGCAAACCTTCCAATTTTAAAAAAATGGATCCTAGAACTAAACAGAAACTTCACTCATAAAGAAATTGAAATGCAAACAAATATCTTAAAAAGATGCACAATTTCCATGATCATCAGAGAAATGTAAATTAGCACAACCCTGCAATATTATTTTATTCCAGTGAGAATGGAGAAGATAAAAAAATACAGCCAACAGAGAATGCTGCAAGGATGTGGAGGAAAGGGGGATACTTTAGCTCTGCTAATAGGAGCTGTAAACTGGAACAGTCTCTAAGGTGCCTCCTCAGAAAGTTAAAAATGGAACTGGAATATGAGCTAGCAATACCACTCTTAAGAATATTCCTAAAAGTCTCTACATTTTATTACAAAGACACCTATTCATTTATGTTCATTGAAGCCCTATTCACAATAGAAATAAAAAGGAAACATGACCATTAATGGAAGAATGGGCAATGCAAATGTGGTACACAGACACAATGAAATAGAATTCAGCAATTAGAAAGGAAGAAGTTATGGAATTTGCTGGTAAATGGATGTAATTGGCAAATTTAACATTGAATGAAGTGTCTCATTCACAGAAAGATAAGCACTGCAGATTCTCTCTTGTACCCACATACTAATACTGATATCTTTGTCAATGTGTTTGGTTTAGTGGTATTGTATGAGGCAGAAAATTAGAAAAGGACCAATAAATGGGAAGGTGGGAAGGAATAGGTTGGGTGAAACATTTTAAAAGGGGAGATTTTAGATACCATGGCAAGTAGAGTGAGGTAAGGAATAATTTGGAAAAATACCTAGCAAGGCATGAAGGGATGGGATATAGCAGAATAGAAGGACTTATTAGAAATCCCTAAGATTGTGGGAGGTAACCCCATAGGAACCTCATATGCTAATAATATGTCAAAATGTTTTTTAAAGAAAGAAATAAGAATGGGCAGTCCCTATGCAAAGGAGCACAGAGTGAAAAAAATAGGGCAAAACGAACAAAACAAAAAGCCCAGAGCTGATCCACTTAGTATCCAATTATAGTGACAATTATATAGTAGAAGTAACAGGTGTATGGAACTTTCTGATAAAATGTTGATCACAGAAATCTCAAAGTCCCCCAAATAATATAGGCGTTTGCCATTGCTCTTGATTGCTCTCCAAAAAAAGAGAAAACTGTCAATAAGACCCTATTACTGGAGATGCAACGCATATGGATGATGGAAAATGGGCAAATCTATCAACTGGAACTGGTCCGAGAGCTTCCTCCTTTCAGATACTTTCACAGTCCCAAGGAATACTGTATAAGCTATGGTGGAGAGAAATAATCACAGGCCTCATAAACTTATGAGATATGCAAGTTCCAATAAATGGAAACAATGAACACCAGTGTAATAGTGGCATGAGTATCAAAGAGACAAACAACAACTTTCTGATTGAACTCACGACTTCCTTGTCAGAATGTAACACATTCCTGTTAGTGTTAAGTAGGAACAAGGACATAAAAAAGGGCAGGGAATAGATTGATAAGGAAAAAGCAGCCAATGAATATATAGTTAGGAAGACAGTATAACAAACTATTCTGTAAATGCTACTATTATACTCATAGATTTGAAGAACGCTTAGCACTTGGCATTGAAATCTTCTATGAGAGATGCAGAGAATCTCAACAACTCAACAGGATGGAGCCTAGGCCAATAGAAGAGCAGTGAAGTGGACAATGGCCATAATGCAGATTATTAATAACCCAGCAATGCTCACTCAGAATCTGGCCAACCTAATCTCTCCCCATCCTAAGATTTAGGGAACTTAAAGGAAGAAGGAGCAGTAAAAGTGTAAGAGCCTAAAGACAGGAAGGTCCACATGCCATTCAAGGCAAGGATGCTATATCTAGAAACTCATCACAATGAGAATTGTCCTTACCAGACCTGCATAATGACTTAAATATAAGCATGCCCCATAGACTACAAGGAACTCAAGAGAGATAAGGACACACAGTGGAAACCTTAGGAGTAGTGATGGTTGAATGAAGGGAAATGCCTCTGTCAGTGCGGTGGCCTGAGGAGGGGCATTTTGGTATGCCACAGAGGCCTGAACCCCTACAAGAGTCAACAAGCTAGAGGGAACCCTGGGGTCCATAGAGGCATACAAGCAGGAGGATGGGTGGGAGTTGAATGTATGGATGAGGAGAAGGGAGGGGTGGATGGAGGGAAGCAGAGGTTAGTACTCAATATGCTTACAAAACTAAAAAAGTAAAAAAAGGAAAAAACAAATGATAAATAATTAAGAAAAACATGATAAATCTTCTCTGGAGCATTCCAATTTTAGTACATGTGCTGCCAAAATGAGCACAAGAAAAAACAATGCAAATAACTGAGTAACATATATATTTAATGTGATACTATATTGAAGTAATAGAAGTTGGTATTTGCTGAAAATGAAATTTATTTGGATATTACAGGAAACTGTGTTCTCATTGTTATACTTATTTAGAGAGAAAATCTGTTACTCAATTTTTCATTGCTATGGAAAAATGCATTAAATGGAGATAAAAGGAAATATGTCAGATGTTTCAATTCCTGTTCACTTGACTTTATGTTGCTCTGAGCCTGTAGTGGGGCAGATCATCATGGTCCAAATGGAGGAAAGTGGCTCACAGGATTGGCCAGAGAACAGATGTAAGGTGGATAGGCTATGAAAAAGATGTAGTCCCAGGAGGCACCATCTCAAATTTCTATCACTTTCCAATAGTTTATTTAATTAAAAATCATTAATTAAATAAATTAATTCATAGCAATGTCAAAGACTTCATGATCCAATACCATCCCCAATATTTCACCTCTGAACATTGCTGCCTTCATTCAGGAATTGAGCTTTTCAAAAAATTTAGCATATTCACAAGAAAAAAAATCAATCATGTGGTTGAACATAGAGTGACTTATATTTAGCTTGAATGCATTGATTTATTAACATTAAATTTTGCATCTTCATAAAACTTCAAGATTAGACATTACACAAATAGAAACACACAAAATAGATCACCAAAAACCAAAGATCTAACTTAAATTAACATAACATGTAGGACAATAAATGGAAATGTGACTAACAGGTAAAAATGTAAAACTTTATGTGATTTTGTTGTTCAATGTGTGGAGTTCACAAACTTTACTTAAGTCTTAAGTGTTGCTAGGGATGTGGTCCTGCAATATATACGTGGAATATAATGAGCTCTATCTAAATTAACAAGTTACTTGCTTTTACCACTATGAAGAGGGTACTAGTTAGATATACTGGCGTCAACTTGACAATTGAAGGCTGAGTTCTGGGCACATTTTTGAAAATTTAATAGTTAAGGAAAGCCCAAAGGAGGTCTATAGGACAGTTTCTAATTGCAGGAAAACCTAAACTATGATGGGTAATATAATTTCCTGAGCAGGTGGATAAGATAGTTGGGTATATTTTGGAATACTTGGACAGTCTGGCAAATTTGGTTTGACTCTTTCTCAGAAATCTCTGGGGATATGGTTTGGCCAGTTTCTTTGACTTTCTGTCTTAGTATGACCTCTTTTGCCAAATGGGACTATCAACTGTAATGGAGAATTGAAAAAAAATCCAATTGTTCCCCTAAGCTACTTGGTTGTCAACTTACCAGCAACAAAAAGACAAATTGCAACAGGGAGTCAATTGTTCATAGAGCATATTTAATATGTTCTACTGAAATTACTTCTAAACAGGAAATACATGTCATTGGAAGATGCTGAAAAGTCACAATAGCATTAATATATATTAAAATATATTAATAATGTCAAGAAAATCATGAATAGCATGCTGTATACTATATAGAATATGTAGATAGTATTGTATGTATACAATAGTATGCCATAAGAATTCAACTTTGACTATTTCTTTAAATTCTTTCTTTAAAATATAATTTCTTTAAAATTATATAATTGGTTTTATACTTGAAAATATTTATCAACTAAAAGTCATGAAAATAAAAGAAATTAACAAGGTTTGATGCTGGAAAACATTCCAAGTCTCAATACCTTAAGGTGAACTAAAGTTTATTTAATCTTTTTCTTTTAAATATTTGCTATTTTATTTCAGTTTATTTTGTTCCAAATCATACATGCAATTTGTTACTGCATGTTGATTCAGAGAACCAGGAATTTGCTTGGCCCAGGGTCCTACCTTGGATATGTGACCACTCCAGTCATGTTGACTGGAGAATAGATGAATGTTCATTACTTTACCTGTTATTGACACATGTTAGTATCAATATATAGCCCATTAATTAACAAACTTATAATAATAATAATAATAATAATAATAATAATAATAATAATTGTTCAGTCTTCTTCTGATGGTTCTGGACAATGAATAACAGGTGAAGTTACAAAGCTAAACAACTCTTTATTTCTTTAATTGGTAAGATTTAGTATGCTGAAATGTTCACACAATTTCCTTATATTTCTTTTTTCATGTCTAATCGCAAGTTTTAATTTACTTATTTTTATTTATTTATTTATTTATTTATTTTTCCCCAATCATACAGGCTTAATAGGTGCCCCCGTCTTCTCTCTCCTTCAACCCCTCCCCAGTACCTCCTTGCACTCTCTCCTCTTTTCCCTTTCTTTTCACCCCTCTCTATCCCCTTTGCAGAGTGCCTCCCTCCTTCCACCTCCCATACCCTGGAACATCTTTTGTGTAAATGCCAAACCTCCCTCTGAGTCCTCCTCCCTAGTGAGGTGTAAGGACTCAGTGGCATAGCTGGGAGCCCTTTCTTGGGCTCCTGGTTAGTATGGGAATACTACCATGACTGTTATCCCATTGCTTCTAAGGAACTCACTGCCTGTGATCCATGCTAGACTTTGGGGAGACCTTGACATGTCAGTCTTTGTGCAGATCATGAAAAGTCCGATTATGGCTACTGCAGTCCTAACTTGTGTGGAGTATCTTGCATATCGTTGGTCCTCCCCATCTTTAGGCTCTTACAATCTTGCAACCCCCCCTTCTGCAAGTTTCCCTGAGCTTTAGGATGGGGAGATATTTGGCCGGTCTGGTTCCAGGTGATTAATGTAGGGTCTCTGATGTTATGAATTATGGTTTGTTGTTGATTTCGACTTTTCTTTGTCCCAAGATCCATCCTGATTGGTATTGTAGGTCACCTCCTGAGGAGCAGGGAGTCCACCCTGGTCCCATGGGACCAGGGCAGAAAAGCCAATTTTCTTATATTTCATGCCCTTCATATTTAAAAACAATTGGGCAAATCTGGATTGTATATAAGGGACTATCTAGTTCTGAAATTCAGTGGTCACAAAATCAAGAAATAAGACAGCAAACTTGTATTCTGGTTAAATTATTTTTTTCATCCACAGTAATCATTTAGAATATGTAATATTTTTGTTTATTCCAATATTCAAATAATAGAGTGAAATTAGTATTAATAAAGTGAAATAACAACTTTTTCAAATTATATATCCACAGGCACCTTTTATATGTTGTCTTTGGTGTTTATGCTATAGCTTCCAATAAGGACATTTTGGAACACAGATTAATATCATTTTCTCATAATATTAGAGAAGATACATGTCAAGATAAATTTATAAACCAAGAGAACAAAAGGTCATTTTGGAGGTGTTGGTTTAATTTATTTTAATTTTACTGTGTGTGTTTCAGTTGAGAACTTGAATATGTGGTCACTTATGTTCTGGAACCTGAATATGAAGTTCAGATAATTTTCCAGAGTTAGGTCTCACCATTTACTTCATTAAGAAATAAGTTTTTTCTTATTGTTTGAACATAATCCATACCAGGTATGAAATGAGCTTCTAGAAGTTTCCCTGACTGCTTCCATATCTCTGTAGAACTGTTGCAAATTCAGATGTGCACCACAACACACACACACACACACACACACACACACACACACACACACATTTTTATTCAATTTTTAAAATTCTTTCCTATTTTAATAAGTGTAATGAGTAATTATCTCCCCCCTTTCTCTTCGAAGTGACAGAACACTTTCAGAAGCAAGTTATTTGGAATTACAGTTTGAAAAAAACATGGAAGGGTTGGTCTGAGATGTCTGATAATAGATTTTATAGTCGAGAATCAGAAAGAGATAAATCCTTATACTCAGCTAACTTTCTGGGTGGGATCTTCACAGCAATGGGATGATGTCTCCAACATTCTGTTGGGCCTTTCCTATTCAGTTAAACTCTTTTTATCACATATCTATAGGTATGTTTTCATGCTGAGTTACATTGACAAAATTAACCATGAAATCCACTAGGTGAAAATTTTATAAAATTTCAAAGCAATGAGAAAAAACATTAAATTATATGTCATATAGCTAAAAGAGTACATGTATTGATATTTTCCTTTCCAAATGTGTACCAGTCATCAACTGTGGTCTAAGACAATGACATAAACTTACTTTAATAAAAGATAATTCAAACCTGAATAAACACACATCATAGACCAATAATTCCCAGGCATAATTATAACTACTATAAATAAAATATTAGCAGTGGAATCCAATAATAGAAAAAGGTGATTGCTTTTTATCTGCTAGACTACATGCCCTTCCCTTCTGGTGAGATCAGGAAAGAACGTCTGTGAACTTAACCAGGTTTCTCATTACTTACTTGCAGACCTTAATCATTTTGCAAATGGGTGATGGACCCCTCCCTCACTGAGGTTTCCTACTTTTATTACATCTACCCTTGAATGTGCTCTTATAATAAGACTCCAGGTTAACAGCTTTTTGTCTCTGGCCAGGGGGTGACATACAGTGCCCAGCAGGATGGAGTGAAGGGCATTGCAGGAGCAGCAAAACTGCAAAAGAAAATCAACAAACCACAATCCAGAACTTCAGAGACTCTATATCAATCACATAGAACTAGGCCAGACTAACCTTTCCCCATCCTGAAGCTCAGGGAAATTTGCGGAAGAGGGGGCGTAAGATTGTAAGAGCAAAAGGATGGGAGGAACAACGATTTGCAAGATTCTCAACAATAGTTGGGGCCAAAGCAATCATAATAGGATTTTGCATGCCCTGCGCAATGTCCAGCACACTGTTGCCCTCATAAAGTCTAGCATCTGTTAAGGGCACCGAGATCCCTGGAGGCAAGGGATTGACAGCCATAGTAGTGCTCCTATGCTTAAGGGGAACAAGAGAAAGGGCTTATGGATATGCCACTGGGTCCTTATATGTCATCGGAGAGGAGGACTCAGTGGAGAGTCCGGCGTGCACAATAAAGGACTCTCTGGGAATTGGGGGGGAGTCACTGGGAGATGGGGAGGGAGAGGAGGGGGAGGAGGAGGTTCAGGGGGAGGAGGGGGGAGGGAGGGAACTGGTAAAAAATTTTTAAAATATATAATTACATTTTTAATAAAAAAAATAGCTAAAAAAAGAAAAATGTGAATCCTGAAAATGATGTATATTTTATCCATGATATGTAAAGTAGATTGAAGTTAAACAAATATAATGCAACTTGGTAAAAATAAATTTAAAAAGGTGATATTATTAAAGGACAGTAATTATATATAAAGCACATGTTAATTTTTCATGGTATTTAGTAAGGCCAACTTTATTAAGTTTTGTAATAAGTTAATATGCATTCAATGATAACTTAGCTCAAATGATATTCAAATGTGAAATATTCAAGAACATAATAACACCTACTTAAAATGTTATGTTCGACTTTCTAGACTCATTTCAAAAGGAAATGTAAATAATTGAAAGAATAAAAAACAGAAAAATCAATTAAAATTAAATCCTTAAAGAAGTTTCCATAGATAAACACAAGATTCTAGTAGGTAATTTTCTTCCAATAGACAAAAAATAAAGTTAAAGTATATCAAAGTCTTAGAATGTAGCATGCATTATATAAAAGGTATTTTGCTTTCATACACCATCAACAAAAATTTTGCAAAGAATGATAAAATCTAGCAAGACTGGTGAACACACATAATAAAGATACATTGATTCATTCATCAAAAATGCAGAATGAAGTCCCCAAACCCTACAAACTAGCAAAGCAGGAAAACAGATAAAGATCAGTTATAATGAATTATGCCAGTTCCTGGCCAGAGATCTTTCTCATTGCACAATAAAACTCTATTTTTGCTTTAAAATTTTATAAAATTTTCACCTAGTGGATTTCATGGTTAATTTTGTCAATGGGTGAAAATTCTATTTCAAACTTCTCATCAGGAGGGGAAGAATTTGGAACTTACAGTTATCACATTCAAAATCATTGGAAAGATTAGCACTCACTTCTGCTTCATTTAAGTCTAACAAACTTGGGTTTCATGTGAGTGGGCAATTAAAAAAAAAACAACAGCCATTTGAAATAATGTGTAGTCATTGTCATTATCCTCCTCCCAAGAAAACAGGGAGTAAAATCTGGGAAAATCTTCAACTTCTGGCTTCTCTTCAGGAGGTGAAAAAGTTGAAACATGTGTTTAACATAGTGACTTCTTTAAGGAATGCACAGCATATTGAGTTTCTACCTCTTCTGCCTCAGAGATATGAAAAGCCTTGGTCAAGTTTAAATGCTTATTGTATGCTGAAAACCAGATTGTGATGGAAATCAGTGACTTCTCATCAAAATGAAAAAGAACTAAGCATGAAACATCTATCTAGTGATTTACTTTTCCAGAGTTGCCTAATATCCTGATTTCTATCCTGCTCCCAGGACTGGTGCACTCTGGATATAGATAAGTGGTTAAGTGTTAATTCAGAATGAGATAACTTTTGTTAATCAGACAGAGCCCATGTTTCAAGTATTAGGGTAGCAATTTGACACACACACACAAAGTTCTTTCAGCATCTGAGGGGAAAAAATAACAGGCAAATGACCATCACTATGACATTATATCTGCTGGGGCGATTCCCCCAGGCACACACTGTGACGAATCCAGGCCTCCGGGGCAGAGAAAGGCAAATATGCTGCAGGCCCTTTACCCCCACCCAAATCCAGGGGCCTCCGGACACAGCAGGAAGTCTGTCAAGGCGACACTGCGTTATTCATTCATTCATTCACTCAGTTACACAGCTCCTGGCTGTAATGACCACCCGCTCCTCCGTCTCTGCCCTCCAGAGACTCTGCCACAGATGGGGAGTTTGTCAAAGCAAGATCTCAGTTTTTTGGCGGTAACAAATCAGCTTATATACACAAAGAATCAAGCTGGCGAAACAGGCAGCCAATTACCTTGATGGTCAGTAAAGCATATACTCTGCATAGGTCAGACTAAACATAAATTTATGTTGGCTCCTATAAGCCAATTAGGACTCTCTGTAATGTGATCAGGGTTATGCCTAGGACACCAACTCCCAGCGCCATCTTTGGTCCCATGTGCTAAGCCATGTCCTGCTCACTCCCTCCCAGACCGTTATCTCTGGGTGGGCCCAACAATATCCACATGTATAGAGAAGAATTATATTCAAAGGATTTAGTAATTTCTTGGCTCTCTCATTGACTCAACTAGTGAATGTCCTTCCTAATAAGAACGTTCACAAAGTCAGGCGGCCTGTCATTTCTTGAAATATGCACATAAAAAACTAAGACTCATGAAAGGACAGAAGCAATGGACCAAACAAAAAGAACACAATAATCTCCAGAAACATATCATAAAAAGCAATGGCATATGCGTTACTTGACAAAGAAATCAAAATAAATATAACGAAATGATAATTAGCTAAGTAACTCAATGCATGAAATTTTTGAAAAAAATAATACAGAAATTATAATGGAAGGTGCAGTGTGGGAAGGTTGTTAACTCACACAGTGAGGTTCTAATGAACAGTTTAATGCCCATGTGTGAGCTCCTGTTTGGGTGCTATCCAGTGAGCCATCCCTTCTTTTCCATTTTCAAGTGTTTTCTTTCACTCTTCAGCTCTTTCTCAAAGAACTTGTCATAAAACCTGCTCTTAGTGTTTCTAACTTCCAAACTGTGCCTCTTTCAATTACAGATTAACCTTAAAGATTCAGACACAGAAATTTTAAACAAACCAAACTAAAATGCCTTTACCTTATAGATATTATGTAACAATATTCTAAATATAAATTCAGCAATTTTAAGACTAATTTAGAAATACAGCTTGATATGTAGTTGCTGTTTATTGTAATACAATAGCACTCCACATATTGTTGATTCCTGTAAGCCTCTGTATTTAACTGTCACCACAGGTAAAACAATTTTATTTACCTCTGTTACATACATGGCTTCTTCCCTGAAGCACCCTGGTTTTATTTTGTTATTTTTTTCAACAGTGATTTTCCCCATAACTAGCCATTCCAAACTCTCAGAACATCTTGATTTACTTATTGTTGCTTGTGTATTCTGAGATTGCTTTAGTTTTACAAATTATCAAGGAAATTAATCCAAATTAATAATAAAAATTTAAAGCAAAAATAGTTAAGAAGTTAAATTCACTTTAAGTGACAGTAAAACAATATAATAATGCTGAGTTAAGAATTGTTTACCTGAATTTTAAGTAGGTTACATTACTTATAAAACTGACATATGTAAAGTCACTGTTTAAATATCTTTAATGCATACACACTCACACAAGTTCTGAAGCATAAATTATCAGTATCTAACTGATTTACCTTATATTTCACTTTATTGTGCTTTTCAAGTGACATTCCTTTGTGATATGTGTACAAATGTATTGTATAAATGGAGGCTAAATCTCTTTACATTTCTCTTTTTGTGTCAACAAATGCTGCATACTAGGTTGAGCTTTTGTATCTCTTCTAAAATAAATTGAAAATAAATGCAGAAATTTGATTCAACTAGTAAGCATTTTCAGAATGTTATTTGCTTCCTTCACAATATAGCAGATGAACTCAGGAGGGGTTTTTTTTTGTTTATTTTATTTGTTATTGTTATTTTGTTTTGTTTTTTTTTCATGAATGCATGAGTGACCGTTGGACTGCATAGAAAAATAGGGACTCTTTAAAATAATGACAGCCATGTCTGTTACTTACAATTTTAGTAATCAGACTTTACATATATTAAGTTATCAAAAGCAACAATTGTATTTTGTTGAATACTGAATATAGAATTTTATCTTTAAGATGAACAACATACAATTTAGAAAATGTATCTGTCACAAAGCTGTGGGATGATAAAAGTAGATATCATAGGCACACAGGAAGACAGTTTTCTAAGCCTGTGATCTTGAACTGCTTATGTCTCTTAGTCTTATGTCTGCATGAGAAGATTATTTAGCAGTTCTGATTTTGCCTATTTTGAATGCAGGAGAGTCAGAACATTCATAACTAAGGAAAAGATTAATTTTCAAAAAGAAGAATCACATCAAATATGTAAATTGAACAGATGTTAGCATGTAGCACTCTGCATTTATACATGCATGCACACATATAATGCATTCTAACATATTTAAATGTGTGTAAAATGTGACAACACATTAGAATAAATTTTGAGTTTCTAAAATATTGTCTTATACATGATTTGTCACATTTGGCCTTGCATACATATTGACTCACACTTTGGAGCAGGGGCTTTGATCCACGGCATTATTGACATTTTGAACTGCATCAGTATTTGTTGTAGAGATTGAGCTGCCCTCATTGTAGAGTCCTAGCAGTTCCCCTGGCTATTTTCTAGCTTTCTCTATTGCTAGCCAATGCACTAATTCTCACAATCAAATATGTGTTTAAATATTTATAAATGCCTCATGCAGGGAGTACAAAATGACTCCCAGTTGAAAAGTACTGCATAATGAAAACCATTGAATGAAAGAAACTCACAGAAACTATGGTTCAGCATTGACAAACCATATGAAAATATATAACATAATTTCCATTTTAAATATTGCTACATTCTTTTTTAATACCATAGTATTTATTATTTTATGATGAAGTCAAATATGAGATGTATACTTAAGAATAAAGACAAAGTTTTGTTTACATATCTTCTTTGAAAGTTCTTCTTAAATTAATAGAAAAGTACAATCATTGTTCAGGTCATTATCAGCAAAGAACTGTGAGAATTATGCAACAATAAAGCTCCACAGTCTATGCAAGCCTCAAAGCCTAGAACTCTCTGTACCTTACACAAAAGTACTTCTATAAACGAAAAATGTTATCCAAGCAGAACAAACTTAAAAATCATTTAAAGTCAGTGCTTGTTAAGCTTTGTGAATCTGTTGAAGATCTGTTAATACCTTGATGTCTTCTGCATTAAATTCAAATGCACATAGCTTTGTTAGATTTTTCAAGGACACATTGTAAGATAAATAAATTGTTAAGTAGCATTACAGCTTGTTATGATAATTACATTTATCTTCAAAGAGAACAATTTTTTTGAGAACCTCACAGCACACCAATACATACGTATTTTCAAATTGGCCCATTGCCTTGTAAGTATACATAAGACAGAGTCAAACTCGCTTGGCAGTGATTTCCTCTGTATCCAGGAAATTTTCAATAGGTAAGCTTCAGCAGCGTCTGCTTGGAACATATTTTCTATTTTGAACTTATGCAGAATTAGAAAAATCCAAGAATCATTTGCTTAGAAGAACCACCTCCATAATCAAAATCCAGTGAACTATTTGTTCCTCATGTGCTTACTCAGAGGAAGATGTGGTGAAATTGAAGGGAGGATCCTTCTAGGCAGTTGTTGCTGATCTCCAGAGTATTGCAATGTTTAAGCAAGCCTGTTTAAAGCATCTACCTAACAACTCAAATTGACTTTTTCAATATTGCCCATAAGAAGCAATAAAATAATTTGCTATGGATGTGCTCTTTTGTTCAAATAGAACTTTGGACTTTATTGACCAAGTATAGAACCAGTCTTTGCTTAAGAAATACATTATAAACATCTATTGCGAATTTTGCCTGAGCTATGAACATTACAGATCCCAATAAATTTTGTTCTAATATATTGAAGTGCATATAGTTTGGAGTGCAGAAAATAAGCACATAGGAAGTGAAGAGAACTTTATGGTGTGATCAATACTTCTTTTGTTCAGAAATGAATAAACAGGTGACATATGCCATTTGATGCAAATTATGATGTGTAGAATTTATGCCACAAATTGGGCTGGAGAGGTGGCTCAGGGGTTAACCCTCTGCCTTGCAGGCGGAAGGTCCTGAGTTCGGATCCCAGATCCCACGTATAGACGCCGGGCAGAAGCGGGGGCAGCCTGTGCTTCTGGTCCTGGTAGGGAGGAGCCTGTGAATCCTGGGGCAGAAGGAGGTGGAGGCGTCCATGGTGGTTCCCGAATTCGTCCGTGGTTCTACACACACACACACACACACACACACACGCGCGCGCGCGCACATACATACACACACTTGCACAGTTGAATAAAATAATAAAAAAAGAATCTAATTAAAAAAAAAGAAGTTATGCCACAAATAAATTTTAAACAGACTGTTACATAGCTTAAAATAGCCAGTTAAATGTGGGTAAAAATCTGGGTAGATGGATCAAAGACTAAAGATCCTTACAGGCAAATCTTATTACCTGAGTTTGATTCCTGAATCTCATGTTACTGGAGGAGGGAACAAACTACTAAATGCTGCCCTTTGATCTCTTTATCGCTCTGTCACTGTCATAAATAAAAATGAAATGTGAAGTAGAAGCCAAAAGCAGGTGATCTATCTTGTGAAAGTAAGCAATACAAATTAGTATCTTAAAATGGAACTTTAAAAATATTTTAAACTGGATTCTTCCTTATTAAACCTACTTTCGTTATATAAGTTCAGTATGAAAATTGTTCATTATAATTTGCTACTGATCATCATCATGTACTTATTAATTTGGTGAACTTTGAACGAAGACTTCCAGTACAGTCCACTTAATATTTCCATTTTGTGTCTTCTCACATCTCATTTATAAAGAAATAAAAACCTGTCTTTTGAAGAAAGAAGCATTACTGAAAGAGTTAGATGGTCAACACAGCCTGATTGTCATTGACTGTGAGAGAAAGGTAAGGTAAAATAATTTTACTACTAATATGTACATTTGATGGTAACAATGTTTGTGTGTTTGTATGTCTATGCAAAAGTGTATATGTACACTTTCTATTAATTAATAGCTACTATGGACTTAAATGTAAGTACATACTTATTTCACAAACATTTACCATCAGTAATGCAATACAAATGTGACAAATTCCTCAACTAAATATGTTTCTCAGAAATAAAGTAGAAGAGACATACTTGGGTCAGTTGGCTTAGCAGATAAAGGTGCCAGTGTACAAACCTGCTGAGCACAATATCCCAGAGCCCACATGATGGGACTGGGAGAGACATTCCTGAAAGTTGTTCTTCAGCTTCCATGTGCATACCATTCCTTGCACTTGAACACACACTCCTCCCTCGCTCTGTCACTCTCTCCCTCAATTAAACAAATAAAACATCAAGAAGTATGTCAATAAATGTATTAAAACAATTGAAATACAGTATCTAATATACTGCTTCTTACTTTTCTAATTGTCTGTCATTCATGTGCCAGTGCAATATTTTTAAATGAATCCATTAGTAAATTATGTCACCACATACTTCAATTAAAATACCAATTTCCACAAGAACCAAACTAGTGTTTATATTGAAATTAATCAGCATCCATATACTAATTAATCAATATGAATCAATTATTGCATTATATTCCCTAAATGACCTTGGAATAAAAACAGTGTACAGGATAAAATAACCACCACGTTTCTCTCAAACCCTTCTCAGCACTTCAGATTCCATCTCCCTTTAGTGTCTGTACCACGACCTTACTGTGCTCTGGTATGTATTTTGCTGTTGTACCTTTCAGAGGATTTTCCATCTCATTTAACTAATATTTCCTTTTCATTTCTTCATTTAAACAAGTTGAAAAACTCATTTGTCAAGGAGGAATTTCACAGTGAGAACTGGATGTCCCAATGCAGTTTTCCTCAGCAAAAAATGTAAAAATCATTTTTCTTAAAATGCTATTTTGAAAATGAAAATATTTTTTTTCTTAAGACTCTAGACTTAAACCAGAAAGTAGATAACCAAATTTATTTAAGGGCAAAAAAATATAAAAAATGTATTATATTGGATGTGATATTTTATACTAGTATCCAAATCTTGAAAATAGAAACAGGGCCTGAAATTCAGTGGCAGACTAGGTTATAGAGTGAGAATATTTTTTTTCAAAGCAACAGCATTAACAATAGGTATTTATTTTTTCAGAAGATGCCTGTTTCATATGGATAAGCAAGTTCAAAAATCAAACAGCAAAAATTACAGAAAAAGTCTGTATTCAAAATACTTATAAATCACAGAGTTATGTTTTCTTTTTTTGGCATATGCTTCTGTGTGTGTTGTGTATGTGTGTGTGTTTGTGTGTGTGCATGCATATGTGTTTTTGTGTGTTCATATTTATATGTGTATTTATTCAAATGTACATTTCAGTGTGTGTAACTGTAGAGGACCAAGGGTAACATATATGTATGTATATGGAGAGAGAGAGAGAGAGAGAGAGAGAGAGAGAGAGAAGGAGAGAGATTGTGAGAACAGGAAGCCACAGAGATTCAAGGGCCAGGTATTTTCCTCAGAACTTAGCAAATCTTGAGAGAACTACATCAAGGCTTCTCTGAGGAGCATCCCTCCATGATCTACTTATCACTTGGCATGCTCTAATAATTAATGGTTTCTACACCTTAATACTACACCATCGACAAAAGCTGAACCTCGGCAAACTCAGAACGACACACAAACTATATGAGAGACCTTGATACTAGAGTGTATGACGCTATCAATTCAGTGTAGGATGACTCCCAAAAGCTTACTTGTTGAATGACTGTTCCTCAGGTGATAGTACTCTTAGGGTGTTATTTGACCATGAGTGTGCAAGCATCATCAATGAACTAAACCAATGACGAACTTATAATTTCATGGACTTCAGGAGATGAGGACCGTTTAAATGAAATAGATTACAAAAGTCATGACTTCAAAGATAATCTTTCTGGCTCTATGCTGCAAATTTTCTCTCTTATCTCACTATCTCTCTCTTTCTCTTCCTCCCTCCCTCCCTTCTCAGCCCTTCTTTCCCATATTTGTGAAGTAAGTTCCTTTTTTCTACCACATACTTCTGCCACAGTGATGTTACTCCTGGTCTCAAGCTTCAAAGTACTGAAACCAACAGACCATGAGCTGAAATGATGAACCAAAAATAACTTGTTCCTCATTTTTGGTTGATGCCCTTATTTCTATTACCATAAAGATGAAAACTTACTATCATATTGGGATGATGTGTAATTATTCAGTCCTCACTTTGTATTTATTACATGCCTGAATACAGGTCACAAATGAGCCACAGATTTCTTCCTCTGCTAATCAAAGTTCATAGCAGCATAGAACTACAGTGGCTCTGCAGGTTTCTACAAAGTGAGAAATGATTAATACCATCACTTTCTACCATAGATACCAATGAGAAAATGTACTTACATGATACAGTGCTGTGGAAGAACTGAAAATTACATTTATTTTACATAACATTAAATAGGTTATATTATACATAACATTAAATAGGTATATATAGCTAGTAACTAAAATATTGTTTATTAGTACCCATGAAAGATGGATAATACTGAAAAATTATCTATGCTTATTAAAATTTTGCCTCATAAATTTAAAAAAGATCAAATACTAACAGAAATGATTTGAAGTTATATTTCTTATGAATTTTCTGTTAAAGAAATGTATTTCTACAGTGAAAGAAGTAATGTAATTATCAATGTTTACCAAAGTCTTAAATGTTAATGATTTCATTTCTACAATTTAGTTTCTTTAATATAGCCTATGAAAATCTATGTTACTTAAGTTTTTGCTCTGTCAACTTTCATATTAAAGGAAGATAATCAGTTGTTATGGCCATTATTAAACCACTGGATGCACAACTTGTGTGGTAGTATGAAAAATAGCATATGATTAAGCTGAGTATCCACTGAAATGTCACAGACTGATACAAATTGAACTGAACTATGGTGAGAAACAGGAGCAACACAGAAGCATATTGGGAGCTGCAGAAGAAGCATCTGTCTCTCAAGTCAGCTACAGCAGCTTTCTGTCATTGGGGAAATCAAATGCTTGCTTTGGGCCTTGGTATCTTGTTTGCAAAATGAAAACCAAACAACCTATGAAAGGTATTTCAGTTTTATAAAACTATTTCTCATGTTTTCAGTTCAAAGATCCAGAAACATGTTTCAAAACATAGTTGTGCTGGTTGCCACAGTTGTATTTTCTAGGACTTGAATCTTTAGAGAAGAATTAATATCTATCCTGAGGCAAAGATTTCTTTTAACTAGGATAATTTGTCAAACCCTCTTTGAGAGCACACTATTCAGAATGATCAAAGACAAAGAACACTTGGGTGCATCTTGCAATGATATGTAATGGAGTCTGCTTCAAGTGCAAAGAGATACAAGATTCTGGAAGCAGCCCTTAGAAGTGAGCTAGGCAACAAGCAAATGAAATATAACTGTGGTGAGAACTTAATAAGGTTTGAAATTGAGATGAGGTCTCAGTGCGGTCCTGCACATATAAATTTTGTCAGTGTGAAATATGATGGTAATCTGTAGCCAAACACCCTAGATTGTATGAGGATTGCAGTGGAGGAATATGACAGAGAGATATTTCCAATCCAATCCATGTGTATCTTCTCATGATGCCACCCAGTGCACAAGTGATATGAGGGGGAAAACTAGAACACTGTCAATAAACTGAGAAATATGTGAGGAAGAAGGACCACTTATGGAGAAAACTTTAATTTTCACACATTATGAGTGAAAAATGACACAATAACATGAAAATATGTAAGAAGAAAGCGTGTTGATATACCTTATACCTATTCAGTTATATCAATTCTAGTCCTTACTAAGTCTAATGACTCTCTTTGCCTTTTTTGTTGCAAAGGAATCTGGACCTACAAATACTTGAAAATATAGGGACTCACATTATGCACATAGCCAATTATGTCAAACACACAGCCTTTTCTCCCCTACAGCACTGACTGTCATCCATTCCTCCACTTTCATGCCACATAGTCCTTCTACTATCTTTCCAAATAGTTTTTGAGCTTGGGGTTGTGGAACATTTGGCTTCACCCCAATCATCTGCTCTTGTCCATAGAAATGTCATAGAAATGGATTTATTTTTTTCTGTTTAATTGACTCATATAGACTTTCTAAAGATTTCTCATTAAATTTCATCATTAAGTCATATTGACTATCTTACTGGGTTTCTGTCTTTGCAATCTTTTTGTATCAGCAATAGTTTTTATCAGCAATAATTGCTCCCTCAGCACAGCTGTCTTTTGATGGAGAAGATTCCACGCTCCTGGGTTTCCAAATGGCCAAGTTCTTGGTTTAGGACCAGTTCCTTTGCTTCTGAGTTCCATATACAGAACATAACTTGATAAATTTTAGCTAAACCAGATTTTTTAACCATAATTTGCAACTTAAGTGAAGATAGAGATGTTGGGATAAAAAAAAATCTATGACTTCCAAGAACACTTGACACCACAGAAGAAATTCTTGTGAACTCCTGAGTTGACGATTTTAGTGCTGCTTTGGAGCTCAGTTAGGAGAAATGTGTGTGTGTGTGTGTGTGTGTGTGTGTGTGTGTGTGTGTGTGTGTGTGATCTGCCTTCTAACTGCTTTGCTTTAAAAAAACAGCACTCTACAAATATTAATTTGCGTTGCCACACAAAGCAAATTTCTATCACAAGAAACTTGGCAAGAAACTCAGTGAGGAAAAGTGGTTAAAAGCTGAATAGAAATCAAAAGACATATCTCTGTTTATATCCCTCTTTGTGTATCATGCCTTATTTTTCAACTGAAAATTAGAAAGAGCTTAGATATTTCTTCTTCCTCTTTGTGTTTCCTCTTTGTGAGTCCATTCTAAAATTGACAAATTTCTAGGCCTGTTGCTATCCCCACTGATACTGACTACAAGAGAATGTACAGGAAATGTAGCCTAAAAACTGAATTATCTCACCTATCAGGGAGGATATAGACTGGCAGATAGATGTTAATCGTCCAGCAAATGGGACACTGACCCTCCCCCCTATTGTATCCTATTTCTATTCTTCCATCTACCTTTGAGTCTCCTTATATAAGATCTTTGTTTAAACAGTCTTTTATCTTTGATTAGGAGGTGAACTTCAATACCAATCGGGATGCAGTCAAGGGCAGTGCAAGAAAAACAAAACTGAAAACAACAACAAACCATAATTTAAAACACCAAAGACCCTACATTATTCATTTAGAATTAGGCCAGCCAAATCTCTCCCTATCCTAAAGCTCAGGGAACCTTGCAGAAGAGGGAACAGCAAGATTGTAAGACCAACGATATGCAAGAAACTTCACATAAGTTAGGCCTATAGCAGCCGGGATTGGACTTTGCCTGACCTGCTCAATGGCTGACATATCAACAACCCCCCAAAGTCTAGCATGGATCAGGGAAGAAGGCTCCAGGCAGTAGGCTCTTTAGAGGCAAGGGATTAAACAGTCATAATAGCGTTCCCATACTAACAAGGAGCCCAAGAAGTGGTTCCGGGCTATGCCAGTGAGTCCTGAACCTTTACTATGGTGGAGGACTCAGAGGGAGGTTTGGTGTTAACATTAATGGATGCTCCAGGGGATGGAGTATTTTTTCCTAATCATAGAAGCTCAATAGGTATCCCATTCTCCCCTCCCCCTTCCTCTCTCAAGTCATCCCCCATTTCACTCTCCTCTTACTCCCCCCTCTTTTCATCCCCTCTCCCTCCCTCCCCTCTCCTGGTGCCTCGCCCTTCCTCCCTCACTTTCTTTTAATGCTGTTTTGGTTATGTAAAATGCTTAAGGCAGCATGCTAATTTGAGACATGAATATAGAGTACCAAACTCAAATCGGATAATATGCATTTCCATCTTCAATCACATCAATTGAAGTGAAAGAATTCCTTACATTTGGGAACAAAACCTAAGCAATGCCCTTCCTGTGCCTCATTAGTCACTCAACATTACCAATCTATCTCTTAGTGTGTCATGGGAATTTAGTAGTCAAGAATTTTCAAACCAGGAAAATCTTTGTTTTTCTCATTCCCCCACCTTCTCAGTGAGACTCATTTGGGGGCAGCTTTAGTCACCACAGCCTTGTGCTGGATTCTCTCTGGTGACAAGAAAGTGAAGGTCCTGTCCTGAGTCAGTCTGTCTTTTGAGGTTATCTCCAGTTTTAGTCTCTGCTACATATCATAACAGGTGTTGATTCTGTAATATTATAGAGTTGAAGAAATCACTATTTGTATTTTAATTGACCCAGAAAGAGCTGAGAGTTTGAACATGCCCATGAGTCAGAGAGCAGCAAACATGTAGCCAAAGCGACAAATACATCTACAATGCTTAATACTGAAAACAGCAATGAGCAATTCAGTTCAACTGCAGATGTGCCTGCAGAACAATATGTTGTTAAGTGCTTTATAGTAAACTATACACTATAATAATCCCTTATGTGGTGTTTTACATAAGAGTTACATAAAATAAACAAGCAACGAAACTTCTTTTCCTTCTATTTGTTTTGCTAAGATTTCCATAGATTTTACATTTTTAATTGCACTAATATTGCTCCTCTCTCTCTCTCCCCTCCCCTCTCTCTCTCTGTGTATTATATTTCATGGGGAATTTCCCACCCTAACATTTCTTTGGAACTTAGTTTTTAAATTATTTGTTCAATACACCAAGAATGCTACATTTAATGCATGTGCTGTGTGAGGTCTGTGCTTTGGTAAGTGGCAGTGGCCTGTGTCCTGGAGTGTTGACATGGAGGAGCTCAGATTGTGAAGTCAGCAGGTGTTGACCATAAACAGCATGAGAATAACTGCAATATAAATGCAGGCTCCAAAAGGCAGTAAAATGATTAGCTTTACTGATAGATATTTATTGTAAATGGTACATAAATCTGTTTTAACAGGAGCTTGGCATGATTTCATTATATATTTTATGCCTTGTAGAGCATAATTTCTTTCACCTTTGTCTTTCATTGTTAAAGTCATAGTGATTACAATGAGAATATCATATTGGCCAATGATTAAAAATATTCTAAAAATTAGTAAAAAAAATAGTTCTTGAACTTTTGCACTGAAGAGATTTTAGAATAAGTTCTAATGGTAACACATCTTTCCTTCCTGCTCTTTATTGTTCTATCATGGGTTTTGGTTCATGTTAGGAGTTTGATTCCTGTTAGGGGTTTGGTAGCCTTTGTCTGACTGAAGACACTGTTTTATGATCTACAGCTTACAATTGTTCACCTTATTTCTCTGTGATCTTATTTAGGACCATGTTTCACACAATAAAATTACTTATCTTCAGCAAAGACTTACGTGTTAACATAAGAGAATAAAAATATAGAACATAAAAAAAGAATGTAATGAACTAGATACTGTACATGATTGTGTCTTTATGATATTTTTCGTTATTTAGTTAGTTTTTAGATGAAGCAAGATTTGTTTTTGCTTTAAGAAAATTTACCCATCCAGTCTGCATCTGTCACTTATGGTATTTCCTAATAGCTATTCTTCAGTGTTCCTTTATTCTTGCAGTATTTGAAAGATAATTTACAAATATAAGCTCTGCAAAATGTAAACACAGTTAGGGAAATAGAATTATTTCCTCTTCAGAGTTTTCTAATTGTTTTGCCTGTACATTTGCAGAACTTAAGGAACAGGGAAACCCTGACCTCAAAGAGATTGATTCAAGTGGGATGGGCAGATGACCCAGTAAGAAAAGTTATTGCTGTGCAAGAATAATCACCAAAATGTGCATCCCCAGTACCTAAATATCGCTATGGGTATTTGCCATTTACAGTCCCAATCTTGAGGTAGGATAGAGATAGGTAGAATTGAGGGACTTGCTAGCTAGACAGTCTGTGTGAATAGGTGAGCAGCAGGTTCAGTGAAGGAAGCTGTGTTAAACAAGAAGGAGCTAAGTGAGGAAGACTACTGATGTCAGTTCCTGGCTTGTGCCCACACATCCTCATACTTATGCCTAATACACACACACACACACACACACACACACACACACACACACACACACATATTGTTCTCTTTAATGAGAGGGAGAAAAAAGTACTGGAAAAGTCCCAGTCCCTTCTATATATCTACACATACTGTTGATACTAATGCATAGCTAGTAATAATATATAAATAGCTAGTAAAATAAAATAAAAATAAAATAGCTAGTAAAATGATTAGCATATAAACAGCTAGTAAAATAAAATAAAAATAAAAAATAAAATAACTAGCAGAAAATGATGAATGTCAACTTCTTAAATTTCCATTAAATTGAAAAAATATTAGAAACCCACCACACACCAAATGGTATTCTATACCTCTACAAGGTAAAATACAATTTGTGAATCAAGGTAATTATATCCAATTGCAGCTTAAATTTTATTGAGTGGTGGCATCATGCACCCAATGACAGTATCGGGAGGACAGAAGGAGGAGCATATTTTTACAGTTGAAATTTCATAGAATCCAAAATAAAGAATGTGCTCTGTATTCTAGGAACTGAATATGAATAAGAAAAAACCCACTTCCCCTAAATGTGGTGCATTAAATAGAAAAATTTCCTTTTAATCCATCACAGAATTTGGAAACATTATAATAAAAGAATGAAAGAAATACATTCATGCTCTTTCTCTACTACAACAAAATGAGAAATATGGGAAGGGCAATTATAGGTAGTTTTACTAGGATGTCTTTATACTGTGAGAAGCAGCTGGAAAGCCTGGAGATAGAAAAGTGAAATGTCAGACACCTGCCCAGGAGGAAGCTATTGAACAGGCAGTTTAGCACTACACAAAAAATTATATGAGAACATTACTCCAAAAAGGGAATACTTCTAAAACTATTTTGAAATGAGTTAACATTGTAAATTGAGAATTGTTAAGTGTTTAACACAAATTAAGAACATTGGTAAATTCAAGGAACATTCTCAAAAATGAGCCTTTTCAAATTTGAATTAACATATAAACTTTCAAAAATGTATCTTTTGCAACACAGAGTTATTTGGGGTAGGGAGCAAAATAAAAATGGAGTAGTAACCAATTTCAGTCTTGTTTTTTGGCTTTTAGGTGTATTTTATCATGATATATTGTAAATATGATTTAATTTTGGAAATGGTGCAATATGAAATTGACCATTGTTCATTAAAAATGCTGTGAAAGACAATCTATTTTTTTAAAAAAGATACTAATATATTCTCTCCTCATTGGTGATAAAATATTATTATATTTCCTTGTTGGCTAATAACATTTTAGGTTGCTATGCAGTGAAAGGCTTGTGTAAACAATCTTCTTCATCTGACATTTCTGCAGCCAAAAGTTTTCAAAATTCCTCATTGTGATCTATAGATTTCCTTTGTCTAAAGTGCAGTAACATTTGAAACATGTCATCCTCTTATTAAGGAAAATAAAAGAAGGGACAAAGAATTAATAGAAATATAGTATTGCTGAAAGCTTCTGCACTTGAATAATATTCATCATATTTCTCTAGAAGCCATTCATTAACTCCATTTCAAAACTATGAATATTATTGACACAGAAGAATGTAACCTACCCCCAAAGAAGCTAGTGCGATGGAGCACTAATGCAGGATGTGATTTCTTACTAAGTGAGAGGACAAGTGGTAACGATAATATTATCGGCTACACTATTGCAGAAATAACTCCAATAAGAATACTAATATCTTTTAAAATTATGAGAATATGTAATTTAAGATTAATACAATGATTAAATATTTTCACAGTAAATCATTCTTAAAGTATTCAACATAAAATGACTTGTCATAATTGAAAGAGAAATCAAATATGAGTCAATAATATCATTTTTTAACATTGATATGATAATGTTCCAGGATGAAAAGATACAAATTTGAATGAAACTAATACCCACTTAAAAGCATTTCTTTATGCCATTTAGTAAAATTTATTAGTTTTCCTGCACATTTATATTTTTATCACATGTTAAATTGGTTTCTATATTATAAATTATATTATTTTATATTATTTTCCTAGATGGCTATTTTCAGGAACATAAGTGAAATTCCTATTAAGATTTTAAAGACTGATATATGCAGTTAATTATATCTCTAATAATATGTTCTTTGTGATCATACTTAAAATTCCAATGTTTTTCTTAATAGGCATGTACTATGTCTGTGAAGAAAAATGAAGCTAAATTTCCAGAGCATTTAAAGTAGAAGTCTGAGCATAGTACTGCAGCTGAAGTATTATGTAAATTCTCAAGAGGAAAAAGTTTTGTCAGCTCAGAATTTAGGCTTTGAAACCTCTGAAGACAAACCATTTCTATTCAAACAGCAGGATCGTAGCTGAAAAGCCTCATGCAGTCTTTGTTGTTTAATGTTCACTTAATTCCTGCCATTTCACACACTCAGGAGCAACAGATTTGCTTCTTGATTATTCTTTGTGAGTAGTGGGAGAAAGGAATTAACTCATCAGTTATGCTTAGGAACAAACAAATCAACCAAATTGTGTGGAAAGTAGAATGTTTCCAGTCATAGCTTAACCACCACTGCCAAGCGAAAATCAATCAACATTGCAAACAAGCATCATTTCATGTAGGGAATTCATGAGATGATATTATTTTTGTTATTATTTACTAAAGGTTTGAGATATATTTAAAGCAGCAAAATGACAAGGTATGTTATTTGAAGAACTTGAAATTGCAACCTAATAAAATTGTATCTGATCATTAGAAATTTAACAACAAATCAGAAATAACAAGTCAAAGAAATATAACAAAGTAGCTGAGTAATAAATATCAGTTATGTGACTTCCTTTTCCCCAAATACTTAGACTGTGCTTAGGACATATTGGTTACTTCAAATTTAGAGCAGAAAATAAGCAATATAACTATTTAATGAAGTTTTGTTCATATGCATAATTTAATTTAGGGATATGTTATTAAATGTACAACATACATGTGAAATGTTGTTGCTTCCTACAATATTTTGCAAAGGAATGACAGAGATAATGGATAAACATTTATGATTAAAATTTTTTTCAAAACATAGTAAGCACCAGACAGAATGCTAAATTCCTTTGCATGCTTCATTTAATTTACTCTAATCTTGTTAACTAGTTTATGAACTGATATGATTTTTAGATGTTTTATAGAATAGGAAATTTGGCTTAAAGAAGTAAATAATTTTCTGAAAGGTATAATTTCATTTTTTTGCAATTTCATTGGATATAAAAATTCTGTTTATAACTGTAAAAGTCACATGTATTCTGATAATAAGAAAAGCCATGGAGTTCATTGAACAATGGAAGCTAGGCTATCCATTTATTCCCCTAAAAATCTGAGGACAGAGTACCTATTTTTCTGTCGAACTTCCTTGTTGGAAAGATAGTGGTGCTGATTCTCAAGGGAAGCATATTCTAGGAAGAAACAACTTTCTGTGGCTTAAAAGTAGTGGGATCTTGTACAAATACAGAGAATTGGGAGAGTCCTACTCTGCATTGTGTACAGGACAGTGATACAGCTAAGTTTGCAGCCTATATTCTTGGTATGTATGTACATAATGGATAGATTAAAAGAGAGATAAGTAGCATAAAAAAGAATTAATGTTAATTTGTCTGCAGTTTGATGATGATACTCTGAAGAAAAGAAAGAATTTTGGTATAGCAATAGCATCATTAACTTGAAGTACTTTGAGTTAAAGCACTTTGGAATGCAGACACCCTGACTGTGGAATTTTGTTGGCTTGAATACAGAATAGCAATTCTCTACACACTAATAGTAAAGCAGTTTGTGATCCAGCAAAGCCAGGAAAGCCGGCCAATGTCCTTTAGAGTTCCCAACATCACTTCCTTCCAGATAGAAACTCATTAACAAAACATTAATAGCTCAGGGCTTTTAAACCATGAGTTTAGAAAAAGCAATATACTTTCCTTTAAATAATGAAAACGACTCTGAAAATGCTAGCACAAACAAGGAATGTTAGCACAAACAATAGTCAATTAACAATATATTAGTGTAAAACCGATCTCATCAACTGACGAATCACAGAATGAAAAATCTCTTAAGTAATGGTCATATTCAACAGTATGAAGCACAAGAGAGAGGGATAATATTTAAAATACAGTTTCTGTCTGTAATGATTCCAAACAGGGTCACTGAAGAATAAAGATGGACAGTCAGTTAGAGGGCATGGCACAAAGGATAGAAGAATAAGAGAGCCATTTTACTTACAGAAAGTCACACTCCATGTAAGAGTCTGTACATTCACACGCACACACACACACATAAACACACACACACACACACACACGCACACACACACACATACACCATTCATTTCCATCTTCTTCCACTTAGATAATTTTCTCTTGCTTCTATATTGGAAACTCTTGAGATTCTTTCCCAAGCAAGACAAGCACTGTATTACTTTTCACTATTATTTTTAATCTTTGCTTTGTACAAAAAAGATTAATAGTATATACACTCATTTGTAACATGGAACAATTTTTTGAATTAACAAATGTTATGATCTTTTCATTGTTTCCTTTTTGTTGTTGATACTATTCCAGCACATTATTATACCACAATCTTTTAGTCATGTCTTGGTGAACATTTGGATTGATAATGGTTTTCTGTTATGGTGTTGGTGCTTCTCTGATGGTTTATAAGAACTATACTTGGGTGCAGATATAGTTTTCTTTCACATATATAACAATTTAGTATTAAATTATTGTATCTTAGCAGTTGATGAGTTTTCATGTCTTTCTTTGTGAAATGAATAAACTGTGTGTTGCTCCACATTTTTATTGGTTACTAAGCTTTTTATTTTTGAGATGAGAGAAAGGAGAAAAGGGGAAAGAGAGGAAGTGAGAGAAAGAGAATGGGGAGAGAGAGAAGGGAGAGAGAGAAGAAGGAGAGAGAGAAAGAGAGAGAAGGAGAGAGATAGAAGGAAAAAGAGAAAGGGAGGGAGAAAAGGGGAAGTTGAGGGGCAAAAGCATCATTAGCTTCAAGTATTTTGCACTCAGTATAGTGAACTTACTATTCATTTAAAAGCCTTTTTCCCTTTTGTAAAAAACTTTATTCATCCAATGTGTGTGCATGTGTGTGTATTTGTGTTATGATCTTTTCATTGTTTCCTTTTTGTTGTTGATATTATTCCAGCACATTATTATACCACAATCTTTTAGTCGTGTCTTGGTGAACATTTGGATTGATAATGGTTTTCTGTTATGGTGTTGGTGCTTCTCTGATGGTTTATAAGAACTATACTTGGGTGCAGATATAGTTTTCTTTCACATATATAATAATTTATTATTAAATTATTGTGTGTGTGTGTGTGTGTGTGTGTGTGTGTGTGTGTGTGTGTGTGTGTGTGAGAAGAAACATGTGTCCCTGTGGAAGGCCAAAGGTGACATAGGGAATCAACCTGGATTGCTTCTACCTCCTTCTTGTTTTACTCTGAGATTTCCCAGGCTCATCCCACCAGGACCAGAAGTGCAAGCAACCTTGCTACCCATAACCCCCCTCCCCGCCTTCCCGGTGTTTTTTTTTTTTGTTTTGTTTTGTTTTGTTTTGTTTTTTAAACCTTTTTTATTATTATTTCTGCTCATACAAACTTTATAGACACACCAGTTCCCTCCCTCCCTTCTCCTCCCTCTCCTGTTCATAATCCTTGGAATTATTGTAGGTATTACATAGATATATCTTTGAGTATCTCAAGGTTGGCTGGGTGGGTTTGGTACTAGGAGCCACCTGTTAGGGAGTACATACAGTGCTTAATTTTCTGGGTCTGGGATACTTCACTCAATATAATTGTTTCTAATGACATCCATTTCCTGTCAAAATTCCCCTGAACTTCCTGCTCCCCCTCCCCTCACTCATTCCTCCCCATCCCCCAGTGCCTCCCCCTCAATCCCCAGAGAGTCCTTTAATGTGCATGCCAGACTCTCCTCTGGGTCCTGCTCTCTGATGACATACAAGGGCCCAGTGGCATTTCCCTGAACCCTTTCCTGTGTTCCCCTTAAGCATAAGAATACTATTGTGGCTATCAATCCCTTATCTCCTAGGATCTTGGTATCTTTAGAGATGCTAGACTTTGTGAGGTCAATAGTGTGTTGGACATTGCACAGGGCATGTAAAGTCTAATTATGATTGCTTCAGCCCTAACTTGTGTGGAGTATCTTGCAAATCATTGCTCCTCCCATCCTTTTCCTCTTACAATCTTACCGCCCCCTCTTCCGCAAATTTCCCTGAGCTTCAGGATGGGGAAAGGTTAGTCTGGCCTAGTTCTAGGTGGTTGATAGAGAGTTTCTGAAGATCTGGATTGTGGTTCACTGCTTTTCTTTTGCAGTTTTGCTGCTCCTGCAATGCCCTTCACTCCATCCTGATGGGCATTGTATGTCACCCCCTGGCCAGAGACAAAAAGCTGTTAAACTGGAGTCTTATTATAAGAGCACATTCAAGGGTAGATGTAATAAAAGTAGGAAACCACAGTGAAGGAGGGGTCAATCACCCATTTGCAAAATGGTTACTTTTCATCTGCCAACCTATATGCCCTCCCCTTCTGGTGAGATCATACCCTCTTAGTTGTAAATGATCAGGAACGAAAGTGTGTGAACTTAACCAGGTGTCACATTACTTACTTGCAGTCCATGATGGAGGCCTATTTTCTCTACTGTAACATGGTCACTTCTCTCCTTGTTTCTGGCGTGGCCCTCCAACCCCATCCCTCCTGTTCATAATCCTTGCAATTACTGTAGGTAATACATAGATTGCTTTGGGATTTTGATTGGTATAGCATTGAATCTGTATATTGCCTTTGGTAGGATGGTCATTTTTACGATGTTGATTCTGCCAATCCAGGAACAAGGGAGGTCTTTCCACCTTCTGGTGTCTACTGCAATTTCTTTCTTCAGGGTTTTAAAGTTTTCATTGTCAAGGTCTTTTACCTCCTTGGTTAGGTTTATACCAAGGTATTTCATTTTTTTAGGGGCTATAGTAAATGGGATTATTTCTCTCAGGCTTTTTCACTTCTTTCATTCTGGGCATATAGGAAGGGCACTGATTTTTGTAGATTTATTTTGTAACCTGCCACCCTGCTGAACTTCTCAATTAGTTCCAGGAGCTTCCTGGTGGAGTTTTTGGGATCACTCAGGTATAAGATCATGTCATCTGCAACTAGGGATAGCTTGACTTCTTCCTTGCCGATTTGAATCCCTCTTATGTCCCTTTCTTGTCGTATGGCTTCAGCTAAGCCTTCAAGTAAAATATTGAATACACGTGGTGAGAGTGGACAGCCTTGTCTAGTTCCTGATCGAAGTAGGAATGCTTCCAGTTTTTCCCCATTGAGCATGATCCTTGCTGTGCGCTTGTTGTATATAGCTTTTATTATATTGTTAAAGGTTCCTTCCATTCCTACTGTCTCTAGCGTTTTGATCATAAAAGGCTGTTGGATCTTGTGAAAAGCTTTTTCTGCATCTATTGAGAGTATCATGTGGTCTTGGACTTTGGACTGGTTTACATGATGAATTACATTTATTGATTTGCGTATGTTGAACCAACCTTGTGTGCGTGGGATAAAGCCCACTTGGTCCCCATGGATGATCTTTTGATATGTTTTTGAATCTGATTGGCTAAGACTTTGTTGAGAATCTTTGCATCTGTGTTCATCAGCGAGATTGGCCTATAGTTTTCTTTTCTAAGTGAATCTTTATTAGATTTTGGGATTAAGATGATATTAGCTTCATAGAAGGAATTTGGTAGTGTTCCTTTGCTATTTGATGGAACAATTTAAGGAGTATTAGTGTTATTAACTCCTTTAAAATCTGGTAGAATTCTGTTCTGAATCCATCTGGTCCAGGACATTTTTTGGTGGGAAGATTCGAGATTACTTCTTCAATTTCCTCATATGTTATAGGACTACTTAAGTAATTCACAACTTCCTTATTCAATTTAGGTAAGTTGTGTTTACTTAGAAATTCATCCATCTCTTTTGTGTTGTCAAACTTCACTGAGTATAAGTTTTTGAAATATGATGTTATAATTCTCTGGATTTCTTGGGTATCAGTAGTGATTACTCCATGTTCATTTCTAATTTTGTTAATTTGGGTTTTCTCTCTCTTGCTTTTGGTTAATTTAGCTAGAGGTGTATCAATCTTATTGATTTTCACAAAGAACCAGCTTTTTGACTGGTTGATTTTCTCTATCGTTTTCCTAATCTCGATTTCAGATATTTCTCCCCTTATTTTGCTAATCTCCTTTCTTCTACTACTTTTGGGATCAGATTGCTCTAGTTTCTCTAAAGCTTTTTTTAAAAATTTATTATTATTTTTATTTATTCAATTGTGCGTGTGTGCGTATGTATGTGCGCACACGCGTGTGTGTATGTGTGTGTGGGTGTGTGTGTAGAACCATGGACGAATTCGGAAAACACCATGGACGCCTCCACCTCCTTCTGCCCCAGGATTCACAGCTCTGCCCTACCAGGACCAGAAGCACTGGCCGTCCCCGCATTCACCTGTTGTTTATATGTGGGATCTGGGATCCGAACTCAGGACCTTCCGCCTGCAATGCAGCGGCGTAACCCCTGAGCCACCTCTCCAGCCCAGTTTTTCTAAAGCTTTAAGCTGTATTGTTAAGTTATTTATTTCTGATGTTTCCATTTTTTTGATGTAGACATTAAGAGCTATGAACTTACCTCTTAGGACAGCTTTCATTGTGTCCCAGAGATTTTTATAAGTTGTATTTTCATTATAGTTCGCTTTCAGGAAATCTTGAATTTCTTTTTTAATTTCTTCCTGAATCCAGTTCTCATTCAGCATCATATTGTTAAGTTTCCAGGAGTTAGTGTATTTTCTGTTGTTTGTTTTGTTGTGTATGTTCATCTCTAGGCCATGGTGGTCTGATAGGGCACAAGTTAGAATTTCAACTTTTTTGTATATGTGTAGATTCATTTTGTGGCCCAATATGTGATCTATTTTGGAGAACGTTCCATGTGCTGCTGAGAAAAATGTGTATTCTTTGGTGCATGGATGAAAAGTTCGATAAAGATCTGAAGGTTCATTTCTTTAAGAGTTTGATTAAGTTTCAAAGTGTCTCTGTTAAGCTTTTGACATGTTGATCTATCCCATGTTGAGAGGGTGGTGTTGAAGTCCCCGAGAATTATCGTTTGGGGGTTGATTTCTTGCTTTAGACACTGTAGGGTTTTCTTAATGAATGTGGAGGGGCCCGTATTGGGTGCATATATGTTCAGTATTGTGAAGTCTTCCTGGTGAATTGTACCTGTGACTAAAATGTAGTATCCATCTGTGTCTCTTATGATTTTCTTTGGTCTGAATCCACTTTGTCCAAAAGCATAATTGCTACCCCTGCCTGTTTCCTGGTTCCATTAGCTTGCAAGATTTTGGAAAAGCCTTTCATTTTTAGGATGTGCCTATTTTGTGATGAGATGAGTTTCCTGAAAGCAGCATGTTGTTGAACTGTGGTTTTTAATCCAAGGTTGTAATCTGTGTCTCTTAATCAGTGAATTAATACCATTGACATTTAATGTTATAATGGAGAAATTATTTTTAATTCTGGACATTTTTTATGTTTAGTGGATTTTGTAAGCATATTGTCTGATATTTATGTTTTGTTGGTATTATACTTTCCTTCTACCTTCCCGCATACGCTTGTTCTTTTCTTCAAGCTTGAGTATCATTTCTAGCATTTTTTGAAGGCCTGGTTCGATAGACATGTATTCCTTCAAGTTGTCTTTGTGCTGGAAAACTTTTCTTTCTCCCTCAATCATGACAGATAGTTTCGCTGGGTATATCAGTCTGGGTTGGCATTTTTGCTCATTTAATACTTGAAGTATGTCTCTCCAAGCTCTTCTTGCTTTTACTGTTTCCATTGAGTAGTCATTTGTTATTCTAATAGGTTTACCTTTAAAAGTGACTTGCTTCTTTTCTCTTGAAGCTCTCAGCACCTTGTCTTTGTCTTGAATGTGGAGTGTTTTGACTATTATTTGCAGTGGCAATCTTCTATTTTGGTCATATCTGTTTGGAGTACGAAATGCCTCTTGTATTTGGATGGGCCTCTCATTCTTCAGTTGAGGGAAGTTTTCATTTATGATGATTTGAACATTTTCCTCAGGTGTGGTATTTTGGGATTCTTGTTTTGGTATTCCATGAACGCGCATGTTAGGCTTCTTCAGGGTGTCCCATATCTCTCGAATATTCCTCTCAAGTATCTTTTTGGCTTTAACAACCTCTTCCATTGAGCTGGTTAATTCTCCCACTTTGTCTTCAAGATCTGAAATTCTGTTTTCTGCTTCATTTGTTCTGCTGATAAGACTCTCTGTTGAGTTTTGGGTTGAAGATAACTTGTCTTTTAGTTCAATTTTAAACTCTGCCTGAGACTGTTTTAACTGCTCTATGCCTATTTTTGTTTCTTGAACTGTTTTTCTCAACTCCTCCAAGTGCCTGCTGTGTTCCTGTTGAAAGTGGTTGATTCGGTTGTTTAACTCTTCTCAGATTTCCTCTTTCATAGTATTAATCATGGTAATGATCATACTCTGAAAGTCATTGTGTTGGGTCTGGCTTTCTTGGCTATTTTCTGTGAATTTGTTCTGGTCAGAATCCATCATTATGAGGTTAATTCTTTCTGTGGGAGATTGGTCTTCTTGGGTTTTGTTTTTCATGGATCTGCACTTTGACTTGGGCATTGTTGTTTTGTTTCTTAGGACCTTTCAATTTCTTTGTGTTTTTCACTGAACTGATTTAGTGGGTATTATTACACTTGCCAGTTATTACTAGTGCTTACCTTGGATTGGGTTTGTCTATTGTTATTGTAATTTCCTAGATGAGGCTATTAGGCTGTTAATACATCAGTTAACTTTTGTGCACTTTTGTGGTTTAGTATCCTGGTGATATGTGAGGGTGAGTGGTATACTCCCTGGAGTTGTATATGTTTTTGGGGTGGCTGTATGGAGAAGTTGACCTATAGCAATTGATACTAGAAAGCATCAGTAAGGTGAAAAAAAGGAGGTTTACTTATCTTTGGGCTGGATATGAAGAATCTCTCCCACATGATTGGACGATTGTAGAGAACTCCAGATGAATGGCCTTTCTCCCTTAGTGTTTTGCTTGAGTTTCCTTTGGACTCTATTGAATTCTGAGTAGCAGTGTGTCTTCCCTGGACCACGTGCGTAGGTCCCCGGTGGGCCGGAGAGCCAGAGGGTCTGCTATTGATGGCAGAATTCTTCACCTGGGACCTGGGACTTGGCTTAGGGCCCACCCAAGCTCCAGGGATGGAGGAATGTGAGCAGGTCCTGTCTGGCGGAGTCGCGAGCCTTAGGAAGAAAGGGGCTGGGGACCAGGGTGGGGCCCAGGTGAAGCCGGAGTCCGCATATGTGCGGCTGGGAGACAGGGATGCCAGTTAGGGGGATGGGCTGGGCGGATGGACTCACCCTGGGACCCTCCCCGGTGTTTTTATGTAGGACCTGGGACCCTAATTCAGGACCCTCTGCTTGAAAGACAAAGCCTTATCTCCTGAGCCCTCAAAAAACTTTTATATACTTCAAAATATTTGGTAAGTTTTTCTAAGTACACAGTCCTTTCATATTTCTATCTGTATTTTATGTGATACTCTGTAGTGATATGTCCTACTAATTTTGTGTCCTACATAACTTTTTGAAAAGTGTCATCCTATTTTAAATCTTTTGAGATAATAAAGTTTTGATACAATTTTTTGTCATTGTGTTCATAATATATTATTATATTTCATTAATATATGGCTGAATTCATTTCACTGATATTTCTCTTTTCTTTTTGTGAATAGTCATCTTTATCACCCTTCTTCCCCCACCCTCCAAGTCCCTTCCCCCTCCTTTCCTTCCTTCTCATCACTTCCTTCCCTCATTCCCTCCTTTCTGAATCCAATACTCTCTCTCCGACCCTCTTGGCCATCAGCCTATATGGGTCCTAGAATTCCCTCTGGATCATCTGCTTTAGTAGAGAGTTCAGGCCTCTGTGGCAGACCAGGAGGCTATTCCTTGGGCAGACCACGATAAGTGTGCGCCCCTTCACCTGTATAAATAAACCTTTGTCCTTGAGGTTTCTACTCGGTGAAATCATTTATCCTGAGATCCTCTATTGTCTATGAGGACCTACTGGTATGTCAGACATTGTGCAGGTCAGGTAAGGTTAAGTCTCATTGCAATAAGTTCCTGGTCTTGAGCAGAGTGTCTTGTCCACAAGTAGACATACCTATCTTTAGGCGCTTATAGTTTTGTTATAACTGTGATTCATAATACTTTGTTCTATTTCATTAATATACTACTGAATTCAGTTCGTTGATATTTCTTAAATATTTTTAGATTGCATGTATATTATTCATTTAAGGGTACTGATAATTTTGCAATTTTGTATCAAGAATATGCAGCCCTCACAAAATTGATTTAATGAATTACTTTTTTTTAGAGTTTCTATTTTGGCATCATTTTTTCTATAAATTATTGTAAGAATTTGTTTGTTAGTGAATATATCTGGGCTTGCTGTATTTTTGTGTGAAGAGAAAAATGTGTAAATATTTTTAATTTATTTCATCATAAAATGTAGGTTCAGAAATTCTGAAAATTTGGGGTCCTATTATTAATATTATATCATTGTGAAGCATTTTAAATGGTCATTTTTTTCGGCAAATTGTCAACTTTATAGCATACATTTGATCATCTTCCTGTGAAGATTTCTTTGTTATTCTTGGAACTATTAATTTGTATTTCTTTCTGTGTTCTTAAAATTTTTCATTTATAAATTTGGTCTTTATTTAGAATAGTTACTTTAATATGAGTATATTTTCCTTTGTATATGTACTTCAATATATCACTTCAACTTAACCTTTCACATAGTTATGATTCAATCATATTGTTTTCTTCTCTGCATTTTAACTTCAGAGTAATTAATAGTATGTTGAAAATTGAGATAGTGTTTATATTCTTTTTTTATCATTAAATTGCAGCAAAGCAAATGATAGGCATTTGTTTCTTTTTTTTTTATTTCAGCTCATACAAACTTATTAGGTACACCAGTTCCCTCCCCCCCCCCCCCCCCCCCCCCCCCCGTACCCCCTGCTCCCCCTCCCCACCCCTCTCCCTCCCCATCCCCCAGTGCCTCCCACCCCAATTCCCAGAGAGTCCTTTCTTGTGCATGTCTGATTTTCCTCTGGGCCCTCCTCTCTGATGACATACAAGGACCCAGTGGCCTTTCCCCAACCCTTTCCCATGTTCCCCTTAGGTATAGGAACACTGCTGTGGCTGCCAATCCTTTGCCTCCAAGGATCTTGGTGCCTTTAGCAGACGCTAGACTTTGTGAGGTCAACAGTGTGTTGGACAATGCGCAGGGCATGCAAAGTCCAATTATGATTGCTTCAGCCCTAACTAGTATAGAGTATCTTACATATCATTGCTCCTCCCATCCTTATGCTCTTACACTCTTACCGCCCCCTCTTCCGCAAATTTCCCTGAGCTTCAAGATGGGGAGAGATTAAGCTGGCCTAGTTCTAGGTTCTTTTTCATTGAATTAATTTGTTCTTTCATACTTTTTTAAAATTTTATCTTTTTTATCTTCATGCTGTATTAATGTTTTATTAATTATAATTATTAAAATTAATAAAACATTAATTCTGATTAATTAATTCTAATGGGGCTGAGCTAGTGAATTCCTTGCTGAATAAGTCTAGGACCTTTTTTCAAATCTCCAGAGCCCACATACATAAAGTTTATGAAGACTCTTTTTTTTTTTTATTTCCACTCATACAAACTTAACAGGTACACCGGTCCCCTCCCTCCCTCCAACCTCCCACCGCCCTGTGCCCCCTCCCCTCCCCCCTCCCTCTCCATCCCCTAGTGCCTCCCCCTTCCATCACTGGAGCATCCTTTAAGGTGCATGCCAGACTCTCCTCTAGGTCCTCCTCTCCTATGAGGTGCAAGGACCCAGTGGCATTTCCCAGAACCCTTTCCCGTGTTCCCCTTAAGCATAGGAACACTATTGTGGCTGTCAATCCCTTGCCTCCAAGGATCCTAGTGCTTTTAGCAAATGCTAGACTTTGTGGGGTCAATAGTGTGTTGGACATTGCACAGGGCATGCAAAGTCGAATTATGATTGCTTCGGCCCTAACTTTTGTGTGGAGTATCTTGCATATCATTGCTCCTCACATCCTTTTGCTCTTACATTCTTACCGCCCCCTCTTTCGCAAATTTCCCTGAGCTTCAGGTGGGGAGAGATTAGGCTGGCCTAGTTCCAGGTGGTTGATATAGAGTCTCTGAAGTTCTGGATTATGGTTTGTTAATTTTTTTTCCATTTTTGCTGCTCTTGCAATGCCCTTTACTCCATCCTGATGGGTATTGGATGTCACCCCCTGGCTAGAGATAAAAAGCTGTTAAACTAGAGTCTTGTAAGGTAAAAATCTGTGTACACTTGTTAAGAAAATTGTAATAGTCCCAAGCTGATCTAACTATTGCAAGCAAAATTTCCTATCACATCATTACAATACAACTCATCCAAAAAACTTAATCACAGTGACAAGAGGAAAGTTCATTATTTGGGGGATCTGCAATTGCAGCTTCTATTGATCTATAATATATGATATGGTCTGTTGTAGAGGTTTTGGAAGTGACTTGGGGCTCTCTGACTTGTCAGTGTGGCCAATAGGTGAGTCCAGTTTCAGAATGATTTTGACCTAAAATATAAGAAGGAAAATGACAGAGTAAGATACTTGACATCAACCTCTGGCCTCTCAAACTACAGGGCACAGGTTTATACAAATATGTATAAACCCTACAATATTTGTGATGACTCTTTGTATTATAAATTTTTCTAAGCTCCTCCGAAAAAATAATGTGCATTTTTATCTTACTTCTATCAAAATATATGCATCTATTTTTAACAGCATAAGAGATCTATAGGAATATCTCTTATTATGGAATATCTGCTTTGTTCATTTACCATCATGTGATTCAAATCTGAAAATGATATCAATTTTGCAATAAAATATTGTTTTACTTTAAATAATCAAGAGTATGTTACAGAAAATTTAAATTGACTTGTATTTTTTTCCTAGGCTCTTGATTTATTTATAAACTTTTGACTATCTTTTATGCTTTCATTTTTCACCCATTTAAGCTATCTTGATGCACACATCTATTAAACAAAAATTCTCACAATTTTTATATATCAAAAACCTCACATTTGCATACATTTGGAGGTACAATACTCTGGGAAGAGAATAATTATTTTTGTATTTTTGTGCATGCATAAACCTGTGTTCCTATGTATCTTTCTCTCATTGTTTCTGATGAAGAGTTTTCTTTTTTTGCTGTAAAATTTTTAACAAGTATATTAGCTAATTCTTTTTGTTTCTTCAACTTGTTTGCAGCTCTAAATACACCTCAGTGTGTATTGTCTTCTTAAGTATCATTTTAAGGGTTATAGCTTTCCAAATGTTAGTTTCCCATTGTTTTGAAATTTTTTAAGCAATCACTTTATATTTTTGCAATTTATATTTCCCCATTTTCAGTTTCATATCTGTTACACCACTTGACCATTCACTGTGTGCTCCTATTTGTAATTCATTTTTAACAATCTGTTGTTAATTCAAATTTATTTATACTTGTCTCTGATGGAGAATTAATAATCTCTGTCTTTGATGTATTTTTCTTTTGACATCTTTTAATAATCTTGTTAATTATATATTTCCCATTAAATATTCATTGTTTTATCCTTTTTTGCAAGATACTTCACAATATTGATAAGCCTAAAAATAAAAGTTTTGGACAACTTTTGCTCTGCTACATTAGAACGTTTTTTTCTCTTCACCTAATTTTTTTGTTTCTCTATATTTTTCATATTTTACAGAATTATGCCAAATATCATGTATTAGAGAACAACAGAAACTATAAACGAATTCTCCAGATACCCCCTTTCCTCTTTTCAGGCTCTCCTTTTGTTGGGTCAATTGTATTGTAATGACATGATAAGAACTTTTGCTTGGAATAGTTAGATTATCTACCCATGTTTTATTGTTTTCAACTCATCTGACAATTGTTGACTTAATGGCAATTGACAACTCATTGAAAATTGTGAAGAGCTCCCCTTCACAAGAGTCTGAAATTTGAGAAACAGAGATATTCTACACTTATGATTCCTGGTAGTTTTATAATGGGAGAAGTTATCCCCATGTTTTGCAATCTGGTTGTCCATATTTATAGGCAATTCGCTTTACTACCCCAGCCTCTTCTCTCTCTTTCTCTCTCTCTATCTCCCCCCCCCACTGTCCCTTTCTTGCTTTGTTACCTACTCTCTATCCTTGGAGAGCAATGATTGTCATATGAATGTGCAAATGTTTACAAGTGTTTTTTAAATTCTTTCCTGGATTACTCAATTTTAGCAGGTCATGAACATTTCTACCTTCATCTTCCAAAATTTTCAGTCTGTAACTTGAAATAGAAAATATATAGAAAAATAAAGGTATGGGACTATTATAGTACAGTCTGAGGAGCCGGCAAGTAGTGAAAAGATACAGAAGCAAGAGAAATATACATATTTAATGTTCAAATGCGAGAGATAAACTTAACAATGAAACTTTTAAAATCAGAGATTTTGAGTAAGATCAGTATTATTTAAATAAGCGAGATAATCATCATTTAAAGAGGAATCCTTATTAACAGTGTGTACAGTTTTTTTCATCTAGAAAGAATGAACATTTAATGTTATACAGCTAATCCAAGAGAAAAAAATGCAAGAATTGTTGCTTTCAAGACAATGAGCTGGAGGTGGATCCACATGATAAAAAGAATCATCTTTTTACATGTGTGCTTCTCATTGCTACTTGATTTATAGACAGCATATTCCAGGGACAACTCAGAAGCTTTCTTATTACAGATTATGATATTCAAGACAGGGAATGAGAATATGTGATATGAAGCCAAATAAAAGTTCTTTTTTTCCTTGTACTAAAAAGTGACATTTGAACATAGAAGACTGAATTGACAGTCACAGATAATGATGTGGCTGGAAAAGTGAGACTCGGAAGTAAGTCAAAAATAGAAGCTGTGGCTTGTTCTAGCAGTGAATGCACATTTTATTATTTGGTTCAAGGTAAAATATTCTGAAATATTTTTCAATATACCAGATTGCAAGGTTAGGAAAAACAACTGAATTTTGATTATAATATCAGTGATAGCTTCTACAATTTGCTTGGATATTTGTGGAAATTTTAAAATTATTTGCAGCAAAACACTGTGTTTTATGCAAACATATGACTATGATGTTCTCGAGGTAGGAGTTGAATGTGTCTCTGCAATCAATAACAATGATTTAATGCAGAAGTTTAAGTTCTGATTGAACTCTCAATTTTAGATGTAATAAATTTAATTAAATGTATTTATCTGTGGATCAGGGTACATAAACATGAATGTGTCCAAATTGAAATATTGATGTTTATGACCATGAATGTAAGTCATGAATATCAAGAACAAGAATAAGTATATATACTTTCATGAAGGAAGAATAATACATTTAAGATGATTTATTGCTAAATGACAAATTAATTTCTATTAATGTTTAAACCCTATACATGGATATGATGCACAAATTAAGCATGAATGTAGTATAAAACTCATGTTTAAAAATTATGCTTTCCAAAATCTTCATCATGCTATCATGATATTGAAGAAACAGAAGTAGATGCACCTTGTCACTACCACTAGTACACTTGGACAGTGAATTCTAATTCATTTACCTATTGTCTATAGGCTTCAATAAAGTAATTTTTAATTGTCCCTACTCCTATGTAGGGAATTATATGGAGTATAATCAGGATGAGAGTGTTTGCCATGTGATGTCTTGTATAAGAAAGCTTTGTTGATAATATATAAGGATATTAGCTGTCATGCTGATAATACTCACTAGAGTGATGATTGTCACATTAATAAGTGACACAGATAAAAACTTGGCTTTTGGCAATGAGAGCTTGAAGAAGATAAGTTAAATGTGGTATTTAGAATATTTATAACTTCTGACACTACAGTTGAATGTTTCTTGAAGATGAACACTTGAAACATAAAATGTGATATTATAAAAAAGTAAGAGATTTTAGCATTAGCACTGACCCAATGCATTTTAACTTCAGTGACCTGATGATAAGAGTATGTCTTAAAAAAAAGCAAACTGCTGTTTGTTGATGAACCATGTCTTGATACTTTTTCATACAAAAATTCCAAATCTTTCTTAGGGAAGCATTGATCTTGATATCTCTCATACCCTAAAATTATAAAATGAAGACTTCAGGCTTTTTTTTTTTGAAGCTACTTCAGTCTTCAAAACTCATTTCACTGTTTTCTAGTGTAAGTCTCCTTGAAGGGAAGAACTAAATGGTATAAAGTCAATAGCATATATTTACAGCTGTGCACTCATAAATGCTAACTGATACTTTTCAGTGTTGGGAGAGAACAAGGGCATTATATGAACATTAGGGAAATGAAACAATCAAGTCCAGGACTCTTCCTATTTTCTCTGTATTTAGCAAGTCTTACACAATAAATGTATGAAAAGCAGCTTGTAGTGAAACTAATACATCAGGTAACAGAAAATAAAGTATCACGTTAGAATATCTGAATTTTTACATCAATTACCATGAGTTGGTGATGCTGAGTACTGCTGTATTCTAAGGACATACAAATCTTTTCTATGAATAAATCATGGGAGTAAGCTTCTATTGTAGACACTTGCCAGCGAGACCGAATCTGTATCAAAACTCTATCTGGTTTCTACATATGTAGAACAGAGAAACACACAGAGTCGTCAAAGACGGTGCAATCAGAATCACAGAACTTCAATGGTTGTCAACTAAGAACAAGAGCATATGCTACTGAGTGGGTCACATGCTCCTGCTGTAGGCTTCATGAGTTTCTTTCAGTTAAAGTGCTTCATGCAACACAGTCTCTCTGCAATGCCTAATTTCTCCTGTGTTGTCACTGGCTTTATTGTCCTTCAGAATAATCTTTATTCTTTATTATTATTATTTATATATTTTATAACCTGCCAATTATAACGTAGTTAATAGTGAATTAGTGAATTAAAATTGTGGTTGATATTTTGTTGGTCATAAAACATCATTCAATAAATTTGTAAGACTTATAAAGTTTATTAGTGTCTTCATCAAACTGATTCATAATGCAAAAATATTCAGAATATTTTGGCTTTTCTGGTAGTTTTAATCCTTCCTTCTTTGGTAGAGTGCAAATTAGTTTTTAAGTTTAATTTTCCAATTTCTAGTTTCTTTTCTCAAAATATTTATTATATTTTATCACTTTCAATTTTTATTACCAGTTATATTTCAATCCATACATTAAAGGTTAAGTTAGTTTGATTCAGATTCTTGCATCTGTATTCTTTGAAGAGATACTAGAAAATATTGTCAAAATTTTAAAAAGTTGTAAAGAGTTGTTTTTAATTTTACACTTGTATATAAAAGAAATATATACAGATACTTAAAAGTTTTTCAGGTAAAGTTCAAAAGTATTAATTCTTTGTTTCCTTGAATACTTAAAAATTGTTAACATTTTATTAATATTCATTCTGACAATTATTCCTTTATTACTTTCTGTGCTTTTGCATGTGAGTAGGTTGTGTGTGTGTGTATGTGTGTGTGTGTGTGTGTAAAAAATCAGAACTCAACATCTTGTATCTTTCTCATCCACTTTCCATCTTATTTTTTGAAACTGTCTCTCTCAATGAACGGGAGTTCACAGTAGACTATGGTGGCTCTTCAGCAAACTACAGTTATCCATCTGTCCCTCCCTCCAAAATGTTAGTAACTGTAGGTACTAATAGGAATTGGCGTCTTTTTACATCATTGATGGAGATAAAATCTAAGTCCTCTTTGGACACAAACAAGACAAAATGCTTGCAAGGTGATGGAGAAAAGGGAAACTTATTCACTGCTGGTGGGATTGTAAAGTAGAGGCTCTTTGTAGATCAGTGTGGAGAATCCTCAGAAAATTAAAAATGAAACTGCCATAAGACCCAGCTATGCCATTCCTAGCAATAATTCCAAAAGACTCTATATCTTGTTACAAAGACACTTGTTCATCTATATTCATTGCAGTTCTGTTCATAATAGTGAAAAAATGGAATCAGCCAACATGCCCATTAACAGAAGAATGGATAATGAAAATGTGGTACATCTATACATTAGAATATTACTCAGCCATCAGAAAGAATGAGCTTATAAAATTTTCTGGTAAATGGATAGAACTGGAAAATTTAATATTGAGTGAGATATCTCAGACACAGAAAGTTAAGTACCTCATGCTTCTTCTCTCTTACATGCAGATATTAGCACTGATATCCTTGACAATGTGTTTGGATTGGAAATACTGAAAGAGTAAGAAAATTTGAAAGAGACAAATGAGTGGGAAGAAGGGAAGTGATAATTAGGGTGATACTTTTTAAAGGGGAGATTTATGATACCATGACAAGTAGGACAAGGGAGGGAATAATTGGGAAAAATACATGGCAGGAATGAAGGGATGGGAGATAGTAGGGCAGTAGGACTTATTAAAAAAAGTAAGATTGTGGGAAGTAACCCCAAAGAAACCTCATATGCTACTAGTATATTGAAAAATATCTTTGAAAGAGAGGAACTAGAAAGGGAAGTCCCTATGCAGAGGAACATAGAGTGAAGAAAACGGAAAAAAGAAGCCCGAAGCCCTGAGCTGATCCACTTGGAAGTCAGTAACAAAATTATGCTCGACATAACAGGAAGGTGACACTTTCTGACAAAATGTTGGTCAGAGAGATCTCAATGGCCCCCAAACATTATTGGCTTTTGCCATTGCTCTTGGTTGCTCTCCAAAAAACTGTCAGAAAGACTGTATTATTGAAGATTCAACACATATGTATCACAGAACATGAGGCAAAATTTATCAACTAGAACAAGTATGAAAACTTCCTCCTTGCTAGGTGGCTTACACAGTACCAAGGAATACTGTAGAACTACTAGGGGAGAGAAATAATCATAGGCCCCATCAATGCATGAGATCATTACGTTGCAATGAAAATCACCACAGCAACAAGTGCCCACAGGTATAGTAGTGGCATGACTATCAAGGAGACAACCAACAACTATCTGATTGGACTCAAGACATGCTTGTCACTATATAACATGTTCTTATTGCTGTTAACTAGAACAAGGATCTAAAAAAGGGAAGGAAATAATAGTTCAATAGGGAAAAATACTCAATGAACCTATAGGTAGGAGCACAGTACACTAAACTGCTCTGTAAATAACTACTATTGTACTAATTTGAAGAGCACTTAGTCTTTAAATCTTCTACAAGAGAGGTAGAGAATCTCAACACCCTGCCAGAATGTAATCTGGGATAGTGGAGGAGCAGTGAGGTGAACAAAGTTGGCCATCCATAATGCAAGGTGCCAGAGATTGAGCAGGGCTCACCCAAAATCAGACCAACCTAAGGTTTTGGGAACCTCAAGAAGAGGGGGTGGTGAGAATGCTAAGAATCTAAGAAGTCAAGGTACAACTCTAGACAGGACATTCCAAGGAACTCACTACCTTCAGACTTGTCCTTTCCAGACCTGCAGAATGACTGGCATACAGATATGCCCCCATAAACTATTGAGGAACTCAAGAGAGATAAGAATACTGTAAAAACCTTGGGGATTGAAACTGGATGAGAGAAGGGAAATGCTCCTATCAGTGGTGTGGTCTGAGGAGAGGCAACCTAGTGTGCCACAGGGGCCTGAACTTTCACAGGTGTGGATGGGCAGGGGCAACCCTGAGATCCATAGAAGCATGTGATTGTTGGAGGGATGGGAGAAAGAGACAATGGAGGAAAGCAGGGATAAATAATCAATATGCTTTTAAAAATAGGAAAATAATAATTTTAAAAAAGGTCGACAGGCCAGAGGGAGCCCTCTGGTCCATGAAAGCAGAGGCAAGGAAGGTGGGAGAGAGTGGAAGGGATTGTAGAAGGAAGGGGAAGGGGGAATGGTTGAGAAGGAAGATGGAGGGAAGTGGGGATGAATACTAAATATGCTTGAAAAACTAGAAAAAAATAAAATAACTTAAAAATTCCATTTAAGATGGAGACAATTTGTTATATGTGGAACTCTTTAATAAGAGAAAATGAAAACTGGTAATGGAACAAAAATTAGGTCATCATATATGCACACAAAGCACTTTACCCTCTAATTCATATTCCCAACTTGTCTCTCATTTTCTTCAAATATTTCCTTATAATTTCTCATATATCCTTTCCTTCTCCTCTCCCATTCCTATTTCAATTTTTAATATTTATGAAAAATTTGATGTAAAATGCTACACAATTTGATTGTGTACATGTATGTGTGTGTGTGAGACACAGCGAGAGAGACAGAGAAAGAGACAGAGAGAGACAGAGAGAGAGACAGAGGAAAGAGAGAGATAAGAACATATGATGGTGATGATTCAGCACAAACTTGAGTACAGCTTATATCATACATATATATATATATATATGTATACATACATGTAAATTCATCATTGGCTTTCACATTCTCTGAATTAAAGAAAAGATTACATGATCCTCATACTTTGGACTCTCTTCATTGTTTCATTAGATTTAAAATTATTATTCCCTACTGGAACATTTCATATTTGACCATGTTTGTGTTGATCAAAATATTTCCAAATCTGTTTGTTCATTCATCCTTGACTTTTTGATCACAAGAAAAGTATAAAGACCATATATATTATTTCGCTTGTAAGTCTTCATAAAATATGAATGAACCTGAACTGTAGATTTAGTTCAATTGCAAAGTATGTGGTAAACACGTGTTACAGTTAGCCTGCATGGTTGCTGATAAATGACCAACAATTGGCTTGAGGCAACAAGGGGTTTATTTTCTTATGAGAGTCTGCTTTCAGTCTGTCCAGCTTGATGGGAAAACATGCACCAACATCACAGACGAGGGAACTTGCCACACCATCTTTACATAATGGCTCAGAGATGGATGATCCTTCCTTGCCAGACCAGCATGTCTGGCCATATATACACAAGAATGCCAACTCTCTAAAACAGCTCTCTGTGTTTTATTCTAGGGCCTAATTCCACCCACTGGACCTTCCCCATCAGCCAGACAATGTCCTCCAGGTTTTCTCCGGGCTTAACCCAACCACTAATTCTCCACAAACTCTTGTCAAGTTGACACCTATGCCTAACTATGACACTCCACCCCTTGTCAATTTGACACAAAAATATACAACTTTTAAACTGTAACCTTCGATCTTTGTCCCCACAGATGTTAAAAGTTATCTTAAAAATATTAATACATTTGATAGACAAATTTAAAATGTTCTCTCATTAAAACTTCAGTTCTAACATTTCAATATTTAAAGTTATTAACCTTAAAAGTGTATTAAATCAGAATAAGTTAAATACTTTAAAACAAATAAAACATTAAAACAGAAGTATCTTGAACAATAAAAACATTAGAAAAATCAAAGTCCAGCAAACCAAATACAACATCCTTTACTTCAGTGTCCATCTTCTGTTGCTTATCAGGTAGTCACAATGGCTCAAAGATTCTAGGCATTCCCAGTCCCTGTTTGCACCTCAAAGTTGTAAAAGCAGAATTCCTCTGAACCAGGGTTAATTTCACACTTGCAGCTGTCCTCAGCATATATCCCACAGTTCTGGCATCTCAAAGAATACTCTGGGTTCACCTCTGCAGCTATAAGCTTCATCTTTTCTTGCAGGAACTCTATGCCTGCCACTTGGTGCCAAACTTTTGCTATTCTTCATGAACCCCATAATTGTATACCAAAACCATTACCACTTGGGGGATGCTGCCACATTCTGAAGTGAGGTTGAAATGTAGCTTGATCCATATGAACCACAGTTGTACTGAGTTTTATGTGTTGACACTGGAAAAGCCTCTTCCTAGGCAGCCATACTTCCAAAGGACAAGAAATGGCTTTAACTTGTGCTTTTGGCCCTTGAAGGAATCTGGGTTTTCAAACCACAAACTCTCCATACGGTGAGTTCTAGTGCAAGTCATTAGGTTTTCCTTCATTGATGTTCATTTCTCCAACAAAAGCAGCATTTGGCTGCCTGCCCTTTCCTCATGCAAATCCTCAAGGCTGCCAACACAGCTCTCCTTTATCAAGTAAACCAGTCCATCATTTTTAAATTCAGCTTTACCAGAGTCCTTATTCCCCTCATCACAAGTTGGGCCCAAACAATTCATAATTATTTCAGAATCACTATTTTTCAAATGGCCCACCAAACTCTGTTCACACATTTTTGCATCCACAAAATTCTAAATTTCTCCAACAAAAACATTCTAAATCCACAAAGCCACACTCCAGATTTAGCAGCAATACCCCCACTTCCCCAGTACCAAATTCCATTGCAGTTTGCCTGCATGGTTGTTGATAAATGACCATCAGACAGCTTGAGGGAACAAGGAGTTTATTTTCTTATGATAGTCTGGTTTTAGTCAGTCCAGCTTGATGGTAGAGCATGTACCAACACGAGTGCCTAGGGAATTGGCCATACCATCTCTACATAATGGCTGAGAGATGGATGATCCTTCCTTGCCAGACAAGCATGTCTGTCCAAGTGCACACAAGGATGCCAACTGTCTCAATGTCATAGTTAAGCACAGGTGTCAACTTGCCTGTTGAGGGTTTGAGCTCTGGGCACATTTGTAGAGAATTAATGGTTAAGGCCAGAGCAAACCTGCAAGAGTTTGTCTAGCTGATGGAGAAGGCCTAGCCTATGGTGGGTGGGATTAGGCCATGGAATAAATCACGGAGAGCTGGTTGAGAAAGTTGGCATCCTTCTATCCACTTGGGCAGACATGCTGATCTGGCAAGTAAGTATTGTCCGTCTCTCAGCTGTTATGTGGTGATGGTGTGGCCAATTTCCTCAGCCCTGGTGATGGTGCATGCTTTCCTGTCCAGCTGGAATGAGAACTGTAACCAGACTGTCATAAGGAAATAAACCCCTTGTTCCCTTAAGCCATTTGATGGTAATTTATCAGCAACCATGCAGGCAAACTGCAACACTCAACCAACTCTCTGTGTTTTATTCCAGTGCCTAATTCCACCTACCTGGGCCTTTCCCATCAGCTAGACAATCTCATGCAGGTTTGCTCTAGGCTTAACCAAACCACTAATTCCCAAAAATGTGTCCAGAGCTCAAAACCTTCAACTGTCAGGTTGACACTTGTGTCTAACTATGACAACATGTTTGAGGCTTTGGGCTTGATCCAGAACTAATCAATTAATTGCAAGCTAACAATAAATTCTCTTTTAAAAATATTTTACTTTATCATCGTTAGACAATAAAGTGTTGCTGTAACAATCCATTGAAAATATCTCGCCCCTTGTTTTGTGTTTTTGTATTCTCTCTCTTTTTGAAGGGATAGGACAATGTCCTCAGAAGTAGCTCCTCCTACTTATTTATGCCTATTCCCAAGGAGGCATATAAATGAACAAGCAAATCAAAGACCCACCCATCTTTAATGACAGCATAGGGTGCTCACATGCACTTAGGTAAAATTATTCACCTTTGCATGCAAAGTTGTCTTCCATATTCCATCTTTGCCTCAGGAAGCTATGTTGCTTGGCCACTCATTAAATCTGTGAATATATATGAATTTGCACATTTCAATACTAGTAGGAAAAATAATAAGATACTGAGAAATGCTTTGAAGTAAATTTATACTGCATATGAGGCAGAAGTTTTCTGAAAGTCAATAACAGTACTCTTAATTTGTGGAATCCATAGCATATAGCTTTTTAATGGGGAGTAAGTAGAGCATTAACTGAATAGAAGTCCTATATTTCAGTTTGAGGAAGCTCAGAAATGGAAACATTTAGGGATGTCATATAAAAATATTTGGCAGTGGCAAATACATAAAATGCCATAATTAGATTAGAAAAAGTTAGTGAATAAGACTGTGCATTTTTCAACATCATGAATTACAAAGTTACTTTCAGTAACAAAATTAGGGTAATTATATATATTTTGTAGTAATTACAGTATTTCAATATTTTTAGGCTGTGAGGAATATCTATTTCCATGTTCAGTTATATTTCAGTACACCCATATATCAAATATTCTCTTTTATGTGTTTTATAGTAGTGAATTCTCCACTTCTTAAAAAGAATGTCAATATTTCTATATCAATTTTTATTATCTATTATGAATTTTTATTGTTGATATTTACCTAATACCAAGCATAGTCAGGTTTAACAGTATTTATTGATTTAGTACTACAGAATAAAAAAGTTATCTGGTCTATTGTCACGCTGATTGCTTTACCTTGCCAAGATATTCATTTCGTTTCCTTAATCTGAGAAAATGTTCAGACTGATGAATCACCTTCTAGGCAGAGACATTGGTGAACTAATTTATGGCAAATAGACACCTCCAGAAATGCAAACACACTGCTGCCATAAAGAACACACTTATTGATATAATTGAAAATAAGTTCAAATATAACTACTTGAAATGAACACTCCCACTTCAGTGACTGGAAATTTGTGAAAATTCTGTTTACATGTGGTAAAAAAGTAGAGCATATGAATGGACCAATTCTCTCTATGTCCCTATATTTCTAATAAGAAATTCAGCAATAATGACTGCTAATTCCCTCATTTTACTTCATTTTTAAACAATTGTCATGGCTTCTCCAAACTAAGAAGAGAAAATTTATACGATTCAATTTTGACATTGTTACATACAACCCACCATGTAATACTTTCTTGTCTGGTTTATTGATTAGTGGAAATTAAAATACTTCATAGTGTGAAACAAAACAGCAAAATAATTTATCCTGATTTCTTTTAATACAATAATCTACTTTTTATTGATACTTTATTAAAAACTCAGGTCTGTAAGTGTGTAAATTCTTTGCAGCAATACTGTAGAAAGTAGAAGGAACAAAGAAACTGGAGAATTCTTGCTCTCTGTTCTATCACCAGAGTCATTGGTCTTTGAGATTTCAGAAGTCTGCTTTGTACTACTACACAAAAGGCTTTTGTTGTGGGATATGTCTTCAAACAGCACTGGAATTAAGTTCCTTGTATCTGGACAGAGAAATCCTGAACATGATTTCAGTTATTGCTGAACAATTGACTATTCATCCTCAAAGTCTTTTAGCATGCTGAAATATTGTCATCTCTGAATTTTTCAGTTTGATTTATTTTTCTTATGCTTCCATTCGGTGAGCAATTCACATGTTCCATTCTCATTTTGTTCAAAGTCAGCAAATAAAAATCAATATGATGGCTTGTTCAGTTCTCTAAAATGTTCCTAAGCAGAACAGTTGGTTTTACATGTCAGTGGTAATAAGGAATTTTCACTGTAACTAGAAAAAACAATTTACAAGAACATTTGGTAAGCAATGGGATATATTTACTCTTTATATCATAATTCTTTTAATTTTGGAGCCAAGGCTCCTCAGAACAATTTTCCTTTTTATAATTTGTATACATATCTGGCCTCAAAATTGTATCATCACTGACAAATATGCTCATTTTTCTTTAACATAAAGCCTTAGCCTTATATATATGTACTTGTTTGACAATATTAGAATCTGAAGGCTTATAAAGAAGATTGGAGGCTTTCTGAATAAGTTAACAAGTAAGAAGCTGTGTCTATTTTAAATGCTTCACAGAGGCAATCTTCAGATTTAGTTATGTTTTATTCAGACTCAGGTGCCCAATTCACTGCCTAGCTTGCTTCTCAGAAATTGTTAGAAAGATTCCTTCATTCAAATCCTTCACCATTTAGATGGAATAAAATTGGAACTTACTTCATTAAATTGCTACTAACCTTGTATGATTTCATAAAGATGAATTTACTATATTAGCTAGTGTTGTTTTATAAAATACATACATATGTAATAATATCACAGAATATAGAATTTTTTGATGATTCATAATTATAATTCCAAATTTATAATTTGAAATAATAAAATAAGTTATAATTTATAATTTCATAATAGATTTCATTTTATAAAAGCAGCTTATTGTAGCTTACCATGTGTTAGTGACCTTTGCAGAAAACTGATGATATGAATATTGCATCTCACCTGTGTTGTTGCTGATAAAATCATGACAAAATAGCTTAAAGTAACAAGGGGTTATTGTCTTTCAATAGCCTGGTTGTAATTCCTTGTCCAGCTTGACAGGAGAGCTCACACTACCACCAAGGGACTGAGGGAACTAACCACACTGTATCCACATGATGACTGAGAGAAGGACAATTCTCATTGCCAGAATAGCATATCTCGTCCAGTATACTGTACTTATTCACCTGACCAGAGACTAGTGCCACCTGCCATGGACTGGGCCTTCCTCATCAACTGTACAATCTCCTGTAGGTTTTCTTTGGGATTATTTCAACTGCTAATTCTGTGCCCAGAGCTAAAACCCTTAACTATCAATTTGATGCCTGTATCTATGACAATGCATTAGACTGACAATATCCAGAGGATTTCAGATATTCTCCATTCTGAAGCAACTTATGGTGTTTGTGTGGCTGCTTTTATTACTTCAAGGCTGTGAAACAGAATCCCTGGAAGCACAGATTGAAAGTGGTTATCATTTCTTGCTCTCAGCATTCTGGGAGCAGGTGTGTAGTAAAGTGTTCCATATCTCAAATATTGAGTGAGTCAAGATCCAGAGAAGTCTGTTAACTAGTAGATAGGATGCCATTGTTTCTAAGGAACAAAGGAAAGCTTCATGTTCCCCTACAGCTTATAATTCACAGTTGTGAATTTCAAGTTTCTATATTCTTTTTTTTATAAGACTAAGAATAGAACTTTATTGGCAATTTAAGAGACTTGTAAAGGTGTTTTCAGTTTTTAAGATCCATTTAACAAAATTTTATTGTCTAAACTGGAGGTTAAATACAGACATAAAATTGTACCATTGAAGACATTCTTCCTGATATCTTCCTTTCAAATCTTCATAAATCAATATAGACAAGAAATAAACTTCCTATCAGCTAAGAAATAAAGACGAGCATTGGAAGTTCTGATGATTTCATTCTGTTAAGGTGGAAGCAATATGATTTGCAGAATACAAAGAATTTAATCATAATGACAATAGATATGGGATTGCAAATTTTCATTTTGACAATATTGATCTTATGATTTTCTGTTCTCAGATGCATATTACACACACTTTTTAAAAAAATCTGTTTAGTGTGTGTGTGTGTGTGTGTGTGTGTGTGTGTGTGTGTGTATCAGAGGTCACTCCTGTGGAGGACCAAGGATGACTTGGGGAATCATCTTGGATTGCTTCTACCTTCTTCTTACTTCACTCTGGGATTTCCCAGGCTCCACCCACCATGGTCAGAAGTATAGGTCCCAGCCATTTTTGCCTGGCGTTTTTATGTGGGACCTAGGATCAGAACTCGGGACCTTATGCTTGTGAGAGAGAGAGTCTTAATCCTTGAGCTATCTTTCCAGCTCCAACTTTTTAAGAATCACATATACATGATTTTATATATATAATTATATATCCACGTATGCAAATCCCATTACTTTTTATGTTTATCCATAGACATAAATGTCTGTGTCATTCTAGTCCCAGTCAAAGCTGGATAAGGTGTGTTTGATGTTATAGTTTTTAGACAATACATTAAATAAAAACAACGCTTTTAAAATATTTACAGCTACAAGTTGTCTTTATCATTATGCTATGAGGAACATTGCACAAACTGAAGAAAAGACTATAAGTAGAAAATTCTGCATAATATAAAGAATCTTCTAATGATATGGAAAGATTGCTTGAAAGGCCACAGTAGGGCGGCCTATCAGTTATTTGCAGGCAGTCTGTAAAGACATTATAGGACTAGAAGGTGAATGCATCAGGTGCTGATGGTTGGCCAAGATATTAGCACAATAATTTAGTAAGGAAAAAAGTCAATGGAGTAAAATTTGGCAGAAAATATGTTTACTTCAGGTAAAGTTCAGAATCAATATTTTCTGGGTACCATTTATTTTACTTTAGATTTTGATTATGCTGTACTTTGCAGTTGTTAATTATTTTTATGCCCATCATAGTCTACATCTTTTTAGCTCTTTGTTCCTTCATTTGTCCCTGGTGTTTCAGCACTCTGATGTACTGAATACCATGGATGTTTGTGCAAAAAATATTTGGAGCAATTCCTGACTATAACCACCTCATTTATATCACACATAGTAATGAAAATGTTCTGGATAACTGGAAATTTTTAGAATTTTATTTTAGAATAAGGAGAAGGGATATTGTGCTGAAGACTAAACAGAAAGATTAAACTTTTAGAAATGATCTGTCTCAACAGCCAGAAGGACTGGTCAGAAAATTATTTGATATTCTAAATTGGACCAAGAACATCATGAGCAGAAAAAGAGGAATCTTGAAGAAAGGAAGCAGAAAAGGAAAATATCCTGCTAGATTTGAAAAACGTGAAATAAAAATCCAACATCAAGTTTATGAAAAGTGAAATTAATGTAAGTCATATTTTTGAAAACTCTTGATTTACAAATAACATAAAATATGATAAAAGAAAAATGTAAATAACTAAGGGAAAAATAGTAAAAATCTATTGTAGCTTTAATTGAATAAAGATATCTTATATTCAGACAATTATAAATACAGTAACTCTATTCCTTTACAGGATCAATTGCAATGCAAATGTTAGGAATTGCCAAAAGCTAAATAATCCCTAGGCTTATAATTTTACAGAGATGCTTTGTTTGATTAATGGTAAGGAACTAAATTAACATATGAAAATTCTCTACCTTCTTATGCTCCTCAAAGTCTCACCTCATGGAAAAAGGAAAACTATTTCACCTGCCTTGCATACGTGGTAGACTGTGAAGCATTTTCTCCTGTTGGCCAACATGATCACTTAAGAGATGTATCCATGAGAACTGTTATTATACTACATGTGTGAGTATTCTGGCTTAAAAGATGGATAGATAAATACAGGCCTAAAGAAAAAAGTCAAGCTCATATCAAGTGTTTCGGAAGAAAACATATGCAAAAGAAAAGGACTTGAGGTAAACAGAATTATTTGTATAGTCAATGACAGAGCTGGGAGACAGCACTATTTACTGGGTGAAGATACACAAATCACCTACTTGGAAGCACTTCTACCTGGGTCGGATTTTTCATATTTCTATATATAAGTCTTTGGAACATAAGTATTTAAAGCTGATTTAAGAAGACATGTCAGAAAGGTAAGGAAAAATCTTTCTCTCTATGCTCCTGATGGGATTTGCTTATACTTCAAATGAGGATGTTTATCTTTCTGAAGGGAATAATGTGTGTAAGCTCCAGCATCACCCATGAAACATGTTATACTAAGGTGTAAAATTTCAATCATGTGTTTATCAACCACAGTGGTCCACTCTATCTCTACTCCATTAAGAGTTGGTAGGGAAAATGAAACCACTGTGAATAGGAGGCACACAAGTCGGTTTTGCCTTGTATTAAAAGTTCTACAAAACCTTTCGCCAATGTATTTTAGACAGTTTAAACTATAAACTGTATTTTAGACAGTTTAAACTATAAACTATGGTATAAAATCAAAATGACCTACTTGCTACTTGGTTGTTTTCATATTGTCTGTCTCGAGTTTAATCATCTTGTATAACATTAATATCATCATATATTTATCCTGTCTCTCAAATTATATTTTCAAGTTTCTTAAAACATTACTTTTGTGGAATTCCATTGAGAAGAGCAGATAAATTTTGTATTTATCAACCACAGTGGTCCACTGTATCTCTACTCCATTAAGAGTTGGTAGGGAAAATGAAACCACTGTGAATAGTAGGCACAGATAAACTAAACGTATATAAAAACAGAGATTTCCCTCTATATATCCAAAAATGGAGCACCATTAATGAATAGGGAAAGGATAGAATGAAGAATAAAATCATCATGAACCTACTATACTGCATTAAGAAGCTTAAACACAATTTCCTATCTAATAACATATAAGTGGGAATTAAATGAAGTAGTCGATGCAAATTAAAATTCTAAGTGGAAAAATTAAAAAGAGAACTTTTTACTTTGACTGCAAAATCAAGGGTATAAGATCATAAAACTTTCTCTTTTCTGCCATTTACTACAATCCAACTTTCTCTCTGCTGACCCCTTTTACCCCACATATTTCTGCATCGTTTAGTTTCACCTACAGACTATTATCTTCCTTAATGTACACACACACACACACACACACACACACACACACACACACACACACACAAATAGACAAAACATACACAAAGTCCCATTTATACTTTCTTCACTTTCACATGTATTCCAAATTAAATCTAGAAAGAAAAAAATCAAAATTGGGATCCTTGCAAGAGGATAACATGTTTGTCTTTTTGAGACTGAGTTAAAAAAAAGTAATACTTTTTTTTCAATTCCATCCATTTTCCTGAAATTTTCATTATTTCATTCTTTAGAGCAGAGCAATATCCCACTGTATATAGGTATCATATTTTCAGCTGATTAACATTTTGTAAACTATTATTAAAATATTTTATTAGAAGGTAGTATAGATTTTTGATATGATAGCCTGAAATTATTTATCATCAGCTATTCATCTATCAATTTCTGCCTGCCTTCCTACTTATCATTTGTTCTTAAATACCAGAAAAAATTAATGAATATAAATGCATAAAGATGTTGCAAAATCCTTTGAAAAGGCCAAAGGTTGTATGATATGACATAAATTAGTTTCCTTATTTGATAATAAACATTTCAGATTGAGACAAAATTGAGATATTTGTTGGAAAAATATTGTGTAAACTAAGAATTTTAGATTTAGCCAACTCAGTGATTACATGAAAATTAATGGAGGGTGTATACACTTAAATGTGTGTGTGGATGTTTATATGTACTTATGTTGATGGGTGAAATCTATCATCGTTTTAAGAATAGAGAAGGAACTGGAAGGTAAACTGGAGTCAATGAAGCATCAGACTTGTCCACAGATGAGCTGCTACATGAAGAGCTGTAGGGACAACTCTCCATGTTGAAGGAGGAGAGATGGAAGGAAAGATATGAGACAAAAGAAACCAAAGGAGGAGCAACAGGCCCAGCAAAGGAGTTTCTGGCATCACCAATGTTCTCATAAAAATTGTAGTCCTTTTCATAGTTCTGTCAGTTAAAGAACCTGTATGCTAGGTTAAGGTTCGGTACTGGAGATAAGCATAGAAAATTGACGCTTAATGTTGACCATCTTCTGGGACAATATTATTTTTTCTGGACAGAGACAGATTCTTTAGATTGTTAGTTACTGAATCCTCAATAGAATCATTTATGCAGAGAATAGAAGTAAAGAACGGTAGTGAGAACTATCATTTAAAAGCTTCACCGTGAATGGCGCAGAACTGAATGAATAAGGGGTTAAGGAGTAGAGAATAAATGAAAGATGTTGCATTATTAATTAATGTGATTGGTAAACAAGGATATTCCAAAAATATTAACAAATATCTTAAGGCTAATACCCTGTTAAAGGAGGGAGAAGTCAAACACAAATGAATTGGTTAATAGGATTAGAGTATCTTCCTATATTTGTAGTTCAAATAAGAAATCTTGTTATTTATGTGTTTTCAGACTATTTCTAGACATCAAAGTTTCTTTGAAGTATTCTTCTGAGATCTAGAAAATATATTTTTTTCTAGCCACAGCATTTTCAAACTGCAAATGATATGTGTATAAGTTCTTAGAAAAGCAACCAGTACTCTTTTGACCCAACACTTACTAAATAGTATCAAGTAAACAATTCTTCTATTTAAATCACTGTGTTTGGAGATTTACCAGCCTGGATTTCCTCTCCTATATCCTCTTTGTTTATTTGCTACTGCACTTTTCATAAACATACAGATACATGAGGTAAAAAATTTTGTATTCTTATTTCCAGGGAATTAATATATGCAAAACCTTTTAACCTATATCTACTTTTTTTATTCTTTTCTAAGTTGAGGAAAATAATGTAACAACTGCAGGAAATATTTCACTTTAAGATCACTGTCATACACTCAAGGATAAATCTCTGTAATACCTAAAGTAATTGCAAGGATTATGAACAGGAGGGATGGGGAAGGAGGGCCCCACCAGAAACAAGGAGAGAGGGGACCATATTACAGCAGAGAAAATAGGCCTCCATCAAGGACTGTAAGTAAGTAATGAGACATCTGGTTAAGTTCACAGACTTTCCTTCCTGATCATTTACAACTGATGGGGTATGATCTCACCAGAAGGGGATGGCATATAGTCTGGCAGATAAAAAGTAACCATTTTGCAAATGGGTGATTGACCCCTCCCTCAAATGGTTTCCTACTTTTATTCCATTTGAATATTCCATTTGAATATACTCCTACAAAAAGACTCTAGTTTAACAGCTTTTTGTCTCTGGCCAGGGGGTGACATCCAATACCCATGAGGATGGAGAGAAGGGCATTGCAGAAGCAGCAAAACTGGAAAAAAAAGTCAACAAACCATAATCCAGAACTTCAGAGACTCTATATCAACCACCTGGAACTAGGCCAGCTTAATCTCTCTCCATCCTAAAGCTCAGGGAAATTTGCGGAAGAGGGGGTGGTAAGATTGTAAGAGCACAAGGATGGGAGGAGCAATGATATGTAAGATACTCCACACAAAAGTTAGGGCCGAAGCAATCATAATTGGACTTTGCATGCCCTGCGCAATGTCCAACACACTATTGACCCCACAAAGTCTAGCATTTGCTAAAGGCACTAGGATCCTTGGAGGCAAGGGATTGACAGCCACAATAGTGTTCCTATGCTTAAGGGGAACACGGGAAAGGGTTCTGGGAAATGCCGATGGGTCCTTGCACCTCATCGGACCCAGAGGAGAGTCTGGCATGCACATTAAAGGATGCTCCAGTGATGGGAGGAGAAGGCACTGGGGGTTGGAGAGGGAGAGCGGAGGGTAGGGGGGCACAGGGCAGTGGGAGGTTGGAGGGAGGGAGGGGACCGATGTACCTGTTAATTTTGTATGAATGGAAATAAAAAAATTATAAATAATAAAAGCAAGGGTTTTTTTGATGCCTATGGCTTAAAAAATGAGATTTATTGCTAGTATAAATAATAAAACACATCTTTTTTTTGAGACTTTAACATTTTTTATTATCTCCGCTCATATAAACTTAAAAGGTACACCAGTTTCCTCCCTCCCTTCCTCCTCCTCCCCTAACCCTCTGCCCTCCCCTCCCCCCTCCCTCCCCCCCTGCCTCCCCTAATCCAATCCCCGGAGAATCCTTTAATGTGCATACCTAACTGTCCTCTGGGTCCTCCTCTCCGATAACATACAAGGACCCAGTGGCATTTCCCTGAACCCTTTCCTTTGTTCCCCTTAAGCATAGGAACACTATTTTGGCTGTCAATCCCTTGCCTCCAAGGATCTTGGTGCTTTTAGAAAATGCTAGACTTTGTGGGGACAATAGTGTGTTGGGACATTGCGCAGGGCATGCAAAGTCCAATTATGATTGCTTCGGCCTCTTAACTTGTGTGGAGTATCTTGCATATCATTGCTCCTCCTATCCTTGTGCTCTTAGACTCTTACCGCCCGCTCTTCCGAAAATTTCCCTGAGCTTCAGGATGGGGAGAGATTAGGCTGGCCTAGCTCTAGGTGGGTGATATAGAGTCTCTGAAGTTCTGGATTATGGTGTGTTGATTTTCTTTTGCAGTTTTGCTGCTCCTGCAATGCCCTTCACTCCATCCTGATGGGTATTGGATGTCACCTCCTGGCCAGAGATAAAAAACTGTTAAACTAGAGTCTTGTTATAAGAGTATATTCAAACTTAGAAAACTAAACACCAAGGAAACTAATGGCCCAATTAAAAAATGGGCCCTGGAACTTAAAAGAAACTTTACCAGGGATGAAATTAAAATGTCTAACAAATATCTTCAAAAATGCTCCACTTCCTTAGCCATCAGGGAAATGCAAATCAAAACTTCCCTGAGATATCATCTCACCCCGGTCAGGATGGCAAAAATCCACAATACAAACAACAACAAATGCTGGAGAGGATGTGGAGAGAGGGGAACTCTCCTACATTGCTGATGGGAATGCAGGCTCATACAGCCACTCTGGAGAGCCATCTGGAGATTCTTAAAGAAATTAAAGATTGAAATGCCATATGACCCTGCTATTCCACTTTTGGGAATAACCCACCATGCAGCAGAGGTCCACCTCGATAGCACAAGTGCGACCAGGTTCGTAGCAGCACTGTTTACAATAGCAAAGTCATGGAATCTAACCCAAATGTCCAACAGTTGACCAGTGGATAAGGAAAAGGTGGTACTTCTATTCAATGGAGTACTACTCAGGCATAAAAAACGATGAATTACTGGAATTTGCCGGGAAATGGATGTCATTAGAGACAATTATATTAAGTGAAGTATCCCAGACCTAGAAAATTTAGCACCATATATACTCCCTAATAGGTGGCTCCTAGTACCAAACCCACACAGCCCACCTAGAGACACTTGATGATAAATCTCTGTAATACAGTAATTGCAAGGAGTTTGAACAGGCGGGATGGGGTACAAGGGCCACACCAGAAACAAGGAGAGAGGGGACCATGTAACAGCAGAGAAAATAGGCCTCCATCAAGGACTGCGAGTAAGCAATGAGACATCTGGTTAAGTTCACAGACTTTTTCATTCCTGATCATCAACAACTGAGGGGGTATGATCTCACCAGAAGGGGAGGGCATATAGTCTGGCAGATAATAAGTAACCATTTTGCAAATGGGTGATTGACCCCTCCCTCACTGTGGTTTCCTACTTTTTTTAAAAAAAATTTTTATTATTATTTCCGCTCATACAAACTTAATAGGTAGACCAGTTCCCTCCCCCCTCCTCCTCCCCCGGAACCCCCTGCTCCCCCTCCCTCCCTCCACATCTCCCAGTGCCTCCCCCCCAATTCCCAGAGAGTCCTTTATTGTGTATACCTAACTCTCCTCTTGGTCCTCCTTTCCGATGACATAAAAGGACCCAGTGGCATTTCCCTGAACCCTTTCTCATCTTCCCCTTAAGCATAGGAACACTTCTGTGGCCATCAATCCCTTGCCTCAAGGATCTTGGTGCCTTTAGCCGATGTTAGACTTTGTGAGGTCAACAGTGTGACGGACATGGCGCAGGGCATGCAAAGTCCTATTATGATTGCTTCAGCCCTATCTAGTGTGGAGACTCTTCAAATCATTGCTCCCCCCATCCTTTTGCTCTTACAATCTTACCGCCCCCTCTTCCGCAGATGTCCCTGAGTTTCAGGATGGGGGGAGATTAGGCTGGCTTAGTTCTATGTGGATGATATAGAGTCTCTGAAGTTCTGGATTGTGGTTTGTTGATTTTCTGTTGCAGTTTTGCTGCTCCTGCAATGCCCTTCACTCCATCTTGATGGGCACTGTATGTCACCCCCTGGTCAGAGACAAAAACTGTTAAACTGGAGTCTTGTTATAATAGCACATTCAAGGGTAGATGTAATAAAAGCAGGAAACCTCGGTGAGGGAGGGATCAGTCACCCATTTGCAAAATGATCTCTTTTCATCTGCCAGACTATATGCCCTCCCGTTCTGGTGAGATCATACCCCCTCAGTTGTACATGTTCAGGAACGAACGTCTTTGAACTTAACCAGGTGTCACATTACTTACTTGCATTCCTTGGAGGTCGATTTTCTCTGCTGTAACATGGTCCCCTCTCTCCTTGTGTCTGGTGTGGCCCTCCAACCCCATCCCTCCTGTTCACAATCCTTGCAATTACTGTATTACATAGGAAACCTATGTAATACGATTTCCTACTTTTAAAACACATCTTATCTGCTTTGTCAAAAAAAATCACTGTCATATAATGTTCCTCCCTGAATCAATGCATTTCTATTGCTATATTAAATAACTGATATGCTCAGTATGATTATAATTATGTAAAATTGAAAAATTCAAAAATCAAAATTGCAAGTAGAAAACTCAAGAAGTTTAAGGGTACTTTCCTCTGGATGGTAAGATGAGGTTTTTCTCTCTTTACACTTTTGGTTTTATGATTATTTAAATTTACACTATTTTTAAATTTACACTATTAATCAAATATCTGTTTGATTCTTCTGATATATTCTAGGTGGAATTTTCAAGCCAACCAATAAAGATAACTGTCTTCAGGAGTTTGTACATTCTGAGCTTTTACATTAGTGTATATTTTGTACTTCCTGGTATTGTGCCCCTTTTTTTGTCTCTGTTTCTTTATATAGCACCATGTAGTTTCTGAGGATTATCTTGGGAGTCTGGACATTTTCCCTGAAATTGAAACTGTTTGCATGAACGTTTTTGTATAGTTAAAAAAATAATAAAAAAATCAAGGAAATAAGGGACATCTAGACATATTTTCAATTATTATTTTAAATATTTGTATTCCTTTCCTCTAGTTTTGGGAGAGACTCCAAAGAATTACTTTATTAAAATGTGCTATTTTAATATTAGCATTTACTAATACAAGCCTTAAATAAATTCCATAGACCCCAGGCATGAATAAGTTCAGGAATGAACACCCAGAGGCCAATTCATTCACAGGCTCTTATGAGCGGTGCCACTAATACTTTCAGCAAATGACTCGATCACTGTGGCCACTTGTAATCTGTCTTCCAAGACCATTCTAGCACCCATCTTCATCCAGGAAAAGAAAGGGACAGAGAACGCTTACATTGGTTCATTACAGTATGTCTTTAAAAGGAAAAATTGAATTATTGCTCGTAAGCTAATTCAAGGCTTGAAATTGAATCACACATTTTTTTATAGTCCATCTACCTGGGCTTTAAACCTCCAAAACCACAGCCTAGACACTAAGAGACCTGATTTTGAGCAGTAGCGAGGGTCTACCTTTCAATAGTAGAGTTTTCAGACTTCATGGAAAAGGAGTAAAATCTGTTTACCAAAGACCTGTGAAGAATCACTACCCTTTTCCCTTTTTTTTTTAAATTTTATTATTATTATTATTTATTCAATTGTGCATGTGTGTGTATGTATGTGTGCGCGCATGTGTGTATGTGTGTGTGTAGAACCACGGACGAATTTGGGAACCACCATGGACGCCTCCACTTCCTTCTGCCCCAGTATTCACAGGCTCCGCCCTACCAGGACCAGAAGCGCAGGCCGCCCCCGCTTCCGCCTGGCGTCTATACATGGGATCTGGGATCCGAAATCAGGACCTTCCGCCTGCAAGACGGAGGCTTAACCCCTGAGCCACCTCTCCAGCCCTACCCTTTTCCCTTCTAAGAAATGTTTCTTCTTTCCGAAATCTCCTTGCTTCCCTTCCAAATGCTATGGAAGACATGGAGAACACATAGATCTGGTGAAATTTTGATGAAGCCTCATGTAAACTAGAGCCAGCCTCAGTCTGATCCAAGTGAAATTTGAACATTTCAAATGGACAAGTTAAGGAATCTGGGAGGCTGGCGTTGTTATAGTAAGTCTCTGTGTTTGAAATTCCATTTCCTGACTAGAGAGACATTTTTGACTACATGCTAGACTTTAAATCAGTCCATACTTTTTTAGAATGTGATTTTTTCTTACATATCTGTAAATATAAGTTAATTATATGTATGACTTTTTCTGGTGTATCATCTTTGATAACTGGGACAAGACCATGTCTGATTCATACTTGTGTGATCCTTTCTCCATTATAAATATTTAGCAAGGTGTCTACTCAACAAATGCTTATTTTTAATGTTGCATATATAAATACAATGAATTCATAATATTTTCACCACTTAGTCCCCAACCTCATATCCTCTCCTTTTTACTATGCTTCATGTACCCTGCCAGACTCCCTCCTATTTTTAAATATTTTCACTTGTGTGGCCCACTGTGATTCATGTAGTCCATCTTTTTTTTATTTCAAGTATTTTTCAAGCTAATTTCCTGAGTGTTATGTTCTTTTCTTAATCCCAAAGGGTTCCCCAAGGGGCATGTCATTGAATAAAACATTTATCCCTGATACTTCAAAACAGATGTGGATCTATTGGGTATTGTTAGTTTGTTTTATTATTTTGATCATGAGAAACTTTTTCTCTGGGACTGATGACTGCACTGCTGTATCCCAATCTTAACCAGTTTACTAAATTTTTCTTTCTTGAAAAATTATTATTGTTATTATTATTATTATTATTATTATTATTATTATTACTGTGTGTATGTGTTTGTGTGTGTATCAGAAGGCACTGTTCCTGTGGAGGCTCCAGGGTAACTTTGGAAATCATCTGGATTGTGTTTACCTACTTTTTTGATCCCCCCTGGGGTTTCGCAGGCTTCACCTTCTAGAGCCAGAAGTTCAGATCCCAGCCATTTCTGCCTGGTATTTTTATGTGAGATCCAGATCCAAACTTAGATCCTTCTGTTAGCAGAGACAGAATCTTTAATTCTGAGCCATCTCTCCAACCAGTGATTCACTAATTTTTTTCTTTGCATTACTATTTTAATGCTATACCAATCAAAATCCCAAAGCAATTCTTCAAAGAAGTTGACCAAACAATCTCAAAGTTTATATGGAGGCACAAAAGACCCAGGATAGCAAAAACAATCCTTAGTAACAAAAACACTGCTGGAGGTATTGCCATACCAAACCTAAGTCTATACTACAAATCCATAGTTATAAAGACAGCCTGGTACTGGCTCCAAAATAGACACACAGATCAATGGATAAGGATTGAAGACCCAGATATAAGCCCACAAAGTTACAGCCATTTGGTCTTTGACAAAGGGGCCCAAAGAATCCAATGGAAAAAGAACAGCATCTTCAACAAATGGTGCTGGCAAAACTGAATCTCCACATGCAGAAGATTAAAGCTGGACCCGTACTTGTCACCATGTACAAAACTTAATTCCAAATGGATCAAGGACCTTGATATCAGGCCACAGACTATAAAAACCATAGTTGAAAGGATAGGGAACTCCCTCGAGCTGATTGGGCTAGGCCAACAGTTCCTAAACAGACATCCAATGGCACAGTCACTGCTACCAACTCTCAACAGTTGGGATCTTGTGAAATTAAAGAGCTTCTGTTCAGATAAAGAGATTGTAACTCGAGCTCAAAGGCAACCCACAGAATGGGAGAAAATCTTCACTAACCACATATCTGATAGAACTCTGCTGTCCAGAGTGCACAAAGAACTTAGAAAACTAAACACCAAGGAAACCAATGGCCCAATTAAAAAATGGGCCCTGGAACTTAAAAGAAACTTTACCAGGGATGAAATTAAAATGTCTAACAAATATCTTCAAAAATGTTCCTTAGCCATCAGGGAAATGCAAATCAAAACTTCCCTCAGATATCATCTCACCCCCGTCAGGATGGCAAAAATCCACTATACAAACAACACCAAATGCTGGAGAGGATGTGGAGAGAGGGGAACTCTCCTACATTGCTGGTGGGAATGCAGGCTCATACAGCCACTCTGGCGAGCCGTCTGGAGATTCTTAAAGAAATTAAAGTTTGAAATGCCATATGACCCTGCTATTCCACTTTTGGGAATAACTCCCCATGCAGCAGAGGTTCGCCTCAATAGCACAAGCATGACCATGTTCATAGCAGCACTGTTTCAAATAACAAAGTCATGGAATCAACCCAAGTGTCCAACAGTTGATGAGTGGATAAGGAAACAGTGGTACATCTATACAATGGAGTACTACTCATCCATCAAAAATGATGAATTACTGGAATTTGCCGGGAAATGGATGTCACTGGAAACAATTATATTAAGTGAAGTATGCCAAACTCAGAAAATTAAGCGCCATATGTACTCCCTAATATTGGCTCCTAGTACCAAACCCACCCAGCCCACCTAGAGACAGTAATTGCAAGGGTTATGAACAGGAGGGATGGGGTAGGAGGGCCACACCAGAAACAAGGAGAGAAGGGAGCCATGTTACAGCAGAGAAAATAGGCCTCCATCAAGGACCCAAATAAATAATGAGACATATGATTAAGTTCACAGACTTTTGTTCCTGATCATTTACTACTGAGGGGGTATGATCTCAGCAGAAGAGGAGGGCATATAGTCTCCCAGATAAAAGTAACCATTTTGCAAATGGGTGATAGACCCCTCCCTCACTGTGGTTTCCCACTTTTATTACATCTACCTTTGAATGTGCTTTTTTCACAAGACTCTAGTTTAACAGCTTTTTGTCTCTGGCCAGGGGGTAACATACAGTGCCCATCACGATGGAGTGAAGGGCATTGCAGGAGCAGCAGAACTGCAAAAGAAAATCAACAAACCACAATCCAGAACTTCAGAGACTCTATATCAACCACCTAGAACTAGGCCAGCTTAAGTCTCTTCCCATCTTGAAGCTCAGGGAAATTTGTGGAAGAGGGGACGGTAAGAGTGTAAGAGCAAAAGGATGGGAGGAGCAATGATTTGCAAGATACTCCGTACTAGTTAGGGCTGAAGCCATCATAATTGGACTTTGCATGCCCTGCGCATTGTCCAACACACTGTTGACCTCACAAAGTCTAGCATCTGCTAAAGGCACCAAGATCCTTGGAGGCAAAGGATTGGCAGCCATAGCAGTGTTCCAGGGGAACACCTAAGGGGAACACGGGAAAGGGTTCAGGGAAAGGCCCCTGGGTCCTTGTACGTCATCGGAGAGGAGGGCCCAGAGGAAAATCAGACATGCACAAGAAAGGACTCTCTGGGAATTGGGGCGGGAGACACTGGGGGATGAAGGGAGGGGGGTGGGGAGGGGGAACAGGAGGTATGGGGGGAGGAGGAGGGAGGGAACGAACTGGTGTACCTATTAAGTTTGTATGAGCTGAAATAATAATAAAAAATGTATTAATAATAAAAAATCTTAAAAAAAAAGAATATCAAGGTAAAAGTTTCCACCATCTTTATGGATAGGAAATATTGTGAAATAAATATTATCTGTGAAGATTCCAAATTATATTTATTTGTAATGGAGGCCAAATCACTCCCTTAGGAAAGGTAAAAATTCTTCAATTTCAGTGTATAAATCACAATCATACATAAAGTATATGAATAAATGTGCAATATCACTTTCTTTAAATTTATTTCACGAAATTTTCTTCGATTTCTTAGAAGGGTATTAGTGAAAAATATATTTAGTAAA